>OY856411.1:1460518507-1461118507 GCA_963693085.1 Alisma plantago-aquatica | reverse complement strand
AATTCGTGTTCTACATCTTAAAATATGCATTTGGGTGAATTTCCACTCAATTTGAAAAATGTTTGATAAAAAAGGTGAATTTAGGAGAGAGAAAGTGTGTAGAACCTCCAAATCATTAATTAAAATGACAAACAACTTCAAAAAATAGAAATAATGGAAAATTCGTATCCAACACATTAAACATGACTTGTGGGTGAAGTTTCATAATTTTTGGAGAATCCTTGAGGCATTAATGTATCAGGAAAGAGAAAATAAAATTTTCTTAAACTAATAAGTCAAAAGTGTTCAAAAGGCAATCTAATTATATATTCAAATTCTACATATTCAAATTAATCTAGGTGTAAAGTTTCATTAAATCTGGAGTTCGTTTGCACCCTCAAATAAGGAAAGAGATAAAGGTAAATAATTGAATAATATACTTTGGTCGAATTGGTTTGTGAAATGAATTAAATGTCCCAATTTCGTGCTTGATGTGGGCCGTCAGATTGGCGGTGGACGGTGTATATTAGGTCTCCTACCTCGGGTAGGAAAGCACTCCATGATGAATAGTGTCGTGAACATAAGGTTTATTGTGGAGCCTTTTTCTCAATCATCTCTCGATCGTTTTTTGTGATTTTTGTTGTGTTAGATTTGTCTTGGGATTCCACATTTAGTAAGCCCTTTCTTGTGCCGTTTTGGCAAGTATCTTGGAAATTCTCAATTCTTAGGCAACAAGCTTCTTCGGTCAACTGGATTTTGCCCATATATGAACTCCCATCTATAAATAACACCACCCGCACATCCATTTCCCTTCATGTGGTTCTCCTCTTCTCTTAATTTTCTCGCATGTAGCTTGTGTTGTTGTCAGAGATCGAATCAGGGACCTGGGTTTGCGATGAGCTGCTCCTTTCCTTGTTTTCTTGACTCAATTTCTCACACCAATAGGTTTGTGAAGCTCTTCTCTCCTTTCTTTGGTTCTCATTTTCTAGAATAATCGCCTAATTGGTTTTTACCCAAAAGTGGGGCATGGAGCAACAATGGTTGATGTCTTCCATGGCATCGTGTCTATGGAGAAGAAAGCACCCATGTAGATTTCCATGTTTGCCTCGATCGTTCTTTTGTTTTATTTTTCCTTGCCAGGGGTAGTTGCATATTTTCGTCCTTTTTCTTTTACCTTGAACAATGATGAGTTGGTTGTTGACTGGTGACATGACTGCTCTTAATTGGGCCATGCCATCCAGGCTGGCCCTCTCTCTCTCTCTCTCTCTTCCTCTCTCATTAGTTTCTGACTTAGTTGTCAATTTCAAATTTTCTAATTGGCCATCTTTATAAAAATCATAACTTTTGATTCACTTATTCAAAAATTATAAAAAAAAATGTTTTGGAATCGAAAAAATATTTTCTATCTAATAGAAATACATTCAGAACCTGATTCGAAGTTTGCCCAAGGATTATTTTTGTAGAATGAAATACATGTATAAAATTGATAATAATTATAACTTAATCATATAAACTCCAAATTGGTCAAAAAGATAAGTTTTCTTAATCAGGAGAATCTAACTAATTGATTGGTGAAGTTTTAAGAGCCTAATTCCAATTTAATAAAAGGTTATATTTCTAGGGTTTTAATATGCTCATTAATTAATGATTTACATCTAATATGATATTAGGTGCAACTCTGATTGGATCTAAGGTGTGGATCCTAACCTGATATACACATCAGTAAGGTAGGTTGCATCTTCTTACGAGTCATATTGGACAATTAGTTATTCCTCTCTCTCTCTTATACTTGATGAAGACACATTATTTAGATGTCATATATTTTCTTATAGTTGTAACAATTGTTTTCTAATCTTGAAATTGGACTTGTACACTATGATAATTGTTACTTGGATCCTATCCTTGTATCTTGTGGCTATGTCATATAGCTAGTATCTTTTTGGTGTTGATAATCTATGATTAATGGATACTCTAATTTGGCTATGCCTATACTTCTCTTTGATGACCTTGGAATTTGGACACCTTTATGGTAATGTGATTATATCTCTACTTGCCTCTCTATTTATCATGCATGTTTGGTTTGGGAATTTATTTGATTGCACATTGTGTGATGTATTTTGATTGTGTGTAATACCAACAGAGGGTGCAAATGGTGATTCTTGTCCCTGGTTAATTGTGTTGTGATGCCATTACTCCCACGAAGATTATGGTGGTGATGCCATAATATATAGTTATGGTGGTGACGCCATATACCCCAAAATGTTATTATATGGATTATTGTTTAGTTTACCCACATGCATAATTCTTATTATTAATTATTTTTTCTCTTCTTGTGATTTTCAACGCAAGATTTGTTTAATATGAGCTTTATTGTTTTTTTCATATATTCTCTTTCATCTTACTATATGAAGAATTTCTTTTTGATATCCAATTGGATGTTTCTTCATTATTCTATGGGAAGCCTTGAGATTCATTTTCCCTATTTCCTTTATATTATCCAATCCCTGTTATATGCACATACCAGCTTTGATAGCTGGAAATTTCCATCTTTTCCTTCTTTTCAGGGTATGCTTCCAACCCCTAGGTAGTGAGAAAGGAGAAATTGACTAAAGTTGACCAAGACTATCCAGGAGTTATCTTATTTAGCTTTTTGATGTAGATTGAGATAGTGGGATGACCCTCTTCTTAATAGTTCCTTTTGTTTCCTTCTATCTACATCATGTCAGGTGAAGAAGTTTCCATAAGCAATCAATTGTAATAGTTAGATATATTTCTCTTCCACTGCTACATTATTGGTTTTATGATACTTACATGTGAATCAATTGGTTATCATCCCTTTTTGTGAAAAAATTATGATGGTTTTGGTTTGTGAGGGATGTTGCCTTTTTATTTTAGTAGGGAGTGGATCCCTTGTGGGATCTCACTCCTTACAATAACATACATGGACGAATGAGCCCTTTCCAGCACCATCCTCCTTAGGTCATTAGCATCAGGAACCACTATCCTGCCATGGTAACAAACTACCCATCATATAACTCATGGAAACCATCATGCTTCTCACTTCCAAACTCCAATCGAATCTATTGTATCATGGTATCCGTCTATTATTCCTCTTTAATCTAATGTCTTAGTGTAGGCTTCACCTATAGATGTGCCAACAAACTAGCTAGCAAGGAAACATCCAACTTAACATTCATCTAAGGTAAGGAGACCAACATGTCTCACTTGTGGCACATCAAAGAACTCAACTAGGCTCTATCCATGGGCAAAGATGAAGACTTCCTACTCAATGCATCTGCTACGCTGTTCGCCTTTCCCAGATAATCAATTGTGCAGTCATAGTCTTTGATCAACTCCATCCAATGACATTGTCTCATATTCAACTCCTATTGTGAAAAGATGTACTTTAGGTTCTCGTGACCCATGAAAATCTGACAATTCTCCCCATACAAGTAGTGTCTCCAAATCTTCAAAGCATGGACTACCACTGCTAACTCCAGATCGTTGGTCGGGTATTTCTCCTCATGCTTTTTAAGTTGTAAGGAATCAAAAGAAACCACTTGCTTGCATAAACACATATCCCAAACCATTCTTAGATGCATCACAAAAGATGATGTATCATTTTCCTTGCTCAGGAAAGACCAGAACCGGTGCACTTGTCATATTCTCCTTCAATATCTAAAAAGCTTGTTGACATCTGTCGTCCCAAATGAACAACACATCCTTCCTCATTAACTTAGTTAAGGGTAAGGCGATAGCGCTGAAGTCCTTGATGAACCTCCTATAATATCTTGTGCCTAACCTAGAAAATTGCACACTTCTATTGGCATCTTAGGATTATCCCACTATGTCACAGACTCCACTTTCTTAGGATTCACATGCACTCCCTCGGTAGATATAACATACCCCAACAAAGTTGCCTTCTTCAACCAAAACTCACACTTGCTAAACTTAGCATAAAGCTGGTGCTGTCTTCGCATGTTCAACGCCTGACAAAGATGTTGTTCATGTTGTTTACTATCATGACTATATATTAAGATGTCATGTATGAAGACCACCACAAACTAATCAAGAAACAACCAAAATAGTTTGTTCATAAAATCCATGAACATTATTTGTGCATTGGTTAGCCCAAATGGCATAACCACAAACTCGTAGTGACCATACCTCATCCTAAAGGCCAACTTAGGTATGTCATCCTCCATGATCCTGAAATGGTGATATCCTGACCTCAAATCTATCTTCAAGAACATTGTCGCGCCACACAACTAATCAAATAGGTCATCTATCCTCGGTAAGGGATACTTATTCTTTATCGTTACCTTGTTCAACTGTCTGTGTCTATGTACAGCCTCATAGACCATCCTTCTTCTTTACAAATAGTACTGGAGCACCCAATGGCAATGTACTCGGCCTGATGAAACCTTTGTCATGTAGTTGTTGCAATTGTCTCTTCAACTATGCCATCTATGTCGGAGCCATCATGTATTGTGTATGATATATCGGTTGCATGTCAGGAACCAGATTGATATCAAAATCAATCTCTCGGGGTGGGGGAATACTTGGAAACTCCTCAGAAAATACATCCTCAAACTCTCTAACAATTGGCACCTCATGAATATTAGGACTCCTTACCTTAGTATCCAGCATGTGTGATAAGAATGCCTCACAACCCTATCTCTGAAGCATCCTTGCTACCATGGCCAATACAAGACACGTCTAAAGAATCTTACTATCCGCTTGGAAGATCCACATCTCACCACCATCCAAAAACATCACTTGATTAGAACTACAATCCAAGACTACTCTATACTTCTCCAAGGTATCCATTCCAAGGATTATATTGAATCCATGCATGTCTAAGTGGGATGAGATCCACTTGGATGTTGTGTCCTGAAAAGGAGAGGACACACATCCTGCAACACTGCAAAACCGACTAAGAGGGTTTCTAACAACAAACTATTCTTCCTACGACTAATAGGAAAAAAACAATTGTTAAGCACTTCACGAGCACTAAAAGAGTGTGTTGCACCCGGGTCAACCAAAATAGATATAAGTACAAAGAAGACAAATTAGAATGAAATAACTCCATCTGACCTATCACCATTCATGAGTTGACCACCGCCTTTGGTTGACTCATGGAATAGAATCTAGTTGTTTCCTATTGTCACCCCCGTCCTATGCTTCCATGAGCAGACGATCCAGACTGTGATGCTTGGCCACGTCCTCATCCTCCTTCATTGTTGTGCTGCTATTTCTGAGAGCCCTACTAGCTCTACCTCAGTTGCTAAGTCACTTCATCATCTCTCACTAGACATTCTCGCCTCAGATGTCCCATCTGCGCACACTTATAGCAAGCCCAATTCCAATAATGTGGCCTAGATGGCCCCATCACCGATGTTGATGCAACACCTATGACATCTACCCTTACTTGGTGACCACTACGTTGAAACACTAAACCTCTATGATGCTAGTGGTGTAAAAAAAATTAGCTTCTTAAAGCCTCATTCTGACTACCCCTGAGCCTATGCAGATCTCTTCTTAGTGCTTGCCTCTCTCTTCTCCTTCACATACCGCTCTATCCTTCGAACAGACTCCACAAACACAACAAACTTCTGTCGATTCTCCAAAGTAGCCATCAGGGTAAACAACTCAACATTCAACCCCTTCTCAAAATGGAGAATCTGCACGTCCTTTGTGGTAGCCATGTGAATACAAAACCTCAACAACTCCATAAATCTTGCTTCATACTCATTGACCATCATGAATCCCTGTCGAATCCTCTCAAAATGGCTCATCTTCTCATCAAGATACATCCAAGGAAGGTACCGACTTACAAACTTGTATCAGAACTCCTCCCAACTGATCACAACACCTTGCCTCTTCTCCTCCTCTATGGCCCACCAATGGCCAACACTCCCGCTCAGGAGGTACACCGCATGCTTCACCTTATCCTCTTCAGGGATACTCGAGATCTTAAAGGCCTTCTCAAGCTCGGTCAGCCATAGATCTGCATCTATCGGATCAGCTATCCCAGCATACTCTACCACTCCAACATGGCGAAGCCACTCAAAATTCTTCCCATTACCCACCGATTATGCATTGGGAACTGGCACCCTAGGCTGAGGTGTAGGCATATTGTCTTCCATATGCGTCATTGTTGCCATAAAATGCCCAAAAAGAGATTAAAAGGTAGGGTTTTCTATCATGGCTAGGTCAACCTAGGGGACTTCAGGCACCTAATCTTCTCGTTCCTGGTTCCTTGCACCATTACCTAGTGTAGCAACACTACTCTCAGTAGCATGTTCTTTGTGTTCTCCAATCATCTTTAAGCTTTCTCCTCTTCTTTTGCATAAGAAGAAGTTACTATAAGACAGACTAGAGGATACTATAATAGACACAATCCCTAGTCCTAAGTCTATGTACACTCAGCGAACCTATAGCTCTAATATCAACCTATGTTGTGACTCCTCATGCCACACAAAAGTGAGATTACTCAAAACAAAACTGCGGAAAAAGATTAACGAACAGATTATTGGAAAAACTAAAAATTTAAACTATTTTCATAAAACTGTCAAACTGCAAGAACTTTTACATATGAATACTTTCATGCCTCAAAGCACTTACTATTTGTGTCATCAACCTGTTACCAGATGACATTTTAGAAACATATATACAAACATCCATTACAGCTGTATACAAAAGGGCACACTAGCCAAGCACATATCAAAAGCATGTCCACAAATGTCTACAAAACATCCCCAAGGACCCGAGTATACAAGGATGACTCTAGGACTCTATTAAAAAAAAGACATCCAATAACACTTCCAACCTTGTTAGCTACTACTCTCCTTGTTGTGCTCAACCTCGGTTGCACAATCTCTATCTCGTCATGCACGTCCACCTAAAAAGGATGTGGGAAAACCCACGGGGTGAGATTCCAAATCTCAGTGGGAGATATAATTCTCCACCAACTCTATTATTATCACAGATAAGATAAAATAAGCTATAGTAAAGTTACAACTATGTGAAGTAGGTAATTATTATTATTGTAAGGACCCTGACCTTCGTTTTGGGCTTACCCTGTTTGTTTTGCCTAAACCTTGTTCTTGGTTGCTTGCTAATCATCTTTAGTGATGATTAGGGTTTACTTGTGATTAGTTGAGAGCTGGAGGTGCTACTTGCAAAATAACCTAAGATAGGGTTGGAGAGCAAGTTTGTCACCTTGAGAGATGTCTTTCTCTCTCTTTGCTTCCTCTAGGATTGAGAGGAAGGTTTGGTCTCGTGCCTTGAGTTGTCTTGGGCTTGGTTGAGCTCTTTTGGGCCTTGTTTTCCCTTGTTTGGGCCTTGCCTTGCTTGGTTGAACCTTGTATCGGGCAAGGATGATTTGTATCAGCCATGGGTATCGTCCACGGAAGAGTGGTGTGTCGGCCTTTGACCTTTTTTGACCTCCTTGCCTTGGTTGTATCACCCTAGCTTGGACATGTGGCCGAACCTTAGTTGAGTAGTGGCATGGCATGTGCATGAGTTTTTCAAGGTGGGAAAATGTGTGGACAAGTGTCCCTTGGTAAGGTGACACCTTGCCTTGGTTTAACCTTGACCCCCATCTATATATGCCTTGCCTTTCTCTTCCTTAGGAACCCTTTTAGATCTTTGTTTCTCCTCTCTTCCTTGTGTGCATGATACACCTCTCCCTTGCAACCTTTGGTGGCCGATACCATTGGAGGAGCTAAGGTTGGTGGTCGATCCCCTTGAAGGATTTCTTCTTCTTCTTCCTTTAGCTTGGTAGCCGATCCCTAGGTGGGTCTTGTTCTTTGGTAAGCATCTTCCCTCTCTCCTTGGCATCTTCTTCTCCATCTTGCCTACTCTTCGGCCATGGTGGTTATGCTTCTTGTTCCTTTTCTTGAGGTGGCTGAAGTGGTGAGCTTGGAGCTAGGAGCTTGAAGCTTGGAGCTTTGGAGCTTGAGGAGTTTGCTTAAGGCGGGTTACATAACTTCTAACCCTAGTTATACTACCTTCTCTATGTTGCATGTTTTGTTTCTTGCTATAGTATAGGTTTTTGATTATATGGATATATTGAGCATGATGTTGTTGTTGATGGTTTATATGCCTTTACACCTAGTTGGCCGAACCATGGTTTAGGGTTTCCTGATTGAGCAACACTCTTTTCTCTCCTTGGTCTAGAGAAGTGAGTTTGAGCTATAGTAATGTGGGAAATACCCCTCTCTCGATTAGGTCGAGAGGTGAGCTTGTATTCTAGTTGCTTGAGCAACACCCTCCTCTCACCATGGATTTGATATGTGAGCTTTTGGATAGATGATGACCTATGTTGAGGTGGATCCTTGTGGTTGCCCAATTTGTGATAGAGGTTGTGCAAAACCCCTCTCTCTTAATTTTTAAGAGGTGAGCCGACCTTCTTGATCAATTAGGGTTTGGTTCCCTTGTGCTTGAGGTTGAAGATGATCTTGTGGGGTTGTGCCTTGCACGATATGACCTTAGAGTTGTGTTGCCCGATAGACCTGTTTGGAGTTGTACCCTTGGGTGACATACCTTGTTGAGATAGTTGACTTGGTTCCCGTTATGCTTTGGCTGACATGGATCCTAGTAGGCTATCCTTGTGTTGGGCGATAGGGTTTAGTTGTGGTGATGCACGATATGTCCTTGAGGTGTAATCCTTGTTAGATATGCTTGCTTGGGCATTTGGATGATCCTTGTATCCCTGACCGATATGCCTAGTTGAAGCTTAGTTGGTGCCCGTTATGGTCCCTTGGTCGATACCCTTGGTGGAGTTGATGGATGGGCAATACACCTATGATGAATGCCTGATACACCTTGTATAGGTGGTTGCCCGATACATCCATGTAGAGAGCACTCCCAATACACTCCCTTGTCTTAAGGTGGTCTTGGCCGATAGGCTTTGATAGATTGGTGCCCGACACAGCCTTGGCCATTATCCTTGTTTAGACGAGCTTGGGCGATATGGTATGGTGCCCAGGATGGCTTTGGCTGATACCACCATGTCTTAGTTGAGCTTTGACTTATATGAAGTGTTGGACGATATGGCTTCATGCCTGGCATGCTAACCCTAGGATGTTGGTCGTTATGATGCTTCATCACCATGAACGACACCATTCTTGGTCATCATGGGTACCCTGGCCGATAGGGTTAACCCTCGGATGATGCTGAGATGGTTACACAATAGGGGCACCTTGGGTGACACCCCTTTGGTTGATATTGCTCATGTTGAAGGTTAGGCCAAAAGTGAAACCTAACCTTAACCCTAGCTTGGTGCACGTTAGACCCTTGGTCGCTAGCCATGGTAGTGTTGCACGTTATACCTTGGTGATGGCTGCCTGACACCATGAGTGCTAATAGAACCTTGATGCATGTTAGAGGATGTGTAGTGTTTGGCTGATATAGTGGTGAGTTGCTTTAGGGTTTGGAACCCTAGCGGGTACACCCTTTGGTGAGGGTTGGAGATTCTCTCTATACTTTATAGTGAGGGTTGTAGGAGTTTTGGTGAGGGTTCTGATAACCCATAATGTATATAGTTGATAGTTCCATATTAATAATGATAACATAAGTGATATGATGTAATCACCTTGAATCCTGCAACTAAGATGATGACATAAGATGATAGGAGGTGAACCCGGTATATTTGGGAAGATATGATGTTGCTACACATGATGGTGTGACACATGCATATGGTCACAAGTATAAGGCATAATATATGCCCATGATTAATAATAATACTATGAATGATAAAGCTTATGTGTGATATACTCATGGATGGTTCTTTATACTTGATAGCTAGATCATTCTGTTAATCCATGATGGCTTCAGTAATCTCTACGAATGTGTATACTAACGATGCAGGTATTTCATGTGGATTCATAGCCTGGTAAGAGCTATGAGATATATGTGCTTCGACTAGCACAATGTGATGATAATCCTTGTTAATAAAATAACAAGTTGATAGGTCTGAGGACCTGATATAATGTTGAGTGCCTAGTTGAGGTGTTATCCTCTGATAATGAGATAAGGGATGCATTCCCAGGATGTTGATGCATGATTATGATGTATTGAGAGGCAGTGGTTGATATCATGAGGGATTGAGGTCCCAGGATAGTATGTTGATGGCAATAATGATGTAATGCTATAAGGCTATGTTATACTTTGTTTTGCCTCAACAATTGGCTTAAAATATACTAATCAATTATAGATGAACCTATCATGTAGTTTGCCCTAGCCATAGATCCATTACCTCTAGTATTTGGTGATGGTGAAATAGGTTTATCCTGCGGGATTACCTGGAGCGCATATTTTTGAATATGCGAGCTAGGTTTTCCCTAGCCTAAAATAGGAGGGTTGAGTGCAACTGTGGTTGCAGACTCAGGATGTATGGAGCATGATGAACATACCCATGGCTCAGGATATGTGATGATGAGCATGATGTGTTCATGGCTCGGATGTATGTACTAGCACCTATGATGAGGTGAGCTAGAGATATTGGTAGCTTGTGGATCTGACCCAGAGGCTGAGGCCCTATAAGCATAAGATTGCGGTCTTGCTTGATGATTCATGTACTGACCACGAGAAGGTGAGGTCATGGAGTTTGGATCTCCTTAGACCTTGTATTGAACCAGATTGGGCTTCGCAGCCAATGGTTGGACTTGAGCAGGGAAGGCTCACTTCCTCAGGGCATAATAAAATGTAATCCATCTGAATAAGTACATCTTGCTTAGAGAAAAACACGAAACATTGATTGAGGCCTTGCTTATATAGCTGATCTAGTTACACCTTGCAGTTATGTGTACGATCCTTATATCTTGTGATAAGTTCATATAAAGATTATCTTGTCGATCATGTTCCATAAAGAAATACTTGGTTATATGCCTCCCGGTTATCTTGGTGAGCTTGATGGTAATAATAGCTTTTCTTAGTATGCTGCTCTAGTTATACGCTTTATCAGTTACTTGTTGTTATCTATTTTAACCTTTGAGGTTTTATAGTTGTGGTAGGGAGTTATGTTTCTTACTGGGACTGTGTGTCTCACCCCGCTAGTTTACACCCTTTTTAGGTGATCGCTCTAGACGTGGTGGTAGTCGTGAGGTTGTGGCTGAGCAGCAAGAAGAGTAGTAGAAGGCAAGAGATGGACATGCTGTTATTTTGGTGGTTTTGTAGTAGAGTCTTAGAAGTCATCCATGTACTTTCAGGTCCTTGGAAGTGTTTTGACGATGTTTCACGTTGTTTATCTACTATAATTTTTGTATACCCTGCTGCTGGCCGTACGTGGCCGTTCTATATGTATAAACAGGTGATGAACTAATATGCGTTGTTGCGACAGTGGGTGACAAGTGGTGAACATATCAGGCAGGTGATCTTGAATATATCTATATATATGACATGATCTTCTTGCAGGAACTGGTTGCAAATGTTTTGTATGTATGCTTTCCGCAATTGGATTTAATTAACCCGTGTTTTCGGTAATATATGGTTCCACACATTTTCGTGTGTCATCTCGTTGTCTGTGTGATGGCGGGATGTCACAGTTGGTTTCGTATCAGAGCTCTAGGTTCGCTGAGTCTATAGGGATCTAGGACTAGGTTTGCGTCTATTTTTGTGAGTTTCCCAGATTTTCTTATAATAACCTTCTGCCCTCAGTAGAAGATAAAGCTTAAAGATGTCTAGAAACCATGAAGAACATGTTGCCGAGAGCAGTGATGCTGCATCAGTTGATGGACCAGAAGGGTAGGCACATGGAGATTGGGTGCCTAAGGTCCCCCAACTTGACCCAGCCATTCTTGAAAACCCTACCTACCAATAGCTTATGGGGTAGTAAATGGCTACAATGAATCACATGGTAGAACGAGTTCCAGTGCCTCAGCCAAGAGCACAGGCTCCCCATGGTGAAACATCGGGTATTGGGAAGACCTTTAAGCGGCTTCACCGAGTCAGAGCTTCAGATTATGCTAGAATGGCTAATCCAGTAGATGCCGATCTGTGGGTGACAGGTCTTGAGAAGGCCTTCCAGATCCTCGACATCCCCAAAGCAGACAAAGTCAAGCACGCTGTCTACCTTCTAAAGGGAAGTGCGGGCCACTAGTGGGCCATCGAGGAGGAGAAGCGACCTAGTGAGGAGATCGGTTGGGATATCTTCCGGCGAGAGTTCGTTAGCAGATACTTTCCAAAGATGTATCTGGAAGAGAAGATCAACCAGTTTGAGCATCTATGCCAAGGAACGATGAGCATCACTGAGTATGAAGCCAAGTGCATGGACTTGCTGAGGTTTTGTCCTCACATGGTAGCGACAGATGATGAGAGGATCAGTCGGTTTGAGAAAGGTTTGAGTGCTAAATTGTCGACACCTGCTACTGCTTTAGAGAATCGGGAGCGGTTTGCCATGTTTGTGGAGTCCGTCCGCAGGATTGAATGATCTGTTAGGGAGAAAAGGGAGTCCATGACCAGGAAAAGGCCTGCTCAGTTCCAGTGACAGAGATCTTGTGGCTTCAAAAAGTAAAGTTTTTCAACACCTTCCATGATAAGAGGTTCTAGTGCACCATCACATTGGTCTCTGAGTAAGGGAAGAGGTCATGTTTCTTCACCGTCGAAGGCACATAGTACAGCTTCTGTGGAAGTAACAAATCCATCTAGACCACAGACAGAAGGCAAGTCATGTTATCACTGTGGACAGACTGGGCATTTAAAGTCAACTTGCCCAAGCAGAGACGTTGAAGTAGCACAACAGCCGAGATAGAACCAATAAGGATCAGACAGACAGCAGCCCAGTGCTAGCAGAGGACGAGGACGCGGTCAAGCGTCACAAGCGGGATCATCTTCTCAAGGAAGTAGAGGATGTGGACAATAAGCAACGACTCGATTCTATGCTATGAGTCAGCCAGAGGCGATAGTCAACCCGCGAGTGGTGACAGGTCAGATGGAGTTATTTCATTCTAATTTGTCTTCTTCTTGCTTTATATCTATTTTGGTTGACCTAGGTGCTACGGACTCTTTAATCACACATAGTCTACTTGATAGCTGTCATTTACCTATTAGTTGTAAGGAAGATAACCTGTTGTTAGAAACCCCTCTTGATGGTTCCTCGATGCTTCAAGAAGAGTGTCCATCTTGTGTCTTATCTTTTTTGGGACATAATATACAAGTGGATCTTATACCACTTGATCTGCATGGATTCGATGTGATCCTTGGGATGGATACCTTAGAGAAGTATAAGGTTGTGTTGGACTGTGGTTCCAAATAGGCGGTGTTTGATGACAATGGAAAGAAGTGGATCTTCCAAGGAGATAGGAAGATTCTTCCGACATGTCTAGTATCAACGATGGTGGTAGAAAAGTTGTTGTGGCAAGGTTGTAAGGCTTTCTTAGCTCACGTTGTGGATACCGAGGTGAAAGGTCCTAGCCTTGAGGAGGTGACAGTTGTCTGAGAGTTTGTGGATGTGTTTCCTGATGAGTTTCTTGGTGTTCCCCCACCTCGAGAGATTGATTTTGAGATCAATCTAGCAATAGGAACACAACCAATTGCACAGACACCGTATAGGATGGCTCCAGTAGAGATGGCAGAGTTGAAGAAGCAGTTACATGAGTTGTTGGAGAAAGGTTTCATCTGATCGAGCACATCGCCTTGGGGTGCTCCAGTATTGTTCGTTAAGAAGAAGGACGGATCGATGCGGCTATGTATAGATTACCGGCAGTTGAACAAAGTTATGATCAAGAATAAGTATATATTTCCGAGGATAGATGATCTATTCGATCAGTTGCATGGTGCTACAGTGTTCTCAAAGATCGATCTACGGTCTGGATATCATCAGTTGAGGATTAAGGCGGATGACATACCAAAGTCAGCGTTTAGGATGAGGTATGGTCACTTTCAGTTTGTGGTTATGCCGTTTGGGCTAACCAATGCACCTGCTACTTTCATGGACATGATGAACCGAGTGTTTTGTCCATTCTTACATCGGTTTTTTGTAGTCTTTATAGATGACATTCTGATCTATAGTCGGGACAGGCAAGAGCATGAGCGACATCTTCGACAAGCATTGACTCTTCTTCGCCAACATCAGTTGTATGCCAAGTTTAGCAAATGTGAGTTTTGGTTGAAGGAAGTGACTTTCTTAGGTCATGTGATATCTGCAAAAGGAGTTCGAGTGGACCCTAAGAAGGTGGAGTCAGTTGCATATTGGGAGCAACCAAAGACGCTGACAGAAGTTTGTAGTTTTCTGGGTTTGGCCGGATACTACCGGAGGTTTATCAAGGACTTCAGTGCAATCGCGTTGATGATGACAAAGCTGACCAGGAAGGATGTACCTTTTGTTTGGGATGATCGTTGTCAGCAAGCTTTCCAAAGTTTGAAGGAGAAGCTGACTAGTGCTCCAGTGCTAGTGCTTCCAGAGCCTGGGAAGGGCTATGTTGTTTTCTGCGATGCTTCCAAGAAAGGCTTAGGTTGTGTGTTGATGAAGGAAAATCATGTGGTTTCTTTTGCTTCGCGATAGCTTAAGAAACATGAGGAGAACTATACGACACATGATTTCGAGTTGGCAGCGGTGGTCCATGCATTAAATATTTGGAGATACTATCTTTATGGGGAAGTGTGTCAGATCTTTACAGATCATAAGAACTTGAAGTATATCTTTTCACAGAGTGAGATGAACATGCGACAACGTCGTTGGATGGAGCTAATTAACGATTATGATTGCACCATTGAGTATCATCCTGGTAAGGCAAATGTGGTAGTTGATGCACTTAGAAGAAAGTCTTCTTCTCTCCCCACAAAGAAGGCACAATTGAGTTCCTTAGTATGCCATAGGCGGGATATGTTTGTCTCCTTACGGCAGATGAATGTGCAGTTGGAAGTTTCCTTGTTGGCAGGACTGTTGGCATAGATGCAAGTCAAGCATACGCTGAGACAGCAGATCAAAGACACACAGTAGGAAGATGGTGCAGTGTAGTTAATCATGTCAGAGCTTGGCAGCGAAAAGTGTGATGGGTTCCATGAGTCTGAGGATGGACTAGTTTGCTATCATGGTAGGATGGTGGTCCCCGATGGTGATAATCAAAGAAATCTAGTGCTCAAGGAAGCACACACGTCGATGTATGTTATGCATCCAAGAGTCACCAAGATGTATCATAACCTGAAGGACCTGTATTGGTGGGCTGGCTTGAAGAATGATGTAGTTGAGTTTGTGGCTAAGTACGCAGTATGTCAGCAAGTTAAAACTGAGCATCAAAATTCGGCAGGTATGTTGCAACCCATGTCGATACCACAATGGAAATGGGATCATATAACCATGGATTTCGTAGTTGGTCTACCAAAGACAGCTAGGAATCATGATTCCATTTGGGTAATAGTGGATAGGTTGACAAAATCTGCTCATTTCATACCAGTAAAAACAATGTATACAACAGAGAAGCTTGCTCAGGTGTATGTAGATGATATAGTGTGTTTGCATGGTGTACCAGTAACAATAGTTTCTGACATAGGTCCTTAGTTCACAAGTCATTTCTAGGAATAGTTGCACAAAGTATTGGGAACGTAGTTGAGGTTCAGTACCGCTTTCCACCCACAGACGGATGGACAGTCTGAAAGGACTATTCAGACTTTGGAGGATCTTCTCCGAGCTTGTGGTTTGTAGTTCCTAGGCAGTTGGGACATGCATCTCAGTTCGATAGAGTTCACTTATAATAATAGTTATCAGCAGAGCATTGACATGGCTCCTTATGAGGCTCTATATGGAAGGAAGTGCAGATCCCCTTTATGTTGGTATGAGTCTGGTGAAAATCAACTTTTGGGTCCTGAGTTAGTACAACAGACAACAGAAAAGATCAGAGTGATACATCAAAAGTTGAAAATGGCACAGGACAGATAGAAGTCTTATGCAGACAATTGTCGACGACCTTTAGAGTTCCAGGTGGGAGACAAAGTGTATCTCAAGGTCTCACCTTGGAAAGGCGTGCTAAGGTTTGGCCAGAAAGGTAAATTGGCACCCAAGTATATGGGACCATACCCGATAATAGAATGTGTTGGCAAGGTAGCTTACAAGTTAGAGTTTCTGCCAGAGTTGCATAGGTTGAATCCAGTATTCCATGTCAGTATGCTGAAGAAAAGTCATCCAGACACTGGGATAGTGATACAGCCAGTTGAGGTTGAGCTTGATGAATACGTGACCTACAAGGAGGGTCCGGTGGAGATCCTTGATAGAAGAGTAAAGAAGCTGAAGAGGAAGGACCTAGTTCTTGTGAAGGTTCTGTGGCATCATCGTGGTGTTGAGGAAGCCACATGGGAGCTTGAGGAAGAGATGAGGCAGAAGTATCCCTTGCTTTTCTCTTCGGATTTCGGCTACAAAATCCTTTTGTAGAGGTTTATGGCTTGTAAGGACCCTAACCTTCATTTTGGACTTACCCTTTTTGTTTTTCCTAAACCTTGTGCTTGGTTGCTTGCTAATCATCTTTAGTGATTTGATTAGGGTTTTCTTGTGCTTAGTTGAGAGCTGGAGGTGCTACTTGCAAAATAACCTAAGATAGGGTTGGAGAGTAAGTTTGTCACCTTGAGAGATGTCTTTCTCTCTTTGCTTCCTCTAGGGTTGAGAGGAAGGTTTGGGCTCGTGCCTTGAGTTGTCTTGGGCTTGGTTGAGCTCTTTTGGGCCTTGTTTTCCCTTGTTTGGGCCTTGCCTTGCTTGGTTGAGCCCTGTATCAGGCAAGGATGCTTTGTATCGGCCATGGGTATCGCCCATGGGGGTGTGTCAGCCATGGAAGAGTTGTGTGTCGGCCTTTGACCTTTGTTGACCTCCTTGCCTTAGTTGTGTCACCCTATCTTGGAAATGTTGCCAAACCTTGGTTGAGTAGTGGCATGGCATGTGCATGAGCTTTGTAAGGTGGTAAAACATGTGGATAAGTGTCCCTTGGTAAGGTGACACCTTGCCTTGGTTTAACCTTGACCCTCATCTATATATTCCTTGCCTTTCTCTTCCTTAGGAACCCTTTTAGCTCTTTGTTGCTCCTATCTTCCTTGTGTGCACGATACACCTCTCCCTTGCAACCTTTGGTGGCTGATACCCTTGGAGGAGCTAAGGTTGGTGGTCGATCCCCTTGAAGGAGTTCTTCTTCTTCTTCCTTTAGCTTGGTGGCCGAACCCTAGGTGGGTCTTGTTCTTTGGTAAGCATCTTCCCTCTCTCCTTAGCATCTTCTTCTCCATCTTGCCTAGTCTTCGGCCATGGTGGTTATGCTTCTTGTTCCTTTTCTTGAGGTGGCCAAAGTGGTGAGCTTGGAGCTAGGAGCTTGAAGCTTGGAGCTTTGGAGCTTGAGGAGTTTGCTTAAGGCGGGTTACATCACTTCTAACCCTAGCTATACTACCTTCTCTATGTTTCATATTATGTTTCTTGCTCTAGTATAGGTTGTTGATCTTATGGATACAATGAGCATGATGCTTTTGTTGATGGTTTATATGCCTTTACACCTAGTTGGCTGAATCATGGTTTAGGTTTTCCTTGTTGAGAAACACTCTTTTCTCCCCTTGGTCTAGAGAAGTGAGTTTGAGCTCTAGTAATGTGGGCAATACCCCTCTCTCGATTAGGTTGAGAGGTGATCTTGTATTCTAGTTGCTTGAGCAACACCCTCCTCTCACCATGGATTTGAGAGGTGAGCTTTTGGTTAGATGATGACCTATGTTGAGGTGGATCCTTGTGGTTGCCCAATTTGTGATAGAGGTTGTGCAAAACCCCTCTCTCTTAGTTGTTGAGAGGTGAGCCAACATTCTTGATCAATTAGGGTGTGGTGCCCTTGTGCTTGAGGTTGAAGATGATCTTGTGGGGTTGTGCCTTGCATGATATGACCTTGGAGTTGTGCTACCCGATAGCCCTATTTGGAGTTGTACCCTTGGGTGACACACCTTGTTGAGATAGTTGACTTGGTTCCCGTTATGCTTTGGTTGATATGGAACCTAGTAGGCTATCCTTGTGTTGGGCGATAGGGTTTAGTTGTGGTGATGCATGATATGTCCTTGAGGTGTAATCCTTGGTAGATATGCTTGCTTGGGTGTTTGGATGATCCTTGTATCCCTAGCCGATATGCCTAGTTGAATCTTAGTTGGTGCCCGTTATGGTACCTTGGTCGATACCCTTGGTGGAGTTGATGGATGGGCGATACACCTATGATGAATGGCTGATACACCTTGTATATGTGGTTGCCCGATACATCCATGTAGAGAGGACTCCCGATACACTCCCTTGTCTTAAGGTGGTCTTGGCCGATAGGATTTGATAGCTTGGTGCCCGGCACAGCCTTGGCCGTTATCCTTGTTTAGATGAGCTTGGGTGATATGGTATGGTGCCCAGGATGGCTTTGGCCGATACCACCATGTCTTAGTTGAGCTTTGACTTATATGAAGTGTTGGACGATATGGCTTCATGCCCGACATGCTAACCCTAGGATGCTAGTCGTTATGATGCTTCATGGCCATATACGACACCATTCTTGGTCATCATGGGTACCCTGGTCGATAGGGTTAACCCTCGGATGATGCTGAGATGGTTGCACAATAGGGGCGCCTTGGGCGATACCCCTTTGGTCGATATGGCTCATGTTGAAGGTTAGCCCAAAAGTGAAACCTAACCTTAACCCTAGCTTGGTGCACATTAGACCCTTGGCTGATAGCCATGGTAGTGTTGCACGTTATACCTTGGTGATGGCTACCCGACACCATGAGTGCTAATAGAACCTTGATGCATGTCTGAGGATGTGCAGTGTTTGGCTGATATGGTGGTAAGTTGCTTTAGGGTTTGGAACCCTAGCCGGTACACCCTTTGGTGAGGGTTGTCTCTGCTCGCTATACTTTATAGTGAGGGTTGCAGGAGTTTTGGTGAGGGCTCTGATAACCCATAATGTATATAGTTGATAGTTCCATATTAATAATGATAACATAAGTGATATGATGTAATCACCTTAAATCCTGCAACTATGATGATGAGATAAGATGATAGGAGGTGAACCAAGTATGTTTGGGAAGATATGATGTTGCTATACATGATGGTGTGACACATGCATATGGTCACAAGTATAAGACATAATATATGCCCATGATTAATAATAATACTATAAATGATAAAGCTTATGTGTGATCTACTCATGGGTGCTTCTTTATACTTGATAGCATGATCATTCTATTAATCCATGATGGCTTCAGTAATCTCTGCGAATGTGTATACTAACCATTCAGGTATTTCATGTGGATTCATATCCTTGTAAGAGCTACGAGATATATTTTCTTCGACTAGCACAATGTGATGATAATCCGTGTTAATAAAATAACAAGTTGATAGGTCTGAGTACCTGATATAAGGATGAGTGCCTAGTTGAGGTGTTATCCTCTGATAATGAGATAAGGGATGCGTTCCCAGGATGCTGACATATGATTATGATGCCTTGAGAGGCAGTGGTTGATATCATGAGGGATTGAGGTCCCAAGACAGTATGTTGATGGCAATAATGATGTAATGCTATAAGGCTATGTTATACTTTTTTTGCCTTAAAATTTGGCTTAAAATATACTAATCAATTATAGATGAACCTATCATGTAGTTTTCCCTGGCCATAGATCCAATACCGCCAGTATTTGGTGATGGTGAAACAAGTTTATCCTGCGGGATTACTTGGAGCACATATTGTTGAATATGCAAGGTTTCCCCTAGCCTAAAATAGGAGGGTTGAGTGCAATTGTGGTTGCAGACTCAGGATGTATGGAGCATGGTGAACATACCCATGGCTCAGGATATGTGATGATGAGCATGATGCATTCATGGCTCGGATGTATGTACTAGCACCTATGATGAGGTGAGCTAGAGATATGGGTAGCTTGTGGAGCTGACCCAGAGGCTGAGGCCCTATAAGCATAAGACTATGGTCTTGCTTGATGATTCGTGTACTGACCACGAGAAGGTGAGGTCATGGAGTCTGGATCTCCTTAGACCTTATATGGCACCAGATTGGGCTTCGCAACCAATGGTTGGACTTGAGCAGGAAAGGCTCACTTCCTCAGGGCATATTAAAATGTAATCCAGCCGAATAAGTACATCTTTCTTAGAGAAAAACATGGAACATTGATTGAGGCCTTGCTTATATAGATGATCTAGTTACACCTTGCAGATATGTGTACGATCCTTATATCTTGTGATAAGTTCTTATAAAGTTTATCTTGTCAATCATGTTCCATAAAGAAATACTTAGTTATATGCCTCTCGGATATCTTGGTGAGCTTGATGGTAATAATAGCTTTGCTCAGTATGCTGCTCTTGTTATACGCTTTATTAGTTACTTGTTGTTATCTATTTTAACCTTTAAGGTTTTATAGTTGCGGCGGGGAGTTATGTTTCTCGCTGGGACTGTGTGTCTCACCCCGTTGGTTTACACCCTTTTTAGGTGATCGCTCTAGACGCGGTGGTGGTCGTGAGGTTGCAGTTGAGCAACAAGAAGAGAAATAGAAAGCAAGAGATGGACATGTTGTTGTTTTGGTGGTTTTGTAGTAGAGTCTTAGAAGTCATCCCTATACTCTTAGGTCCTTGGAAGTATTTTGACGACGTTTTATGATGTTTAGCTGCTGTAATTTTTATATACCCTACTGTTGGCCGTACATGGCCATTCTTTATGTATAAACAGGTGATGAACTAATATGCGATGTTGCGACAGTGGGTGACTTTAAGTGGTGAACATATCAGGCAGGTGATCTTGAATATATCTATATATATGACATGATCTTATTGCAGGGCCTGGTTGCAAATGTTCTGTATGTATGTTTTCCGCAATCAGTTTTAATTAACCTGTGTTTTCATTAATATATGGTTCCGCACGTTTTCATGTGTCATCTCATTATCTGTGTGATGGCAGGGTGTCACAATTATCAAGAAGAGAAATTTCTATTGAATTATGAAACATCTTAATAATTGATAAGGAATATGAAGAACACGTATAATTCCTATCAACAATATTGTATAAAGACCAAGCAAGGACTCGTCCAATGTTTCTGTATTTTGATCCTATACAATTATACTTATGCATTTTATTATGCCCCAAGGATTTGAGTCGTACCACCCAAATCCAACTGACCATTGTTAAGTCAAAATCGGTGACATACCAGGTCTAGTAAAAGAGCCAAAATTCACGACCTCACCACCTCGTGGTCAGTACATGAGTGAAGACATGCAGTGACACCACTAGTTAAACTACTTCCAATGACATATAGTCTAGCTATGCAAACCTATCCCACCTTGGTACATGTCATGGTTCTAGTGAAACTGAGCTATGGCCTACAACCACACTCTTCTAGAGTATGGCCCGTAACCAATCTTATGTCACATATTACTAAGTTTTGGTCCAAAGCCGTACTCTTCAAGGTATGTCCCACAGCCAATCATGTGTCACTTTTTCCTAGACATAAGGAGATATTCATCCACACCCCCACATATTCAAAAATATGCACTCTGAGTTAAACTCATTTCACCATTCAATAGGTACCGACACTGAATGGATCTATGGCAAAGGGCAAGCTACAAGATTAGGTTTCACTATATAAGTTAGATCATTTAAGTATCTTTTAGCACCATTCAAGTTACAACGTACAACCTATAAACAAATCATAAATAAATAAGGGCATAACACATCACCATGACATATTATATCATATAAGGTATGGTCTCATCACATTATCACTTGATGCTTGTCATTCACCATAATTCTCATAACGAGGACCACATATCATGGGGTGACAACCCCTCCTCTCATCACTGAGGAATTCTTCAACTCATATAAGGCAATAAGCCATCATTAGGTCATAAGACCATTCACCTCCTTTTTCAAGGATGTGAACAACACTTATGCCTAACAAGGCCCATTTACAATTATCATAAGCAACATAACTCATACTTGGCTATGCTTATCAACTAGTATCACAAGCATGATTAGAGACTTTCAACAAGAAGGACAATGCATCAACATCATAGCCATCTCATAAGATTCATGCCATTCACATTAAACCATTAGGGTTAGGGTTTCCATGTAATTAATTAGGGTTCACAAGGTTGTATCAACAACCACCCTTATATCATTGCTTCCATTATCATTATAAGGTATATAATGAGATATAGAAACATAGCTCTTGTAATTATACACCCAACCACCCTCATAGGGTATTACATCATAACATGTAACCCTATCATCAACATGGTGTAGCATAACTACCACTATCACGATCTTGACTAACACTAGCATATAGATGTATCAGTTTAGGTTAGCTTGGGAGTGTATCTATTTAGACTTAAGTGTTTCGGGAAACCATACCATGTGGGGTGTATTGGGCAACACCATCTATGGAGGGTGTATTGGACAACAACATCTATGGAGGGTGTATCAGACAACCTATGCTTGTCGGGCAACAACTGCAACGCTTGGGTGTGACAAGCAGTGCAAGGCATGTCAGGCAACACCAGCCCAAAGAATAGGGGGTGTCAACATGCCAAGTGTCACATGTCATGACGGGGTGCTTAAGGTTTGGGTTAATTGGGTATCGTAGGTTAGCATATGTCGGGAAACGTCGTATCAAGGTATGACAGGCATCACATGCTAAGGATGTATCGGGCAACATTGCCAAGGGATGTGTCGGCCTTCGCTTAAGCAGGGCATCATGGTTAGCCCTCGAATAGATCAAGCCCTCAAGGTATGTCCATGGCCATGATGGCTAACTTCTGGCTACACATATCGGGCAACAAGACATAACTCAAAGTCAAGATAGGCTAGCATTTACTCATATCAACAATACATGATGGTTTGGTTCCATAACAGTTTAACGACCAAAAGTCAAGACAACCTAACCTTCACGGCCATAACGACCTAAGAATGCACAAGACATTTCTAAGCGTCACCAAAGCATGTTGATCTAAACTCACCAAGTCGTGATGACTTGTCTCTTGGTGTTACGGTTTGTTGTACTCAAGTCGTGATGACCACCCACCATAACATGTTGACCTAGTCATCTTCACCTTAAGACACTTGTTTTAAGAAAGGCAAGAGCGTGTAACACATGGGAAACAACTTAAGAAAGACTCCCTCTTCCAAACAGACCTCAAAACCTCAACAAAGAACTACTATCATGAAAGAGATAACAAACCAAAGATGAAGAATGGGATATCATGTAAGGAGTGATAATAACAAAGAAGGTTTAGAGTTATGTAACCCGCCTCAAAGATCAGCACCAAGATCTAAGCTCCAAGGTCAAGATTCAAGATCACAAGCTCAAGGTAGAAGAAGATCTTCCAACTTGGTCACAACTACACCTCCCAAGAAGAAGATAATACCAATGTTAAGGGGGGTCAAGAAGGAAAGAAAGATAACCAAGATCCATGTCTGAGAAGAAGAAAGAAGGAGAGAAAGACAGCTAGGAACCATGGCTTTCCAATGTAGAAGATGAAGGGAACACCACAAGCTTGGGAGTCATCCACCAAGCTCCAAGAGAGACTCCTCTAGCTCCTTCACTTCTTAAGGTCCTCCACCAAGGAAGAGGAAAAGCAAAGATGGCTAAAAGCATCCTCTTGCATGGAGAGAAAGGAGTATATATACAAGAGGGATGAGAGAGATCATAGAAAAGGTGTCATCACCTAAGGTGACACTTATCCACAAAGAAGGGACATATGCAACACTATGCAAATGAGGTGATCAGATTTAGGTCTCATCCACTAGGTCACCTACCAAGGTCATGCCTGATACCACATCTCTAAACACCCATAAACTAATAGGGTGAAACCAAGACACCCACAAACTGATAGGGTGCAATTCAAGACACCCACAAATCGATAGGGTGCAACTCGAGACATCCACAACCAATAGGGTGCAACTCAAGACACCCACAAGTCGATAGGGTGCAACTCAAGACAACCAAAAATTGATACAAAGCCTCTCTAAGGCTCTCAAGCCTGAGACAACACTTCTAGGTGCAAGGCACACCTCAGCACATGTGTCCCAAAACATCACCAAGGATGTCACCACACTACCAAGGTCCAAACAAGGTACCCATCTCTATCTCCTCTAGATGATGGCTAGAAAGAGAAAGAACACACTAGAGGTGGCAAACTTGCATATCAACCTCTATCCCGAGTAAATTGCAATTTGCATCAAAACCTCACCACAAAACACAAGCATAAACCAAGAAATCTCAAAACTAGAAACTCAAGCTTCCAACATGCCCTAATTACATCTCAGATGATTAGATCAAGATACTAAGCAACATGCTTAAGAAAAATAAACATGGTTATCCCAAAACGTGGGTCAGGGTTCTTACATTTCCATACACATAGATGAGGATATAGATAAACACATCAAGGTCCTAAACCACATCATCATATCTTTGATAAAAAAAGTGGAACAAACAGATCTGATAAAGCAATTTGGATGTATCAATCTTATAAACACTTCATACAAAATTTCGGCCAAGGTTCTTAGTAATCGTATAAAACATCAATTGGAAAACATCATTGACCACAACCAAAATGCTTTCCTAAAACATAGAAACATCCCTGATGCTTACATTATGGTCAATGAAACACTTCATCTTTACTAGAAATAAAACACCATTGTTAGACATCAAATTGGATTCTGAGAAAGCCTTTGACTTAGTGAACTTCAACTACATTCTCAAAACTATGAAAGGTTACAATTTCCCAGAGAAATGGATAAAATGGATTCATGCTTGCATCTCTTGAAACACTTTCTCTTCCATCATAAATGGATCACTATTTGGTCACTTCCATGACACTAATGGCCTTAGATAAGGTGACCTCTTACCACCTTACCTCTTAATTATGGTCACCTCTCTTCTCGCAAATATGATCAAAATGAGCACCACACGTGGCCTCATTGCTTTACCACTAGAATGTTTTGAAAACATCATCCAATATGCAAATTCAACTATGATTCGTGTTAAACTAGAAGATAAAACTATTCTTAATACCATCTGCATCATTGGACTCTTCTCATACATTTCTGGACTCAAAATACATCTTGGAAAATCTTCCATCTTTGGAGTCAACGCATGTCCAGAGACCATTGATAGATATCAAACTCTCCTACTATGTAAGACTTAGAACTTTCTAGTCATGTACCTAGGCCTGCCCATTTCTCCACATCCCACACAACACCTCTCATGAGTACCAGTCATAGACAAAATTCATGTCAAATTTTCATCATGGTCAAACAACTTCCTCAGTTTGGCTGGTCGCATTACTCTCCTCAATATCTCCATCACTCCCATCACCACCCACTATCTTATTTGTATACCTTTACCATCTAAAACAAGGCAACATAATAACTCCATCTGAAGAAAATTCTCATGAAATCACTATTCTACAAACTCTGACAAAACCAGAATACATTTGGTCAACTGGGATACCATATGTGCTCCCACAGAATACAGAGGATGGGGAATCATCAAAATGCAATCTCTATCATCACCAAAATCATTCTAGCACTCATCTCCAACACAAAAAAATGCAAACCTTTCATTCTACATAAATACTACAAAAAATTAAATCCATGGAACAAAGCAAAAAATAACATATCCCCATCTCTTTGGAAACTCATCAACAAAAATATGGATGCCATAATTCATATTATTAACATACCTCCCCATGCCTTTACAAATATAAACTTTTGGTTTGACCCTTGGTACTATAACAACATAATTCAAAATTGTAGGTAAAACTTCAGTGTCCCCTGAAACCTGAAACATATTACAACCTCCAAAGCTCTTCACCTGCTTACCTGCAACAAAAAAAACACCTTTAAAACACACCTCTCACAAAATACCAAATTCAACACCATGTAAGATATGATTCACAATCTAGAAAACAACACTTCAAATCACATAACATCCAAAAGGGGCAACACCTAATCACCAAACAAAGCCTTCCATTTCCTCACCTGCAGAGTGCACATTTCTTATCTAAAGCCTTTTTGGAAGACGAAATGACCACAAAATATCAAGATCTTCTTCTAGATCATTACAAATAATAAGATCCTCAGTGATCGCAACCTTTCTAAAAGGGGCTTCCTGGGACTAACCAAATGTTATTTATGTCATGTTAGAACTGAAACCATAAAACATCTCTTCCCTCTCTGATCTTTCACAACACAACCTCTACACCATTATTTTCAACCAAACTCCCTTGCAGACTTTCTACACTCACAAACACGATAGAAATTTTAAACCCTCTCACACCAACCACGAACCCCCTACTTTGGCCATTGCTATACTATGTAACATTTGGTTAGAAATAAATTATAGGAAACACAACAACATTTCATGTCCGATTTTGAAGATACAAATTGAAATTTAACACTCTTCATATATCATTTTACATTATATACCCCACTTCAACATCAACATAAGTGATGGTAGATGAAGACTCTCAGATGGTGATCTTTGGAGACCAAAATGTTGATGGACATTACACCCTAGAGGAGATTTTAGCCGAGGATACTGTTGGATCAAGGGATCTATAAGGGGGTGAATAGAGCTTCACAAATCTCAAAAAATGAATTAGACCACCAAATTATATTAAGTGCAGAAACTTAAACATACAGCCAATTTGAAGTCCTAAGTAGCATGCATAGCAAGGGTGAGAGACAAGGAAGAACATACACTTGGACAAAGTAGTTTAGAGTGGTTCCACATCTCAAACTAGAAGTGATTCAATCCACTACCTAGAGGTGGTTAGGCTCTAGGACTTTGCAATCTTGATGCTCTTATATTCATTCATAAGATTACAAGACAATAACCACATTCATCCAAGGACTTATTACCTCAAGTATGGATCTTCAACCTATCGAAGGAACTTACCCAATTGAACCATGGAGTCTTCATCCTTCAACAAGGACTTACCCACTCCTTCTTCAAGTCTTTGGCCTTCAAGGAATTACCTATTCTTCTTGAACATCCTCCTTGCCTATCTCCTTCACTTGGAGATATGGAACACCATGATTTCTTCAACCTTGAAGAACAACAACTCCTTCTCCTTCACTCGGAGAAGATCTTCAACCTTTTCTTCAAAAGGAAAGGGGGTAGGAAGAAGGAATTGGAGAGCTTTACATGGGTACAAGGGGTAGCTCTCTTACAACAGAACCTATCTCACTCATAATCAAGGATTTGACTTGAAGGTAGAGAGAGAAAGGGGCTCAAAGGTGTACAACACTCTCAACTAAGCAAGAACTAAGCATATATGGAATAAGAAACCTTGGAATGAACTCCAAGTGATCCTATTTATAGATGGGGGTGCTCCCTTGTGTTGGGGAACACTTAGGGTCAAAAACTAGCCATTTTTTCCCAAGGCAATGGATCTATTTTTGCCCAAATAAGTCATCAACGATCATAATCACTTTTTCTGCAATTTCCGTACAGTACAATCGGTCGAGTTTCAATAAAGGTAACTCGATTGATAGGGTAAAAGACAAACACAAATTTCAAACCATTGGTCGAGTTTATCCTAAGGAAACTCGACCGACCAATGAAAGTTGTGTTTGGTCAGTAACCCCATCGGTCGAGTTCTATGAGTACATAACTCGACCGATGCACATAACTCGACCGATGCACTCTTCAAAGAACTGATCCTAGTGGATCAGTCGAGATTCTAACTCGACTGATTGATTGCATGTGATCAATTTTCTAAAGTGCATCAAAAGTTATTAGAACTTGGTTCTAAGTGTCCCAATCAATTTTCTCATCCTAGTTACAAGTCATATCATTAATATAAGTGATTACAAAAATCTTCTAAGGTCATTTACATGGATTTTCTAAATTACACACTTGTATAGCTTTTGACTTGAACTGTAGCAAATTAGGGCTTGAGTAATTTTATCATTTTCATGTACCTAACACCTAAAATCAATCTTGAATACACATATTAGATACATATGAATGGAATGGTTAAGTCATTATCAAAATATGGACAATGTATAACCTCTAGGTTAACATATTCCCCCTTTTTGACAATGACAAACCATTCCTCAAACATATTGCAAAGGATATATAAATTATACCTTTGCCTTGTGAATTAGGGGGATTCAAGATTTGAACAATGTGAATTGCTCCCCCTCAGTCTATGCTTACTTTAACCTGCATAGTTAGTCTGTCTACACAAAGCAATTGTAGCATACATGTATTATGTGGTCCTTTGCAAGTCACATGATAGAGCATAAAATGAACAAGAAAAGGATGTCATAAGCAATGAACAACAATATGACAAAGAATAGCAATATGATTGAGTTTCAAGACATTGAAATTCTCTCCCCCTTTTGACATTATCAAAAAGTAAGGGGGAGTAGAAGAGCATATACTCAGGTCTTCTCCAAACACAGTCAAGTAGATAATCATACATACAATCTCATATCGTATATCAACCAAAGACAAAAGAAACACACAATCTTAGTCATAATAAAAAATATGGTGAAACAGGCACCAACTCATAATATATAACATGAGCAAAGAGCAAGAGTGCATATCATATAGATTACAACTTAGAAGAATGTTCTCAGAAAAGCAGCTACAAGCAAGAAGCAATGAAAAATTGAAGAGAAAAATAGTACATCTCAGATAATGTGTCTAGATATTTCTAATACAAAATAGCCTAGAAAGATGTATATGATCAGCAAACTAGACTAAAAACTAAGAAACAATCTAGACATCTAGACTATCTATGTCCATAGCGTTATCATCATCAACTCTAGGCTTGTAGTCCTCATCTCCATCAAAAGGTGCAGCAACAGTAGTGGCTTCACCAGAATCACCACCAGAGCCATCACCATCATCAGAATCATCCTCACCATCGCCATCATTTTCGTTAGCAGCAGTCTCAGCATCATCAGCCTGGTCAGGCATCTCCTCGTATGTAGGAGGACCAAAGCCATGATTGGGCCAACGAGCATTCTGCTCATCCCAAGTCATACCAAGAGCATAGAGCTCATTGGCCTGAGGGAAGGATGGAGCAAAATCACCAAGACTGGCAAGCAGGGTGGTCAAGGGGCCAGCAGGCAATGACAGGTAGGAGGGAGCAGGACCACCAACAGCAAAGGGTGGAGGAGCAGCAGCGGAAGGCTCAGGGTAGGATAGTAATGATGATATGCATAAGAATCATAATCACTATCGAAGAAAGGTTGGTAGATGGGGTAGGGGTGTGCACAATATATGTTTATGGTAGACATGATTGAACATAGATGAGCTCGGGTAGAGGAGGCAGGGGCTGTAGAGGCAGAGGCTGAGGGTGAAGCACCAGGTGTGGAGGAGGCAAAGAAAGGCACAAACTTCTAAATTGTGGTTTCACTAATACATACACCTTTCCTGGGTAGCTTGTAATGAAAGCTAGGAAAGAGTAATTTCTCAGTAGCGAACTGAAACAAACCACAAATCAGGGCTGGATAAGGTGGATGGGTGCCTCGAGTGTTCTTATCAGAAAAAAAACAGGTCATATGGTGTAGAATGTATCTTGACCATTTGACTCTGATATTCTCAAGAAGGTAATACATTATAACCGTAGTATTCTCTGCAATATCCGTTTGATTTTTCTTCGGGTGGATGTGGTAGTTGACCACTAAGGCTAATATACGCTTCTTAAGATCGAGGGAGGAGGAGGGTAGGGTGCTCTTCTTCTTGGATGGAACATCGAGTTTCTTGAGATAGCGATGGATAACAGGGAGAGTGATCTCATTCTACTTATAGAAACCCTCAGGATCCAAGAGGTTGAAATACTCACCATAATCCTTGCTTCAGGTATCATTTTCATCATCTCTAGAAAATAAGACATTTAAGATATACTCAGAGATTTGAAAATGCTTCCCGGCGATCATGGAAGTCAGGATTACTTGAGTATTCGATGAGGGTACAAGGGTGTCATAATTCCAATGCAAGTTAGCATAGAATTCGTGAACTACTTTTATTATAGTCATTGAATTATAAAAGCAGTCATGCTCGACAACTAGGGCAGAGAGGTGATGAATGGCTAACAACTTAGTTACTTGGTCTATAACTGCTTGATTCTTAGGACTAGTCTCAAACAAAGCTCTAAAAGGGAAAGGACTCCTATGAAGAAGGTCCTTATACCTATTTATAGCTTCTATTGAGACAAATGAGGTGTCATCAAAGGGAATCAAGTAGGAAGACAAAGAAGATGATGGAGCATTGCTAGGGGCGGGTCTCTTTCTTCTATGGGAAGCCATGGAGGTGAAAAGAAGGAGAAGAAGAGATCAAACACACAAAGCAAGCCATCAAAAACGTCCAAACATCAACAAGGAGCAAAAGGGGAGGTCTACGGCCGCCTATCTAGGTCGGAAAAGGGCTAGGATAGGGAAGGGAAGGGTTTGGGTAGAGAGATTAGGGCTAGAAGAGGGAGAATCGGTCGGCTAATCTCTATTTGAGAAGGAGAATAGTCGGATGAACCCAACTTAAGTTGGCTTCAGCCCACTGATCGGTCGAGTTTTGAGAGTCAGAAACTTGATTGATTGGTCCATTATAGAACATCTCTCAGCCACGGATCGGTTGAGTTTGTCCTGGAGAAACTCGACCGATAGTCAACCTGACCTAAAACCATCAAACTCAATTTCTAGCCATATGAATGTTAATTAAATTCATTTTTCGAGTCTATTATGTATATTGAATATAGTTAGGCACATATCACTCATCATTGGGCACTATTTAGCGATAAAACCTAAAATTCGAGAAATGCCCCAAGAAAGTGAAACTAAGCATGTCAACAAGCAAATTTTAGCAAATTTTAGCAATTTTAGGCAAGCAAGGTGAGTAAAGCATGAGAAAGACATATAGGATAAAAGCAACAAGCTAGATAACATGTCAATATCATCTAAAACAATTTTGAGTAGTTTAAATCTAATAAAATTAAATTGCTCTCTAGCTAGGGGTTTGGTGAAAATGTCTGTCAGCTGATTTTCCGTGTCCACATGCGTGATATAAATATCCTTTTTGGCAATGTGATCACAAAGAAAATGATGGTGAACCTCTATATGTTTATCTCTACTATGCAAAATAGGATTATAAGAAAGATTGATTGCACTAGTATTATCACAATAGATAGGAGAAGCATCAAAATGTATGTTAAAGTCTTGGAGCATTTGCTTCATCCATAGGACCTAGGCACCACAACTCCCAGATGCAATGTACTCAGCCTTAGTAGTTGATAATGCCATAGTGCTCTATTTCTTGGAAAACCAAGACACCAAGCATGGTCCTAGAAGGAAGCAAGTGCCACTTGTGCACTTTCTATCAACCAAACAACCTGCATAATCAGCATCACTATATGTTATAAGAGTAAAGTCCCTTGACTTAGGGTACCATAGTCCAAAGTTTTGAGTTGTGGCTAAGTACCTTAAAATCCTCTTAACAACAATAAGATGTGATTTCCTAGTACTTGATTGAAAGTGAGCACACAAGCCAACACTAAACATGATGTCAGGTCTAGAGGCAGTTAAATAAAGTAAACTTCTAATCATACCTCTATAGAGCTTCTCATCTACCTTCTCACCTTCTTCATCTCTATCAAGTTTGGCGGTGTTGGACAAGGGTGTGTCCATTGACTTCATATTCTCCATTCCAAAGCATTTGAGTAGTTCATTTGTGTACTTGCCTTGGTTGATGAAGTTTCCATCTTTAGTTTGCTTGATTTGGAAGTCGAGGAAGAAAGTAAGCTCACCCAGCATGCTCATCTCGAACTCACTATGCATAAGAGAACTAAACTCCTCACAAAGATCAAGATTAGTTCCACCAAATATGATATCATCAACATAAATTTGAATGATAAGAAAATTTCTAGAAGTGTGTTTTAGAAATAAAGTAGAATCAACTTTGCCCATGAAATAGCCATTATCTAACAAAAAGTTCTTTAATTTCTCATACCAAGCTCGAGGTGCTTGTTTGATCCATAGAGAGCTTTTAGTACCAAATAAACATGGTTAGGTAGCTTGTCATTTTCAAATCCCGGAGGTTGAGCAACAAATACTTCCTCCTCGATTATACCATTCAAAAATGCACTTTTAACATCCATTTGATAAAGCAAGACATTTTATAACTAGCAAAGGCAAGTAGCATTCTAATAGATTCAAGTCTAGCAATAGGAGTATAAGTTTTATCAAAATCAATACCTTCCTACTGATTGTAACCTTGTGCCACTAACCTCACTTTGTTCCTTACCACCTTGACATTTTCATCAAGCTTGTTGTGGTAGACCCATTTGGTGCCAATGATTTTTCTATCATTTGGTCTTGGCACTAGGGTCCACACTCGGTTCTTCTTGAATTGCTCTAGTTCCTCCTGCATGGCTAGGATCCACTCATCATCTCCAAGATCTTCCTTGATGTTCTTTGGCTCCAGCTGTGAGATGAAGGCATTGTCTGCTTGTTCTTTGTTGTAGGCAGCTCGTGTCTTCACTCTCTTGAATGGGTTGCCAATGATTAGCTCTTTGGGATGATTCTTTACGGAGTGAGGAGTGGGATCCTTCTTCTCTTCATCTTCTACTTCAACCACTTGCTTACCTTTGTTGTCAATGTTTAGGTCTTTTAAGATAGGATTTAATTCATTTGCAATATCATTATTAACAACATTCTTGCCAACAACAGGGTTAGTTTCAATAAACTTAACATTAATAGATTCTTCAATTTTAGACAGTTCAATATTGAAAACTCTATATGCCCTGCTTATAGTGCTATAGCCTAGGAAGAAAGCCTTGTATGATTTCGGATCAAACTTGTCAAGAGAATCCTTTGTGTTTAAAACAAAACAAGGACATCCAAAAATGTGAAAGAAATCAATGGATGGCTTTCTACCACGCCATAACTCATAGGGGGTTTACTTCAAAGAAGGATGCGTAAAAACTCGGTTCTACACAAAGTAAGAGGTGCTAACGACTTCAGCCCAAAACTTCTTAGGAATGTCATATTCTAGAAGCATGGTCCTAGCCATCTCCTGTAGCGACCTACTCTTTCTCTCTACTACCTCATTTTTTAGGTGTACGAGGAGAAGAAAAATTGTGTGAGTAACCAGAATTTTCACAAAAATGTTCAAAAAGATCATTTTCAAACTCTCCCCCATGGTCACTACAGATAGAAACAATCCGATAAGAAGCTTCTTTTTCAGCTCGTTTGTAAAAGCTCAAGAAAACATCTAGAGTATCACTTTTAGAAATGAGAAAGAATGTCCAAGTATATCGAGAGAAATCATCGACAATCACAAGACAATACTTGGAACCACGAAGAATTTGAGTTCTCATAGGTCTGAATAGATTAATATGAAGAAGCTCAAGAGCTCTTTTGGTACTAAAGACTCCTTTAGATTTATAGGAGGACTTGGTTTTCTTGCCTGGTGTACAAGGTTGGCATTCCTCATCCTTTTCAAAATCCAGTTTGGGAAGTCCTTGAACCAATTCCTTTTTACTCAATTTCTTCATTTGATGCATATTCACAAGACCCAACCGACGATGCCAAAGAGAAATATCGGTTTTATCCACAACCAAGCATCTATCAAGTGCAGGATTTAGAGCATCAAGCACAATAACATAAAGATTACCATTTCTAGTTCTCTTATATATGACATTGTAAGTGAGGGAATCTAGAAGTAAACATTCTAAAGAAGTAAATAGAACAAGATATCCATTATCACAAAGTTGGCTTAAACTTATCAAATTGTGATGTAGGCCATCAACAAGAAAAACATTTTTGATACGAAGCTCATTGCCTACATCACCCCCACATATTACCTTATCCTTTTTGTTGTCCCTGAAGGTCACCGATCCTCCTTTCCTTTTCATGAATTTGTTGAAATGGTTGATTTCACCTGTCATATACTTTGAGCAGTCACTATCAACAATCCACCTTCTTTTGACCTACATGAAAGAAGGATGTTGATTCCCAACTCAAACTTTGGGATCTAGAGTTAGCTTAGGGACAATAAGTAGAGTAATGATCATCACATTTACAATGAACACATACCATTGGGTTCTTAGAGCTGGAAGTCTCTCCATGAAATAAAAGAGGTTCCACACTCTTTTTCTTACCCTTGCTCTTGTTCTTGTTCTTACCCTTAGGAGCATTCCCATCATATCCTAAATCACTAGTACCAATTTGTTTGGTAGAGTGTTCTAGGACAACATTAAGGGATTTCTTTCCCGTAAGAAAGTTTTGCAAAGAAGCTCTTAACTTAGCATTATAATTACTAAGGTTAATGATAGTAGAAGATAAGCTAGCAAGATCATCTCTAGCATGCAATAGGTCAGCCTCTAGTAGAGGGCTTTAGTATGAAAAGAATCACATTCTAGAGTAGTGATAGCTACCTCATTACTTTGCAAAATAGGTCTAGATGATAGATCATTAACTTGAGCAAGCAACTTAGCATTTTCAGATTTAAGCAAAAAAAATTCTTTTTGATAAGCATGAGTTTCTTACTTCCTAGCTTCATCAATGAGAGTAAATTCTACATTTTCAGTTTTAAGAACATCTATCTCATCTTGGCATTTTTGTTTTTCTTCCTTAGATTAGCAATGGTCTTAATGTAGACACTATTCTCAACTTCAAATCAATTGTATTAGACCTCAAGATTAAGAAATTTCCCTTGCAAGGTATCAATACTATCAAGGTGTAGCTTTTTTTTATTTTGATCAAGAATATCAATCTTAGCTTAAAGATCATCTATAATCTTTCCTAACCTTTTCTTTTTAGATTTGCATTTAGTAAAAAATGACCGACAAGCATTAAGCATATCAATAAGAGTTTATTTAGATAACTCATGCAAATTGATTTCACTTACCTCACATACATCATCACTTGTAAAGGCCATGAGAGTAAGGTGGCATTCTCCATCTTCAGAGCTAGAAGAACTTGAGGAAGATTCCTCCCAAGTTGTATGAGCTGCATCTTTGCTTCTTCTTTCTCTCTTCTCCTTTCTCTTCTATTTGCCTTCTTTCTTGTACTCCTTATCTTTCTTGTGGTTGCTCTTGTGATGGCTCTTCTTGGCCTTGGGACAGTCACTCTTGTAATGGTCCTTTTGGCCACATTCATAGAATCTAGGAGTTGATGAAGAAGGCTCCTCCTTGAAGTGTTTGCCCTTGGAGTAGTTAGCTTCATGCTCATTTGGACATTCATCTTCACTTGAGGAAGGAGTAGGGGACTTGAATGCAAGTTGTTGCTGTCGAACAATTTCTTCAATTTGAGCTTTGAAGGTTGTATCTTTGATCTTCTTGGACTCCTTCTCTTCTCTCTTTTCTTCTTCTTCTTGCTTATCAAGCCTTGGCTCATGAGCTTGAAGGTTGCCAACTAGCTCCTCGGTTGATAATTCATTAAGTTTGTACACTTCTTCAATGGATGTAACATTGGGCTCCCATCTCTTTGGAAGAGATCTCAAGATCTTTGAGTTGATTGTGCCTTTGTCCATCACACTACCAAGGGTTGCCAATCCATCGACGATCACATTAAGCCTTGTGTACATGTCTGCCACTCTTTCATTCTTATTCATCTTGAAGTTCTCAAGTAGACCACCAAGCATGTAGATCTTGGCTTCCTTCACTTGCTCCGTTCCTTCATATGTGACACATAGCTTGTTCCAAATTTCATGTGCGGTGTCCTAAGAAGTGTTGGCTAAATTGACATTATGATAAATCCCTTTGTTTCGATGATGACAAACATTTCATTCTTGTCGATCTAACGTGCTACTTGAGTGTTGCAGGAATAAGGTGGATGACAAAGTACTAGGGAATCTATACGCTTGAATAATTGTAAATTTCATGAAATGTAATCAATTGTAAACTTGTACAAATATATAATGCACAAGTACTTAGACTTCATGTAAATCAAGTGTTAGATCTCCTCTAGCCAATCACTACACTTAGATACGTAATCCCCTTCAATAGTGTCACATATGCACACTCATACACACACTTAATGCCTTAAATTGAAACATTGAAACAGGGGCAATCTCGGTTGACAAAATCCTCGACCGAGACACTCTCGGTCGACAAACTTCTCGACCGAGAAAGACCCAAGTATCTGTTAGACTAAGCTGACAAGGTAGTTGGTAGTTGGAGATGAACGTTGATCCAGAGAGCCTGTCGGTCGACAAAACCTCGACCGAGTAGGTGTCTCGGTCGACAATTTCTCAATCGAGATGGACTCAGACAGCAAATGCAGAATTAATTAACTAGTCGTTGCTAAAGCAACTAAAGTGTACCTAACGGCTAGTTAAGCACTTAGAACCCCCTAGAAAGTGTCTAGAACATACTTAAGCACTTGTAGGTCATTCCTATATATAGGACATGCCTTAGGACACCTAAACTCACTAATCTTCACTTGTGATACACTTGAGCTTACACTTGCAATTGTGAATCTGTTTTGAGAAATTGAGCAACACTTGCATTGGCTATTCTTCTCCTTGCTCTAATTTCGTGTCCTATAGGCTAGTATCTCCTATCCACAACAATCACACTTCTATATACATTGGTTAGGAGATCTACACACTTGATATAGGCAAATCAAGCCTTGTGCTTCAAAGGTTAAGTGTAATTTCCTTTTTTCCTTCTTGTTCTCTTTATCCTTTGTATTCTCCTTGCTACTCCTAGGGTTGGAGGCTGCGGATTGGAGAAGGTTCTTCTCGGAGGAGAAGGTGGACTTCGAACTACTTCAAGAAGGCTATTGCAATGGGAAGCTACTTCAAGAGGAAGGCTACTTCAAGGGGGAGCTTGAAGTTACTTCAAGAAGGCTGCTTCAAGGTTGGTGCAATTACTTCTAGGTGAAGGATGTTCGAAGAGTTTGGTGAAAGAATTGTAATTTTATGTAAAGTCCTTGAGATGTAATAAAATTTAATTCTTTCAAAATCCCGGTTGGGTAAGCAACCGGGTAGTGGACTGACTTCCTTAGTATTTGCTAAGGTTGGAACCACTCTAAATCCTTGTCCTCTTGTCCAATATTTTGTGGTTGGTTGTTTGAGTTAAATAATTATTAAAATTATTATAAAACCGTATTCACCCCCCCCCTCTAGTGGTTTTTCAATTGGTATCAGAGCAGGCTTCAAGGAACTCTAACCAAGTCTTGAAGAATGGGTGACGGGTTGCTCAACAACCTCAACCTTAAAGGGACACTTGTGGCTAGACCTTCGGCATTCGATGGAACTAACTACACCTACTGGAAAAGAAGAATGCAATTTTATTTCCAAGGGATTAGTTGGGATCTATGGAGGATTGTGTCAACCCCCTATGAGCTTCCTCAAGTAGAATATGCGGCTTGGGACACCAATACGGTAAAATCGGCTCAAATGAATGCAAAGGCTGTAAGTATTCTCTATTGTTCAATTTCAGTAGGAGAATTTAATAGGATATCAAATTGTGAAACAGCCTATGAAATTAGGCATAGACTTTCCATAACTTATGAAGGGACTGTTCAAGTCAAGAACTCTAAAATTGGAATGCTTAAACAAAAGTTTGAACAGTTCCATATGGATCCGAATCAATCTATTAGTGATATGTATGCAAAATTCTCTTCTATTGTAAATGGTTTGAATGCTTTAGGTAAAGTTATTAGTGAGGAAGATCAGGTGTCAAAGATCCTTAGATCACTTCCTCCCAAATACAAGCCAAAGGTGACGGCCATTGAAGAAGCAAATGACCTCACTCGACTAAGGATGGAACAACTCATTGGCAACCTAGAAGCTCATGAAGCAACCCTAGAAGAAGAAGAAAGAAGAGAACGTGAACTTCAACAAGGGAAAAAGAAGGACATTGCATTCAAAGCATCAACCAGGGACAATCATGACACAAGTGAAGATGATAGTGAAGAAGAAACTCTCATTGTAAATGGTAAGCAATATAAAAGTTTTAAAACTAATAAAACTTCTAGTATTTCTTCTTCCAGGTGCTTTGAATGTGGCAAAAAGGGACACATGAAAGGTGATTTTCCAAAACTCAAGAAAGGGAGGAAATCATCTCACAAAAATAAAGAAAGAGCATATAAAGCTGCATGGGATGATTCAAGTGATGATAGTGATGATGGAAAAGAAGAAGTAGAATGCCTCATTGCTACAACAAATGAAGAAGAAGAAGAGGTAAGTCTTTTTTATCTACCAAAAGAAGATCTAATTGCTAGTTTTCAAGATACTCATGAGAAATATATTGAGTGCAAGAAGAAACTTAAGAAATCAAATAAAGTAAATGATGATTTAAACGTTAAACTTCTTGCTCTTGCATCTGAAAATGAAGATCTCAAAAAGGCAAATGAAGATTATGATCTTAAGTTAAAATCTATAGAAGCTGATTACAATCTTCTTTCCTTAGAGAAGTTAAACTTGCAAACTCAAGTGAATGATCTTCAGAAACAACCTATTTTATGTTCACATTTAGATTATGATGAGGTTATAAAAGAAAGAAACTCTCTAGTATCTGATTTAGATCAAGCAAAGAAAGATATAAACAAGAAGATGGATGATATTGATAAGTTACAGAGTAAAATAAATGAGTTAAGAGGAAATGACATCCTTGAGAGTTTTCTGAAAATTTCCTCTAGTTATAATGGAAGAAGTGGATTAGGATATGATCCAAAGAAGAATCAACCTAAAAGAGCTAAAGCATCCAAGCCTAAAATTGTGTTTATACCTAAGAACGCAATTCCTAGAAAGAGAAATGAAGTTGACTCCATTATTTGTCATTATTGCATGCGCGTTGGACATTATTCATTTTCATGCCCATATAAGAAAAAGAATGATGATATAGCTTGGATTCCTAAAACTTAGAAGCTTAAAATTAACAAGTTGAGATTTGACCTAAACTAATTGTTGATATACAAATGTCATATCTCAACACAATCAAGCAATAACTTGTATAATTTTGTTTGGAAACAATTAACAGTTCTGAAAAACAATACAGAAACCTGGTCAGTCGAGAAAATGTCGACTGAGCAATCTGTCGGTCGAGAAATCTTCGACCGAGCAGGTTACTGATTTCCAGTCTGTAATAAATCTGCTGAATGTGTTTTTCAATTAATCAAATTGCTATCTATTTGTTGTTAATAACTGTTTGAACATGCAAAATAAAGTATAAATTCTGGAAATCATCCTTGAAAACTTATATAAGATTAATTTGGTTTATTCTCTACATGGTTTAGGTTAAAACTGAAAATTATGAACCATGTTGATTTAAGTCAAATTACTGCCTTCATGGTCTATTCTAAGTATTCTTTGATAGAAACCATATGTTGAATTTCATGTTGTTATTGTTCTATCATTACATCATGGATATGCTTTCACCATTTCATTATTCAAAGATGATGCTTGTTGCAATAAATAAAACTCTATGGCACAAATAGATAATGATTATTGCATGAATGGTCTTTGATGATACATAGGCAAGCAACATGAATTGTTGTTGATATATTGCTTAGAACTTCAATGCTTGCTCTTCTAAAGCAAATAGTCGTAACACATAAGATATTAATACAAATTTCTCAATTAGACTTGAGATATTAATCGTGCTTTCAAGGATATTTTTTTAAGAATCTTATGGGTACAAGAAGAAATAGAATTTGATATTTATGTACCTTCAACAAAGCTTATATAAATCTTCTAGGAAAATCAAGGACAAACATCTTCATATTGAGTATCATTCAAAATGCTTCAAATTAATATCTAATCAAATTACATGCAGATATTATACTTCACATATGAGTGTTCAAATTGTAAATCTGCAAAATTGCCTCTTGGTTGAAATCAAATTTGGCCAAGGGGCGCTATGGTCGAAGTCAAGGTCGACCTAAAATAAGCTTTGACAAAATGCTTATTTGGACATCATTTTATTGTACTTAATCTTAGTATACTTTTGATAAAGGTAAAAATCAAAATTTAAAATCATTTGGGACCTTAGAAGCTTTAAATTGCTTTAATTGTAAGATTAAGGGGGAGCTCATAAAAACAAATTGGATTATTTGATTAAGAAGCTTACAAAAACATTGTAAACATCATTTGAAGCTTGTTACGACCTTAGTATTTTTACTCTTGGTTATGAAGAAATCTATGAATTTCATAAAAATGATATATCTTGTTCTTAAAGGAACTCTCTAAACAAATCAGGGCTTAACATCCCATGCATTTGGTTAGAGACATTTTTATGTACTCTAAGATTAAAGGATTCTCATTTCATTTTTAGGTCTTAACATCCCTTGCAAAATGGATGAGAAATCAATACACATAAGCCATAAACTTAAAAGAAACTCATATCATTTCAAGGCTTAACATCCTTTGCAAATGATTGAGAAACAAATTGTGGCTAAATTGGACAATAAAATCCCTTGATTTTAATTGGATATCTCTTTAAGGGGGAGCAAAGCTTAAAAAGATAGACACAAAATCATACTAAATGATTGTATTGGATATCTTTTTGAAATGACAAAGGGGGAGAAATAATATAAAATCACAAACATAAAATTAAAATGAGTTTCATAATATCTTGGCCAGTAGTCACTTACAAAACCAAAGATGGCTACAAAGGTAAATTTCAGGTATGAAACTCACATGTTTTATATTTCCTTATTTTATATTTAGGAAATATTTGTCATCTTCAAAAAGGGGGAGATTGTTGGCTAAATTGACATTATGATAAATTCCTTTGTTTCGATGATGACAAACATTTCATTCTTGTCGATCTAACGTGCTACTTGAGTGTTGCAGGAATAAGGTGGATGACAAAGTACTAGGGAATCTATACGCTTGAATAATTGTAAATTTCATGAAATGTAATTAATTGTAAACTTGTATAAATATATAATGCACAAGTACTTAGACTTCATGTAAATCAAGTGTTAGATCTCCTCTAGCCAATCACTACACTTAGATAGGTCATCCCCTTCAATAGTGTCACATATGCACACTCATACACACATAATGCCTTAAATTGAAACATTGAAATAGAGACAATCTCGGTCGATAAAATCCTCGACCGAGACACTCTCGGTCGACAAACTTCTCGACCGAGAAAGACCCAAGTAGCCGTTAGACTCAGCTGACAAGGTAGTTGGCAGTTGGAGATGAACATTGATCCAGAGAGCCTGTCGGTCGACAAAACCTCGACCGAGTAGGTGTCTCGGTCGACAATTTCTCGACCGAGATGGACTTTGACAGCAACTGCATAATTAATTAACTAGCCGTTGCTAAAGCAACTAAAGTGTACCTAACGGCTAGTTAAGCACTTAGAACCCCCTAGAAAGTGTCTAGAATATCCTTAAGCACTTGTAGGTCATTCCTATAAATAGGACATGCCTTAGGACACCTAAACTCACTAATCTTCACTTGTGATACACTTGAGCTTACACTTGCAATTGTGAATCTATTTTGAGAAATTGAGCAACACTTACATTGGCTATTCTTCTCCTTGCTCTAATTTCGTGTCCTATAGGATATTATCTCCTATCCACAACAATCACACTTCCATATACATTGGTTAGGAGATCTACACGCTTGATATAGGCAAATCAAGCCTTGTGCTTCAAAGGTTAAGTGTAATTTCCTTTTTTCCTTCTTGTTCTCTTTATCCTTTGTATTCTCCTTGCTACTCCTAGGGTTGGAGGCTGCGGATTGGAGAAGGTTCTTCTCGGAGGAGAAGGTGGATTTTGAACTACTTCAAGAAGGCTATTGCAACGGGAAGCTACTTCAAGAGGAAGGCTACTTCAAGGGGGAGCTTGAAGTTACTTCAAGAAGGCTGCTTCAAGGTTGGTATAATTACTTCTAGGTGAAGGCTGTTCGAAGGGGTTGGTGAAAGAATTGTAATTTTATGTAAAGTCCTTGCGAGGTAATAAAATTTAATTCTTTCAAAATCCCGGTTGGGTAAGCAACCGGGTAGTGGACTGACTTCCTTAGTATTTGCTAAGGTTGGAACCACTCTAAATCCTTGTCCCCTTGTCCAATATTTTGTGGTTGGTTGTTTGAGTTAAATAATTATTAAAATTATTATAAAACCCTATTCACCCCCCTCTAGTGGTTTTTCAAGAAGAGATATGGTTGAATTCAGATGGAGTGAGGGATGTAAAGATGATGCTCATGACCTTGGCATTGTGTTGAGCTTGCTTCATTTGGGCTTCCGTCCATGTGGAGATTTCCCCCTTTGGATCTTCATACTTTAGATGCACCACTTTTCACATCTCATAGCTTACTCCTTGAAGGTAGAACTACACTCTTCTCTTCTAATAGAGGAAGTTGGTGCCGTCAAAGATCGGAGGTCACACAGAGAAGCTTCCCTCCAAGTTGAGAGATCCAAGTTCTAAATTATCCATCTTCTCCTACTTGTGGAAGTAGCTTGGAGAAGATCTGCTCTGATACCACTTGTTGGATCAAGAGCTCTAGAGGGGGGTGAATAGAGCTTCACAAATCTCACAAAATGAATTAGACAACCAAATTATATTAAGTGTAGAAACTTAAGCATAAATCCAATTTGAAGTCCTAACTAGCATGCATAGCAAGGGTGAGAGAGAAGGAAGAACATACACTTGGACAAAGTGGTTTATAGTGATTCTACATTTCAAACTAGAAGTGAGTCAGTCCACTACCTAGAGGTGGTTAGGCTCTAGGACTTTGCAATCTTAATGCTCTTATATTCATTCATAAGATTACAAGACAACAACCACAATCATCCAAGGACTGAATACCTCAAGCAAGGATCTTCAACCTACCGAAGGAACTTACCCACTTGAACCATAGAGTCTTCAGCCTTCAACAAGGACATACCTACTCCTTCCTCAAGTCTTTGGCCTTCAAGGAATTACCTATCCTTCTTGAACGTCCGCCTTGCCTATCTCCTTCACTTGGAGATCTGGAAAATCATGTTTTCTTCAACCTTGAAGAACAACAACTCCTTCTCCTTCACTCGGAGAAGATCTTCAACCTTTTCTTCAAAAGGAAAGGGGGTAGGAAGAAGAAGTGGAGAGCTTTACATAGATACAATGGGTAGTTCTCTTACAATCGAACCTATCTCACTCATAATCACAGATTTGACTTGAAGGTAGAGAGAGAAAGGGGCTCAAAGGTGTACAACACTCTCAACTAAGCAAGAACCAAGCATATATAGAACGAACAACCTTGAAATGAACTCCAAGTGGTCCTATTTATAGATGGGGGTGCCCCTTTGAGTTGGAGAACACTTAGGGTTGAAAAATAGTCATTTTTATCCAAGGCAACAAATCTTTTTTCGCCCAAATAAGTCACCAACGATTACAATTATTTTTTCTGCAATTTCCGTACAATGCAATCGGTCGAGTTTCAATAAAGGTAACTCGATCGATAGGGTAAAAGACAAACCCAAATTGCAAACCATCGGTCGAGTTTGTCCAGAGGAAACTCGACCGACCACTGAAAGTTGTGCTTGGTCAGTAACCCCATCGGTCGAGTTCTGTGAGTGCACAACTCGACCGATGCACTCTTCAGATAATTGATCCTAGTGGATCGGTCGAGATTCTAACTCGACTGATTGACTGTCTATGATCAATTTTCTAAAGTGCATCAAAAGTGATTAGAACTTGGTTCTAAGTGTATCAATCAATTTTCTCATCTTAGTTACAAGTCATATCATCAATACAAGTGATTACAAAAATCTTCTAATGTCATTTACATAGATTTCCTAAATTACACACTTGTATAGCTTTTGACTTGAACTGTAGCAAATTAGGGCTTGAGTAATTTGATTCTTTTCATGTACCTAACACCTGAAATCAATCTTGAATACACATATTAGATACATATGAATGGAATGGTTAAATCATTATCAAAATATGGACAATGTATAACCTCTAGGTCAACAGATATTGACTTTTACACTCAACATTGTGTTACTACTATTATCTTTATTTTCATATTCGAATGAGGCTCATTGTTTAAGGGTACCTCCCCCAGAACTTTCATTGAGATCCATAACATTTTTCCAATGTGTTTTAGACTTGGGATACAACTCCCATTTGACTCACACCGCTGGTATTGTTAGTCTGAGGTTTCTTTACATGTATGTTGACTGTTTACAAACGTTTCTATTTGTAATTATTATCTTATTAATAGACTTGCTATCAAAAAGATGAATAATTTTCCTCTCTTTTAGAGAAACAACTAAAAGGAAAAAAGTACTGATATACAACACACATGATACACCACTACTTTTACCCCATCCTCAGGACCTATAACGAACAATAAATTAACCGTCCGCTTTAATTTATACGTGTGGTACCAAGGTGATAGTCGTACAGTGCTAGTCGCAAAAATCAACTGCGGAAGATGAAAAGGCAGACCCCTGTGATTATAAAATGCCAACTTCTCATTCTCTCCTCATCCCTCCCCTATCTCTCTCCCAAACCTACCGGCGCCGCGCCCACGTCCCCCTCTTGTTCTCCTCCGTTCACTGGAATGTTGTCGTCGTGTCCACACCGTCATGCTCATCAAGCCACACCTACACTCCATCGCACCTACGACCTCTCGACCATCACGCCACGTCCATGTCCATATCTCCACCGCAGCTCCAACGCCTCACTGCCGCCGCTCCAGCGTCCATGCCCGTATGCCACCACAGCTCCATCACCCTCTCCTACACCGCTCCAGCGCCCACGCTGCCGCGGACCCCTGCCCACGTTGCTACCACGCTCGCTCCGCCGTGCCATGTCACTTGAGTTGAGCGCCTCCTATGACTCGTCACGACATTGTCGTCGTACCTATGCCAACACAACCACCGACCTCAGCCACCGACACGCCCGTTCCTAGGAACGCCACCTCCCTGTCGTATCACTATTGTTTGCTTATGACATTGGCCATCTGGATCACTTGTCCATATTGTCATTTTAATTATTTTTAATTGTTGGTCAATCACTTAAGTTTTGATATTGTAATGTACAAAAATTAGACTTCTTTTAAAGAATTATGATACTATGTCATTTGTAAATGAATTTTGATTTTGTTCTAAATGGAAAACGTGAGTGTTTATGCGTAATATGTAATAATGTAGAGTTATACATATATAATATAGAAATATAAAAAAATGCTAACATAGAGTGTATTAAATTTTTCTAATTATGAAATTCTCCTAATTATAAGCACTGTCCCATTTTATATTTACCTTGTTGAGGATGCTTTTTGGTAGTACAATGACCATTTATCAGTATTGTATTTAGATTTACAACAAAATTTGACTGTCGCCTGGAAGTGGAGGAAAAATGAAAAAAAAAATATTTTGAATTTTGAAAGAGTTATTTTGTATGTGGGAAGGAGATAAATACAAGTGATTGAACAGTGAGTGGTTGAGTGACATTACTATCTTTGTTGGATGGTGGCTAGTTGAGTCACATTATTGTCTTTGTTGTATAGTTTTACATACATAAAACTATGCAACGACATTAGCAGATTTCTCACCTTTAGGCCGTGCCGCATTGTGTTGCACATTTTTTGGTGTATTGTCTTTATATAATTAGTATTATACTGTAAACATTTAAGTATTGATTTTTGATTTAGTAGAAAAATGTATAAAATGTGATTTTGGTCGAACCAGACATTATATGCAGTGGGGAAGTGTGCAATAAAAATATTTTCATATCCTTTTAAATAAAATACATTGTGCCAGTTTATTTTCGGTCCATTTGTTTATGGATATTACTTCCTTGAGTATTGCTTTTGGACTTAACAACAAAATGTATAAAAAATATTTGTGGTCGGATGAAGTGTTAATACGCAGCTAAAAAGTGGAGGAAAAAAATATATCTTTTTTGAATCTTATATAAGTTATTTGTTTATAGGAGAAAGATAAATACAATTAGTTGGTAGTTGGTGTGGGCGACATTATTATATTTGTTATAGGACTACATTGCTGAAAATGGATGTACGCGAGATGTGAGGGTGTGGACGTTGGCGAAAGTGGTGTGCCCCGAATAATTTTAAAATGAAAATATGGTCATGATCAGCGGGGTGCGCTCCCTCTCTCCTCTAGCAAATTTTCGGCATATCTTAGATTGATTCGCCATCTCTTCGCTCAACAACTTGGATCACCAAAGATAGAACCCTCATACTCGGCGCCTTCTCTCAGTTGAAGATACTGACGCCTTGCTTTGTTCGTAACCAACGGTACAGTAGATCCTCGAAACACTCTAAAGGTCCTTACTCGCTGCACTCTTAATCATCTGTTGAAGGCGCTCTTGATCCTCTGATTGGTGGCGTTCCTGGCTCCTTCTGTTGCGGCGCTTCATCTGGATTTGGCGCTGTTAACGGCGTTGCGTCTGGATGTCCCTTTTGACAGATTTCTGGATTTCCCCGGCTCCTTTTAATGGTCTCAATTTCACTGCAAAATCAAGATCTTGTTCTGGACAAAACATGTCAAAGACGGTCTCCCATTGCCGTAGATTGAGGTGAGTCATGTGTTTTTCCTCTGCGTCGGCAAACACTGTGATCGGCCATTTAGCATATAGACAAAACTTTCTATACTAATCTCTCTCCCTTGCCAAATCCGTTGCCTCGTTTCTTTCTATTGAGGCACGAATTCTGGGCTGTACTGTTTTCCTTTATTTCTGTCATGGTTTGACTACGCAATCACATGAGATCCTAGTATTGCGTAGGCTGGCCTCACCCAACCTACGGCCACATATGGTAGACTCTATATATTCACTAACACTGTACATTTTGCTACCCCTTGATGAGTAGACAGAACACTGTACAGGTAATCAACTTTGCCCCCTGCCTTATTGCCAGATTAACAAAATTTGAGAAGAAAGAAAAAAGTGGACCGCTAGTTGTATGTGCTACAGTCCTGTATGTTAATCCATAAAAATAAGAAGCGAAACTAAAATTGCCTATGAATAACCTTGCCATCTTATTTCATTCCTCTATATTTTCGCATCATCTATTATTTTTGTTGTTGTAACCGTGCCTTTTGTGATAAAGAGAGACATTCTCTCACCCTCTCCCACGCCTGTAACGGAGGCCGGGAAGGTGGTAAATCAAAGCGGCAGTGGAGATTCGAACCGGATCCTTTCGTGAGGAGAGACTGTGCCTTTTATTTGAAATATTACATTGTTGCTCTCATTATTGTAAAAATTAATATTTGCTTTACTCAAATAAACACATAAATGTTTCCTTACGGCCGTACACATCAAACAGAATCACAATGCTGTCTACTTTAGTATAATAGATTATTGAATTGTGTCTAAATTATAATAGGCAGTTCTGCGTTCATATAACTTCATTTCATACGGAATGCACATCGACCATCTCCAGAATACTTTTTGTTTGCCTATATCAGTGCATAAGGAATGGAGAGTAAGCCTTACAAAATTTATATATAGCTGTTGTTTTTTTTTTCTTCTATTTGTTCTTATCAAAGTTGATTTCTATTATTCTGAATCTGTAATATTTTCAAGTTATCTTTACTGATACCATGCGATCTTTTATATAAACTCGTACATGACTGCTTTGAAGTTGGTCCAGTATGCTCCTTCAGTTTTTGGTTAATCCAAAGCTCGATGCCTCACTATTGCCATAAACGAGTTGCATCCTACATAACTTCATATGCATGTGTTTCATAATACTCAAAGTTACTTCAGTAAGGTGTAGGTCCATTACAATGTGAATTAGAAGGTGAACTCAGTTCAATTATTTTTATAAATAAATCTGGGACATGAACTACAAAAAGCACATGATCATCTACTTGTTCAAAATGTTAATAGCTAACCAAATCTGAGTTTTGTACATTTATAACCATCGGCTACCATTTTGTTCAAGAGTTCAAAATCAGTTTCAATAATTAATTTTATTGCTTGAATACCCGTAACCTGAAAATGTAAAAGTCGCATATTTTCCATGTTGTAGATGTGAGTAACACTAAATGCAAAGAAAACAACTGATAACAACATATACACCATTTCAAATTTGTGTAAATTATAAAAGGGTGATTGTTAATTATTAACCACATTTTTTTTGTCTTTCACACATCCAACATTATATCTTTAAATGGATCCAAGCCCAAGAATTGAAATGCTCTATTTGAGATACATGCCTTTTGTTAATGGTTGGAAGACATGCTCTTTGTTCAGATATCGATAAAGAATATACAGTCATTGCTATACAAGTAGACATATATCATAGATTAAGTGTAATATAAATAATAAATTCATTGTAATTCGTATAAGTTGTTTTATTTTATATAATGATTGTTTGATTGATAAGTTATGAACCATTGACACTTCAATTTGTTGCCACCATATCATAGATATTAAAAAATGTGTAACTTTTGGTGTTATGCATTCTTTTGACCATAGGACAATATGTACTCAATTAGACATCCAAGAGAAGGACAACCATGAGAATCTAACCTCATTTTTTGACTGAAGGTTCCAAGCCAAAGAATTTATCCAAGTTTGTAAAATTGTTGTGATGGTATACAAATAAAATAGAAGCATTTGAATGACATATAATATAAAAAATAAATGGCATGTCATATATGATAGCCATAGAAGTATTTAAACTGAGCACTGTGTAAGCTATGTGATTAGGGAATTCATCCTAGTATGTAGTTGGAGTTAGCCCCCACTAGAGGTTTGCTAAACACACACAACATGGTAGGCCTTCCTCTTCTAGAGACTACCAGATCTGCTTCGAGAGGATCTGTGTGGTAAGACGTCATGAAAGCAACCAAAGCATTTTATTTCGAGTGTCCTTCTATGCATCTTGTCCTTCTTGTTAACCACTTTTGGCAATCTGACTCATTCCTCATTCATATGGGAAAGGAATTTATTGTAAAGGTGCATATCTTTACCTTTAGTAGTACCTTTTCAATTGCGAACATGACTTCCCCTCTCCCATGTGGGTTGGCATCAAATCTTTTCATATTGGGAATTAGCAATGCCTGAGACATCGTAGTTAGCAAGAGGTGGTACAAATTTGAGATAGTGGGGGTATAATATACTTACCAACATATACAACTTACATGGATAACTAATTACTAAAACTGTAGGGGACAACCTACATATGTGCCACAATTGCGATAAGCAACACAGGTCCAAATCATTAAAATAATAATAAGTATCATGCATATATAGGATTGTGTGTGAAAATCAAAGTAATGGATAAGAGGAATGTTATGCCAGCTATTGAATATGCAACATAAGGGAGCCAAAATATCTCAACATAGTTGTTCTTTCTCCCATTACACTTGGTAAAAAGACCATCTCGTCCAATCATCATTGTAAGTAAGATTGAGAGGAAACCCAATGGCACATTTTTATGTGGCGGGATTCAGCTACCCTAGTTTCCCAAACTGAAAATCATAGGACCCATGCTCACTGCCAACATTATGTTCAAAGATTTCATTCTTTCACATAAATTAACATAACAAAAAGAGGATAACAAACAAAAATCATATGATTCAAGAGCACTTAATGATGCAAGTGTTGAAAATGAGTTTACACAAAAAATATATACATTGAATGACTTTTCTAGCATTAATAACAATTGGATTATTTCCCTACTGTGCAAAATATTAGATTCAATTTTACCCTCTTTAATTATGTTAATCTCAAACAACAAAGTTCAACTATTTAGTAAATAATGGTAATAGAAAGATACATGTCATATTAAACATTATAATTGGGGTTGGAATCTTATTAATCATATTTAATTGCAACAAGCTCCACAACTAAGATTAAAAAATTCTCAAAATGGACACAAAGAAGCCCAATCATTTATGGAAGTAGATCTAGCCTCTTACAGAGATTTTTTTACTGAAATAGGCATTCACATAATGAAGAATGATCCATCACTAAGGTAGAATACAAATGTCGACATGAATTTTCATATAATTCCCCATCCCTACTACTTTTTTCTATAAATCCTCTTTGTATCACAAACATAAATTACAAAAGAAATCCAAAATTGGAATATGACACTTGATGGGATAAATAAGTTAGTGGACCTAGTTTTCACTACCACATGTGCACTAATGCTTAGAAGCACATAGTGGTATATTTGTCACAATGTTTAATTTTTAATCATATGTTTTTCTATTTCATTCATTCATATAATGTTGATATATATAACGAAAATTCATGAGAAAACATTCAAGTAAAACTAATGTAGAATAAATTAATGAGGCATGATTCTTGTTGTGGTTAAAGTATTCAACCAAAACACACACTATATGCTAATCTCATTCTTTGTACAAAGTCAATATAAGGATACCTAATTTTGGTAGATAGATAACTTCTATGATACCTAAATCAATAATTTTGATACCTTGATGCTCATGTTACTAACTTCAATTGATTTGTGAACATTGAATTTCTCACCTTTTCCCCAATATGATGTATATTTTAGATTATATATAATTAAGTTAAGAATAAATAATTAAGTTAAGAATAACAATTTTGGCAACGAGGGGCTTCACGTCTCTCTCTCTCTAGGGCTTCACGACTCTCCCTTCTCTCTACCCTCCCGGCAGCTATCGCTGGGGGGAGGGAGCGTCTCCGACGCTTTCCTCCCCCTGGCATATCAACAGTCAAGGTGAGGTTGTAGCGAGTTGTAGGAGTGAATCTCTGGAGGAAGGAGCAGGCCTAGTGATTCTCGGTTGTTCGGGGTTGAAGGGGGATGCTAGGCACGCGAGGTTCAGATCTGGGATGGGTTTTGGCTACTTCAGCTTTGTCGACTCCAACCTGCTCAAGCATTGCAGATGGAGAGAAGCTACTCTACTCCAGATCCGAAGCTCGATTGTTGCTCCATCACGCCAATGACGGAAGGGGTTCTCTCCCCCTCCTCACTGGCTCCCTATCATCCTACCTCCGAGTGATGTTGGTGCTTCCTTGACGATGGCAGGTCTTGTCTGGCGGCGATGGCTTCCTCATTGGGTGACTGGATCTCTTCTGGTCTGCTCGGTGATGAGGTCTCCCTTCTGCTGTGATGGCGGTGCCCCTTCGGGCCCATCGGCATCCTTGGCAGAAGGTGGTTGATGATGGTACAGGACCTGCCTGGGGCCAAGATGTGCGGTGGAGTCTTGTCCTCGTCTTGCATTGACAGGAGGATCTCTGGTGCCAACCTGGGCCACGATGTTCACAGAGGATTGATTCAAGGGAGTAGTTTCTTCTCCTCCTTTGTCCCTCTGCTGCTACATGGAGATCGCACAGTTTTAATTCTAGGGGGCAGAGGCTTTCTTCTCCTCCCTCGACTTCTCTACTGCTGCGGATGGAATGCCTTTCAAGCATTTGATGATGGGCTGCTATGCCAACGCTCACCATCGTTCTGTTGGGTTCTCCCTGCTTCAGGGTCCAACCCTCGAAGGTGTTGTTGGAATGTAGTTAGACACTTATGGTGGTGGGGATTCAAGGGAAGGTAGATCGCATCTCTCTTCCTCCTTGGTCCTCCCTGTTGATGCGTACAGGAGCACCGTTGATCGCACGCATCTTGGAGGAACATTTTTGATCCAAAAGGTCCCTGGAGAGGCTTTGATTCGTTTGATGTAGATGTAAATGAGGGTTTCTTAGAATCCACTCTTTCAGGTGATGAGCTTAATGCATATGGAGGACAGGGGGCTCCTTTTTCCATAGACATGATCCATTGGTCAGTTCCTTTGCTGGTTCCTTTGGATCTGTTGCTTGGTTTGGAAGAGAAGAGTCATGTTGGTCGTTCCTCCTTGATGGTAATATCGACCCTGGTAGTCAAAGTCTGCTTCAGAAGGCAGGATATCACAATTTGACGGTGATCATATTGTTAGTTGACTATCATGTCTTTTGTAAGCAGTACAACAACTGCAAGGTAGTTGTTAGTGCAGGATAGTTTGAACAGTCACCTTTTCTTTTCTCTTCTTCTCGGGAGGTCCATCTGTAGGACCTCTTTTGATTCCAGCCTGTTGGGACCAAGGTATTAGTTCTCTGCTGTTTGGGGTACTTTGTGCTCCAGTGCTAGTTTCTAGCTTTGTTGTATGGGGTACTTCGTGTCCAAAGTTTTTGGTTTTATAGCAACACGTTTTTTTGACCGACCAAAATAAATAATAATCTATTAGAAAAATCTTGATATTTATTTTCTTATTAACCAATATCGATTCTCACTTATATTGTATGTGACAAGTTGAAATTTACTCATCCTCATTTTCCATGCATGTAAAAAATGTTATTGTGGATAGAAAATTGACTGTGATTTTTAGAAAGGCAATTGAATTTCATCTAGAAGTAGCATGTTTTAGAGAGTCTACAAATAGATGTTCCATGTTTAAATTTTTATTTATACTTTTTTCTTATAATAGTATGCAAAATACATTGTGATTTTAGACAACTAAAACATTTTCCAGTATGACCAAAACTATTAACAAACATCATGATTGTTTAAATTTTCATTTTTAGAAAGCAATTTTTGAGGAATTTGAGGTGCATCACCCTTTTCAATTCTCAGTTTGCACCAATAATTTTATAAATTATTTGGGATTGATAATAATGTAATGAAATTTATAGTTTCAATTTTGTGTGTTTAATATTACTTTATGTCATAAGATATATAGTGTAAATTGTAAATAGTTTTGATGAATTAATGCTTATAACATAGATTCCTTTCTAGATTTCATGAATATTAAAATAAAATAAAGTCAACACCTACTATGAATCGGATGCATTCAACTTCTAGTGTCGCTCAATCAATCCTTATTGTCATAAAAATATGAAGTTATGGATTGGCAACTATGACAACCATAGCTATTTACTAAGCAATAATTTGTTAAAATTGGCATATATTTTAATTAAAATATGTATGATATTCCATTTCTACATTATTCAATTTTATTTAGGAACATGACATATTAAATTTAGAATTTATGAATAACCTTATCCAACATAGCTCTACATCAGATCCATGTAGATCATATCGAGGTTTAAATAGTTCAATTTGGGTCTAATTTAGGTCAAGTTAGGTTTTGTTTGAGTCACACTGGATATGATTTATAGCATAAATATTTTAAATGAGGGCTAATTTTGTTAATTTAGTCTTTTTTCTCTCTAAATGAATGTTTGTTTAAGTAGGATCATACTTTATTTAGTTGAATTTATTCAAAGGGTCTTACGGTAGTGGTCGTCCTCTAATTATAGAGGTGTTTTGGAGTTGAATTCCCCAATTGGTGACAACCTACCACCCCCTCTTACCCATGACATAGAATGTTAACAAACTCATATGGAAATGCTTTACTCATTACTTATTTTTTTTTAAATGCCTCCTTGGTCAATACATTCAACTTGTTTTAACTCTTTCCCCAAATCAAATGTTTTGTCACTAAATAAGACATGTTTTCCAACGTATCACACATGTTTTCCTCCAAAGCAGACCTATTTTCCATAAACCTAGGTGTTTTTATGCATTTTTTATATTTTTACGTATATATCAATGATTTTACATATACATATTTATGTATATTCAAAACTATACATTATTGATGTACTACATGTATGTCTGTATGTATGTACTACTACTACATGTACTAGTTATATACTACATGATATGTCTGTATGTATGTACTATACGATCTGCTATGTACTATTGAGTAATTGTATTTCTTTTTGTTTGTATGTGCTAGTTCTTTACTACATACTAGTGTATGTGTGTACTAGTTATATACTATATAGTATATGTTCAGATGTGTATGAAATTCCTACATCGTGATAATTTATACACAAATATGTGTAAATTTTATATAAAATTACATAGGAAAATAAGCATCCAATTTTTCAAAACAAAAAATCACTTGAACGCCTTCCTGGCACTCAAGGGGTTACAAGGTGTTGTTCGCACACCTCCTGCTTCTCGCCTTTTAAAACATTGGACCTAGTTGAACTCCTCTTCTCTGATTTCCCAACATTGACCTAAATGAGCCTTGATTTGGAAAAATCAAAACCAATCTTCCCCAAATCTGACACAATTTCCTCAAATTAGACTTAGGGCTTGTTTGGTAGGGTGTAGTTAGTGTAAAAAGTGTGGGTTTTAAAATAGGGAAATGAGATACACATATTTGAAATTGCACTAATTTTATTTGGTTAGATGTGTTTTGTATTCCTTGAGTTTGCCTTCTTTCATTTGGTTAGTATAAATTTTGGACATGGCATATTTTGTTCTAACCAAAACACGAGAAGCATCTTACATAGCCCTGTAACAAGTGAAAGGGGGAGCATCACGTGAATGTGAGGCGAGGAAGAAAGATAGACTATAGCAGCCAGTAGGTATACCCACGTGGCCACAGGACTCAACGGTACAGAACTTCTACGACGAGCTGAGTGGCAATGTCTGTAAATAATCAATATTTTGGAGCATTCTGCACCCGACCACATCGTGATCTGGCGCGGTACCAACTCCAGGAATTGCCAGCCGACCGCGTACTCAGGTGGGGTTGAAAATCATCCAACTTCACCGCACTGCATCCTACCAAACAAAAATTAAACTAAAAAAAGTGGAACTCAATTGTCATGAAGATAAACCACATCGTACCAAACATGGCCTTATTGTGGAACACATGGTACCTTACCTCATGCTACCTTGTGGGATATAAAAATAAGAATTAGCAAGAACATTTATATGCAAAGATTGTATCTGTAGCTACATACATACTAATATCAGAAGAATATTGAATATGTTTGATATACATATGAATACAGTCATCAATGAATTTTATATAAGTAATATCTCTATTGACATATTCTAAGATGATTTACTTCATAATTGTAAAGAATCTCCACTAAAGATGAAAATCTTAAATGACGCAATGTATACCTTTTCATACATTGAATAGGTTCTAGAGATTTCTACTATTAAGCACTTGATGATTTAAAATGAAGAGGAGCTCTCTTTGGCACAAGGAATTGATTGAATGTTTTTATGAAACGTTTACATGTCTATTTACATATGAATAGTGGAAACCATTGACTAACATATTCGTGATTTTTGTTAAACTAAATTAACTCTAACGGCTTGTATCTTTTGAAGATTCAATGACTGAAATAAACAAAAAGTTGGATAAAAAATAAAATTAGGTTATCAATAAAATACAGAAATGGTGTAGTTGAATTTATTCAATTTGCATCTACAAATTTAGAAGTTGATAGATTAATACCTTGCCCATGCATCAAGTGTAACAATGAAAGTTGCAAGATGACAAATAAGGTGTCATCAAATCTAGTAGTACACAACATAACCAAGTCTTATATATGTTGGGTGGTACATGGTGAACCATTTCATGTGATTAATTATGATGATAGTGATGGTGTCGAGGAGGAGGCTGGTGATTTTGAGGACAAGGCTAATGACATAGAGGGAATGATAAGGGATGTTCTAGTATTTCCAAATAGCTATGTTCAATAGCTTGATGAAATGGAAGATAATTATAAAATAATGAGTTGAGAAATAAGGTAATTAAAACTTTTAAGCTGATGAAAAGTGAAAAGGAACAATTTATTATGATTGTGAGGGATACTCAAAGTTATCATTCATAATGACTTTATTGCAGCTAAAACAACTTTATGGAATGGAAAATAACTTACTCTAATTACATTTTTATCAAAGGCATTCAAGGATTATCGATTGCCAAAATCTTATTATGAAGCAAGAAAATATATTATCATTCTAGGACTTGATTAGATCAAGATAGATGTATGTTCAAATCATTGCCAATTGTTTTTAAGGATAAAGAGAATGGTCATATGTGTTCTTAATGTAATTCTGGTAGGTAGAAATATATATCTATTGGCAATACAGAAAAAGATAAGACTTCTACAAGGAAAAGTTAAAGTTGCCCAAAAAGATTTTTGTAAAGACTTTATGTTATTTCCCTCTAATGACAAGGTAAAAACTCTTATACATGTGTTATCAAATAGTTTCATAGATGAGGTGGCATCAAAAATAACATACAAAAGATGGTAGATTAAGACACCCATCAGATGCTGAAGAATGGAATATATAATGAGATGTATCCTTTTTTTATGGCCTTCACAATATCAAGCTAGGATTGGCATCTGCTGAATTTAATCCATATTGGAACTTGAGTCTTTCTTATAGCATATGGCATGTTATACTCATCCCATACAACTGGCCTCCATGAATTTTTATGAAACAAGATCATCTAATTTTATCCATGATCTTTAATGGGAAGAGTTCTCCTACATACAATATTGATATTTACCTACAACCATTGATTGATGAGTTACAAGAATTTTAGGATGTAGGTGTTGAAACTTATGATGTTGTTTTGAAACACAGTTTGAAACATGTGCAACTCTATTGTGGAAAATCAATTATTTTCCTACTTATGGATGTTTATTTGGATGGTCCACTCAAGATGAGTTCTCCTTCCCTTCTTGTCATAAGGACACTTGGTCTCCTAGATTGAAGCATGGGGGGATTTTGTTATATGGTCCATCATAGATACTTACTACAAAATCATATATGGTGATGCAACAAACATGCCTTTAATGGGAAAAAAGAAGAATGACCTTGTCCTCAAGAGATATCTAGAGAAGAAGCTTTGAGACAATTGCATGATATATTTGTAATAAACCTTACAAAGAACAAGAAAAAAAGTTCAATACAGAAACCCTCTCATGCTTGAAAAATATATTTTCTTTGTTCTTCCATATCGGAAGAGTCTCCTTATATTCCATAATCGTGATGTGATGCACATTTAGAAGAAAATTTGTGACAACTCAATCATGGATATCGATGAGAATACTAAGGGTAATTAAAAAACATGTAAAGACCTAAAATCTATGCAAATAAGGAAAGAGCTTCTTCCAAGAATTCTAAATGAAAAACTGGAAGTCCCAGTTCCATGTTTTACCTTATCTATTGAGGAGAAAAAGAGTCTTTGTGATTTCGTAGAGGAAATCAAGTTCCTAGATGGATTATTCTCTGATATTTCTAGATCTATGAATGTTGATGGGTGTAGAATTTCTGGTATGAAATCTCAATATTTTCATTTTTTTTTTGAAAAAATCTTTTAAAAATTTATGTCTAAGGCATTGACCGAGCTTAACATATTTTTTTGAGAATATATGCTCTAAAGTTATGATTTTTGTAAACATACAGAGGTTGGAAAATCATATCTTCATTACACTATGTAAAATGGGGAAGATATTTATACAATTATTCTTTGATATAATGGTGCACCTACCCTCTAACCTAGAAAATCAAGTGATTTGGGTAGCATATGTGCAATATAGATGGATGCATCCAATTGAGAGGTTAATAAATTCTATATCTTTTATAAATTATTATTTTATTTGTATTTTTGAAATTTAACCAACTTGCGTTGGTATCTTCAAATTTTAAAGTTATATGTGAGGAATAAAAGTCGACCAGAGAGTTTGTTAGTTGATATATATATATATATATATATATATATATATATATATATATATATCACTAATGAATGTTCAGATTTCTGATAAGATATATGAAGAAGAGTGAGACCATATTCCATCAACTGCAATGCCATGCCATCAAAGAGACATCAACATCATCTCATCTATCAGTTTTTAAGAATATTGGAAAATCATTATCAACAAAGACTACAACTAGTGTTAATGAATGGCAACAAGTGCTTAAATATATTCTTGAAAATTTTGTTGAGATATTCCCTTGATAAGGTGATTTATCTTTCCTTAACTTCACTTTTCCATTATCTAAAGATACAATACCACTTCTATGGTTGTTATTTTTTAGTGAACACAAACAAATTACCAAGATATAGGTTTTCAAGATATCGAGATGGTACCAATGTAGGAAACCAGAGTGGCAAAGTTGATGTTGTATGACTGAGAGGTCACAAGTTCAAAAGCTCCTAGAAATGAAATGAATGAATTGCCACAACATATCGAGATGATACATAGAAAGCTTCTTTAGAGTGATTGAAGAGCCAGGTGAGCAACTAAATTACTCTATATAATTACAACTAAGATTAATTTTTTAATTGATATTTATCTGTCAATGATGACATTTTTTTAATTACATAAATATGTCAAGGGGGATGATAAAATTCTAAATTTATCCCGTGAACCCGATAAAGAGGTGTTATCCTTTACGTATGTAGATATCACTGGATTTAGATTTTATAATCAAGATCGTGATAGTAGGTTGACAATACAAAATATTGGTGTTCATATTAAAGTATAGTCAACTAATGGACCATTTTCCTATTATGGGTGTTTTGAATGAAAATTTTCGAGTTATATTACATTGGTAAAGATGGTCTCACATTTATATGTATGAGTGGTGGGACATGCATAATGAAAGAAGAGGGTTTAATTGGGATAAATATGGTTTTGTTAGTCACAAGTTGAAAACTAATGAACCATTTTGTGTTGGCAAGTCAAGTGGAACTATGTTTTCATGTCCGTGACACTTTTAGAAGTGGAGGTCGTTATGGAATTAATACCACATGACACACATCACATGACACACGAATGTGAAGGAGATGATGAACTTTTTAATGGTGATAGTGCATTTCAAGAAAACACATCTAGTTCTACAGCTTCATCATTCACTTCAAATGAATTTGATGTTCATCATTGGAAGAGGCATGATTTCATCAAGTCGCTGGCCATGAACATTACAATGAAACAAGGATGGATGAATAAATATGTATATCATATATGGGAAATAATCAACTGAATTTGTTCTTCTTGACTTGTTTGTATTTTCTTGATGGATGTTACAGTTTCATTTGTTAAACTTGATGGATGTTATGTCTTAGTTTTCATTTAGCACACTAGATTTATTAGCAATCAAATATTAATATTACCTTTGACTTTTTTATTTCAAATTCACTTGGATTATAATATGCTACACATTAACATATTTTTTTGGATAAATCTCATGGGGTTCCTGTAGGAAATATGGTCAATCTATCTAGTACACACGACCAATTTTTTGGGAACTATGAGAAATTAATGGTACCATTATAGCATGACACAAAGGTAAGAAATCTAATGCTTTTCTGTTAAGATTATCTCAAATGAATATCATGTGTAGCTTGCTAATATCTTAATATGCAAATGTATCAAAGGTGAGATATTTGGAGCAACATGGCATAATTAGTTAGTATTGATCTAATTTCTTTTGAAACTTGTTGAACTATTTTAGATGAATTATATTTGAAGCATGATAATTTACTCCTAGATTTTTTATGAATTATGCCATTGAATGAATGTGTCTTTTTTACTTACAGATTCAATCAAAATAGAAAGACGGAGAAACAATGTTTCATATAGGGATATATATATATATATATATATATATATATTCATTATTGTTTTTTTCATCAAGACCACCACGTACATCATTATTTCAGTTCCATGTAGTTGTCTTTGAAAATTTATATAATCTTTTTCAAGAAGGTAAAAATAGCACAATGGTGATTCAAGTGGAGATGTTAGTAGGGCGGAACATTCACAAGAGATAAGTAGAGTTCTTAATTTCATCTAACTATTTATCAATGCTAATAAATGCCATATGGATTGGATTATTTTCTTATGTTTCCACTGACGTTCAATTTTGATGTAGCACTATCCCGTACTCCCATTGGAGAAAGACCCATTCAAAATTCTGAAGACAAGAATGTAGATGCCATGAATGATGATTTTCAACAACAATATAAACCTACAAGGACTTTTTGAGGCAAGTGAAAGGTCAATACTAACCGTTTCCCTACTATATATTTTAATTATACCAAAAAGTAGTAACAAACTTCTTCTTTCCTTTCTTTTATAACAAATCTTCTTTTTTATTTCCATTTAAAAAAACTGACCCTTACCACCATACGAAAATATGTACACATGTTGATGATCGGTCCAAAAAAATTGTTGAACAAGAAATTCGGTGATAACTTGACTTTATATCTTTTAAAAATATGATACCTCTCTCTACATACATGATGATTGGCATTATTTTTATAAAATATAGTTAATGTTGAACAAATAGCTTGTAATCCACACAAACTTGATTGTTATGGTGTTTCAAAAGAAAAATAGGGGCACCAGATACTGAGGGTTTTTCTCTACATGATAAGACATGTGACGATACCTCAAAATGTGCAAGCTATAAAATATTAAGGTAATATTAATATTTAAGATTCTATATGTGTGTCTACTTTTCCTATATATTTGTATGTATTTGAAATAGTTACTATTGTATGGAATTTCAATATGTAGAGGAGGGACTTTCCATAAATAATGTTCAAAATATGATCAACAAGAAATCCGACGATAATTTGACCTCTTATTTCAAGTAATACAAAATATCTCTATATGCACAATATTTCAGCTTTATTTGTGTGTAATAAAGTCAAAGTTAGTCAAAAATCTTGTATTTCCACTTCAGCTTGAACGTTCTGCGGTGGCAAAAGAAGAGATAGGGGCATCAAATAGTGAGGGGTTTTCTCTACATGTCAATCCACATGAATTTCCTCCAAATGTGCTTGCTAGAGAAGGTCATGATAATATTAAGATTCAAATTTTTATTTATGTGTCTACTTGTCCCATATACTTGCATATATTTCATATAATTCCTAATGTATGGAATTTCAATATGTAGAGAGGGGACTTGTAATGAATAATGCTCAAAATTTTATCAACAAGAACTCCAATGATAATCTGACTTTTTTTATATGTCATATAGAATAATTCTATATACACAATGTTTTAGCATTATGTGTGTAATACAGTAAAAGATAATAAAAAATCTTGAAATCTGCTTCAAACTAAACATTATGGTGTTGAAAAAGAAAAACAAGGACACTGAGTAGTAAGGGTTTTTCTCTACAAGACAAGCGGCGTGGACCGCCTCAGCGCATGCTGGAAAAGCTCAAGGTAAAATTTCACTTTTTTCACATACATGTCTACTTATCCTATTTATTTATATGTATTTATATATAGTTCTTAATATTTTGTAATTCAATACGAAGAGGAGGAAATTACCAGGAATAATGCTCAAAATCTAATCAACAAGAACTTCAGTGATAATATGACTTTGTTTCTTTACTAGTAAAAGAAAATTATTTTCTATATACACCATATTTAACATCATTTTCATGAGGTGTAGCCAAAATTAGTCACAAAGCTTGTAATCTGCATCATCAGCTAGAATATTTTTGTATTGTGAAACAAAAAGAGGGAAATTGGACAACGAGGGTGTTTCTCTACATGCAAAGCAACGTGAAGTACCTCCCACTCCACATGCTAGATAAGATCAATGCATTATTTAAATTTAAATTTTCAAATATGTTTGTATGTGCTTTGTATTTGTATATATATTTATATATTTTTAAATTCATGATAATTAATTATGAAGAAGGGTGATTGGCCATGGAATATGTTCCTGAAGGTCACATAGAGGATGATGATGTGTTAGTAAAGTGGACAAATATTGGCAAGAGGCTCTTGAGGGATCAATGTGTCAATAGTTACTTTGAGCATGCTATTGAACCACTTCAAATTTTGACCAACAAGCATAATGGTGAGGACTATACCTTGCTTATACATTATTAATAAAAAATAGTTGTATACACACAATGTTTTAGCATTATTTTTATGAAATGAAAATAATTTTAGTACCCGAATTTGTAACCATGTCAAGATGCAAATTTCAACGTTGGAAAAGAAATAAGAGGAACATCAAGTATTGAAGACATTTATCTATCTAACATGCCTCGTCGTATTCTAAGGAGCATACTAGAAATGATCATGGTACAATGAAACTTTTATTTTTCATATATTTGTTTATTGCTCTTGCATATTTGTTTTAATGAGAACTCATAAATATGAAAGCTCAACTTGAAGGGGAGGATTTGGCCACAAGTATAGTTATTACTGATTTTACAAATGATCATCATCTTTCCATAAGGTAGGCAAATGTTATTCAAATGTTTATATTTCTTAATCTCTTTCACATACATAGGATTTCTATAATGACAATGACCTGCAACTGTACTTCATCACGTACATACATGGCTGGGTCTTTCAGGTCCAAAGACCCTCAATCATATTTCATCCCACTTAAATGAAATAGATCTTTCCTATAACTAATTTGTATCACTCATGTCAACTATTATATATGCTTGAGGGTCTTGAGACCTGAAAGATCCAGTCATGTACGTATGTGAGCAAGTACGATTGTAGGTCATTCTCATTATAGAAATCATATTTCTCTTAAATAAATTGAGAAATATAAACATGCTACAAATATTATCCTTCCTTATGGAAAGACCATCATCATTCCTAGAGCCATTAAACATTGTATCGGTGACCAAAGGCTCCCCTTCAGGTTGAGCTACCACATATTAGGAATTATTAGTAAAACAAATATACAATAGCAATAAACACACATATGGAAAGTAAAAGTTTTGTTTTACCATGATCATTTCTAGCATGCACATCAGGAGATGGTTTATGTGGCATGTTATATAGATAAATGCCTTCACTACTTGGTGTCCCTCTTATTTCTTTTCCAACATTGAAATTTTCAGCTTGACGTGGATTACAAGTTTGGGTTCAAAACTAACTGCATTTCATAAAAATAATGATAAAATGTTGTGTGTATGGATATTTTGTATTACTTATGTAGAAGAAAGGTATAGTCCTCACAATTAATTTTTTTGGTCAAATCGTGAAGTGATTCAACATCATGCTTAGAGTAACTATTGACATATAGATCTTTGGAGATCTTCTTGCTAAAATTTATCTGCTTTACACTCACATAATCATCCTCCATGTGACCTTCAGGAACATATTCCATTGCCAATCCCCCTCTTCATCATGAATGGTCACATTCATAACTATATATATAACTATATATATATATATATATATATATATATATATATATATATATATATATATATATGCAAAGGACATGCAAACATAGTTAAAATTTTAAAATTTGAATAATTCCTTGATATTTTCTAGATTGTGCAGCGGGAGGTGCTTCACATCCCTTAGCATGTAGGGAAACACCCTCACTGTTCAGTGACCCTCTTTTTTTTGATAAAAAAAGAGGGTCACTGAACATTGAGGGTGTTTCTTAACACAAAAATGTACAAGATGATGTAGATTACAAGCTTTGTGGCTAATTTTAGCTGCACATCAAGAAAATGATGCTAAATATGATGCATATAGAAAGTAATTTATGTTACTAGTAATGAAATGAAGTTATATTATAATTGGAGTTCATGTTGATTATATTTTGAAAAAAATTCATGGTGAGTTCCCCCTCTTCATATAGAACTACAAAACATTAGGAGCTTTATTAATATATAAAAATAAATAGAAGTAGATACATATATGAAAAACATGGAATTTTACCTGGATATTTTTTAGCATGCACATTTGAAAGTGGTCCACATTGCTTGCCATGTAGAAAAAGACCCTATCTATTCAACGCCCCTATTTTTCTTTTGCAACACCCAAACATTCAAGTTCAAGTTGAATATAAGGTATTTGAGTAACTTTTACTATATTACGCACAAATAATGCTAAGATATTGTGTCTATAGAGGTATTATATATTATTTTTAAAATTAGAAAGTCAAATTATCATCAAAGTTCTTATTGATTAGATTTTGAACATTATTCATGACAAGTCCCCCTCTACATATTGAACTTACATACATTAGGAACAATATCAAATATATACAAATTTATAGGACAATAGACACATATATATAGAAAATTAAATCTTAATATTACCTTGATTTTTTCAAGCATGCACATTTGGAGGCACTTCATGTGCTTGTCATGTAAAAAAACCCTCACTATTTAATCCCTATTTGTTCTTTCGTAATAGCAGAACGTTCAAGTTGCAATAGATTACATGTTTTTTGACTCACTTCGATTGTGTTACACACATGTAAAGCTGAAATATTATGTATATAGAGGTATTCTATATTACTTGAAAAAAAAAGATAAAGTCCAAGTATGAGTCATATTTTGAACATTTTTCATGACAAGTCCTCCCTCTATATATTGAACTTCCATATATTAGTAATTATATCAAATATATGCAAATATATAGGACAATTAAACACATATATAAAACATGTATATCAACGTTACCTTGATATTTTCTAGCATGCACATTTGGAGGCACTTCACGTGGCTTGTTATGTTGAGAAAACCTCTCACTATATGGTGACCCAATTTTTTCTTTTGCAACATCATAAAAATCAAGTTGATGCATATTACAAACTTTATGGCCAACATTAATTGCATTATATAAAAGGATGCTTAAACATCGTGTATATAGAGGTAGTATATTTTACTTGTTAAGATATAAAGCCAAGTTGTCATCGGATTTTTTTGAATATATTTCTTAGACCTTCCATCAACATATGTACATGTTTTTGTATAGTATGAAGGGCCAATGTTTCTGAAAGAAATGAAAGAAGAAGATTTGTTATAAAAGAAAGAAAAGAAGAATTTTGTTTTTACTTTTTGGTATAACTAATAAAGATATAAGTCATTTGTTAATGGTGACCTTCACTCATCCTTTGTTTCAAAAGTCCTTGTAGGTTTGAATTTGTTGTAGAATATCATTATTCATGGCATCTATATTCTTGACTACATAATTTCAAATGAGCCTTTTGCAGTGTGAGAATAGGATAGTGCTACAACAAAATTGAACGTTTGTGGAAACATAAGAAAATAATCCAAGCCAGATGACATTTATTAGCATAGATAAATTGTAAGATGAAATTAAGTACTCTTCTTATCTATCGATGGATGTTGCACCACACTAATATCTCCACTTTGAACCACCTTTGTGCTGTTGTTACCTTCTTGGAAAGCCTCATGTATATTTTCAAGGATACCTATGGAATTTAAATAGTAACATATGGGTGGTTTTGATGAAAAATTTACAAAGGATATACCTAGAACCCTATGTGAAACATTGTTTCTCAGTCTTTCCATTTTTGTTAAATCTTCTAAAAGGAAAGATGCATTCACTCTATGGCTGAATTCATCTAAAATCTATGCACCACCTTGAGAATCATGCTTCATATACCATTCATCTAAAATAATTTAACAAGTTTCAAAAAATTAGATCAATACTACGTAATTGTACATTGGTCATCCATTTGATAGCTCTGCATATTAAGAGTTTAGCAAGCTAAATATGATACCCATTTAAAATAATCTTAATAGTAGATTATTAAATTGTTTACCTCGTGTCTTGATTCAATGGTTTTCCATTTATTTCTCACAGTTCCCTACAAATTGGTTGTTTGTACTAGATAGGTGGACCATATTTCCTACAGGCATCCCTTGGGATTTATCCAAAAGCATATATTAAAGGGTAGCATATTATAATCCTAGTGAATTTGAAACGAAACAATCAAAGGTAATATTCATATTTGGTTTCTAAAAATCTAGTTTTCTAAATGAAAACTAAGACATAATGTTGCATCTAGTTTAACAAAAGAAATTGTAACATCCATCAAGAAAAAACAAACAAATCAAGAAGAAAGAATTCACTTGATTGTTTCCTATATATGATGTCCATGTTTGTCCATCCATACTTTTTTCTTTGCATTGTACATGGACAAAGACTTGACTACATCATGCCTCTGCTAAAGACAAACATCAAATTCATATGAAGTTAATGACGAAGTCATTGTTGAACTAGATGTGTTTACTTGAAATGCACTATCAACATTAATAATTGTGCTATCTCCTTCATGTTTATGTTTCATGCAATATATGTCACGTGGTGGTGATTCCTTAACGAAAATCCAATTACTTTTATAAATTTCACAAGAATAAAAATATTGTTCCACTTGACATGCCAACACAAATGGTTCACAAGTTTTCAACTTGTGCTTCACTTTGAAACTAACAAAACCATATTTATCCCTTTTATACCATCTTTCTGCATTATGCATATCCCCACCACTCACACCTAAAAGTGTGAGTGTGAGCCCGTCTTCCACTAATGTAATTCAACTCCAAAATTTCACTCGAAACACAATAATAGAAAGTGGTCCATTAGTTGACTCTACTTTGACATTAACACTTCTATTTGTGTTGTCACCCTACTATCATGATCTTGAGTATGCAATCTTAATCCACTAATATCTACACCTGTAAAGGATGCGACCTCTTTATCAAGTTCACGGGCTAAGCTTAGAAGTTCATCACCCACCTTGCCATCTTTATGTAATTGAAAAACTTATCATCGTAGATAGATGAACATGAATTAAAAAAATAAATATTAGCTATAGACTAGATGGAGTTATTGAATTTCTCACCTGGCTCTCTAACCGCTCTAAAAAATACTTTCCATGTACCATCTTCATATCTTGAACACCCATATCTTAGATAATTTGTTTGTGATCACCAAAAGAAAGACAACTATAAAAGTGGTATCTTATCTTTAAATAATGCAAAAGTGAAGTTAAAGAAAGATAAATAACATTATAAAGGGTATATCTCAGTAGAATTTTCAAAAATATATTTATGCACTAGTTGCCATTCATTAATACCAAAACTAATTGTATTCCCTACTTATTATGTTTTTATAATATTCTTAAAAATCAACAGATGAGATGACATTGATGTCTCTTTGATGACATGTTATAGTTCTTGATTGAATCTAGTCTCATTATCCTTCATATATCTTGAGAAAAATGCCAAACATTCATTAGTGATATACATCTAAGTTATCAAACCCTCTGGTCAATTTTTATTCTGTAGATGTGAGTTTAAAGTTTGAAGATACTTACAAACATTGGGTAAATTTCAAAATTATTAACAAAACAAGTAATAATTTATAAAAGATATAGAATGTGTTAACCTATGAATTAGATACATCTATCTTTTACCGATTATGGGATTTTAAGCAATCTAATAATCTATCTTTTACATCCATTAGATTGTTCTTAACATCCATTAGATTATTTTAAACATTTTAATAATCTTAATATGAAATCCATTAGATGGGTTTGAGAAATTTTATGCTCATTAACATTCACACATCTAGAAATATGGGAGCATAATCCATCTGGGAACTTGATTTCCTTTAGGAAATCACAAAGACTCTTTTCTCCTCGACATATAACGTAAACTAAGGAACTGGGACTTCTAATTTCCATTTACAATTCTTGGAAGAAGCTCTTCACTTATTTGCATAGCTTTTAAGTCTTTATGGGATTTTAAGCAGTCCTTAGTCTTCTCATCCATATCTGTTATTGTTCCAAGTAAGTTGTCACAAATATTATTCTCGATGTACATCACATCAAAATTATGGTGTATAGGGAAACTCTTCCCATATGAATGCTCATAGGAAATACCTTTTTTCTTCCAAGCATGAGAGGCCTTCTGTTTTGAATTTTTTTGTTTCTATTTCTAGGTTTATTACAAATAAATCATGTAGTTGGCTCAAAGCTTCCTTTCTAGATAGCTCTTGAGGATGAGGTCATTCTTCTTTTTCCCCATTAAAGGCATGTTCATTTCATTGTTGTCTATGATTTTGTGGTAAGTATCTAAAATCACCCGTATAACAAAATCACCCCCTATGTTTCAATCTTCGAGACCAAGTGTCCTTATGACAAGAAGGGCAGACTAACTCACCTTGAGTGGACCATCCAGATAAATATTCATAAGTAGAAAAATCATTGATTATGCACAATAGAGTTGCATTCATTTTAAAATTTTATTTCAAAAAAACATCATAAGTTTCAACACCTACATCCTATAATTGTTTTATCTCCTTAATTAAGGGTTGTAGATAAACATCAATCTTGTATGTATGAGTACTCTTGCCACGATTGATGATGGATAAAATCAAATAATCCTATTTCATACTAAGTTATGTAGGAAAATTGTATTGAATGAGTGTAATACGCCATATGATATAAGAAATGCTCATTTTCCCATATGGATTGAAGCCATTAGATGCCAATCCAACACTGACATTGCGAGACTCATTAGAAAAATATAGATACATCTCATCAAAGATTTACCATTCTTCAACATTTGTTGACTGTCTTAATCTACCACCTTTTGTACACTTTTTAATACAACCTCATCTCTAAAACTATTGGATAATACAAGTACAAGAGTTTAACCTTGGTATTAGTAGAAAATACCATAAAGTATTTATATAAATCTTTGTGGACCACTTCAATTTTTTCTTTATAGAAATTTTATATTTTTCTGTGTTGTCAGTAAGATACATATCTCCACCTACCAACACATTTAGAATACTTATCATCATTCTCTTTATCCTTCCAAGCAGTTGGCAATGATTTTTACATACATAAATGTTAATGTAGTCAAGTCCTAGGTCAGTCATATACATTCTTTCTTCATAATAAGATTTCGGCAACCCACAACCTTGAAAGACTTTGATTATAGTGGTAATCAGACTATTAAATAAATTATTGTTCATTCCATGAAACTCTTTTAGTTGCAATAAAGTCATTGTGAATGATAACTTTGAGTATCCCTCACAACCATCATAAAGTGGTTCATTTGCATCTTTCATCATATTAAAAAAATTCATTATCTCTTTACTCAACTAATCAATTTCATTATTGTCTTGCATTTCATCAAGTGATGGAACATAGATATTAGGAAATCTTAGTCCATCATGTATCATTCCCTCTATGTCACTAACCTCATCCTCAACATCATCAACCTCATACTCAACACCATCCCTATCATCATAGTTAATCACATGAACTAGTTCACCATGTCCCACCCAACATGTATAAGACTCGGTTATGCGGTGTATTATTAGACCAGTCGACATGTCATCTGTCATCTTACAACTTCCATTACTAAACTTGATGTAGGGGTAAGGCATTAAGCCCCACATTTTTACATTTGTAAATGCAAATTGAATAAACTCTGCTACACCATTTTTGTATTCTCCTGATAACCTATTATTATTTTTCATCCAACTTTTGTCTATTCTAGTCATTGAATCCTAAATAGATACAGGTCACTAGAGTTAACTTAGTTTTAAAAAAATCACTAATATGTTACTTAATGGTGTACTTTTTCACATTACATAAAGAACAAACTTAATTAGCATAATACATGGGAAATAAGTTACAAAAAATGTTGATAGTCAATCTACAAAGTAAAAAAGTAATCATCGGTAAGAAATTAATATTTTCACTATTTATATGGATGAAGGATTTTAAATCATATGCTATTTTCATATGTAAATTTTCATTACTAAATAATCAGAAAGATAGACTCAACGGTTACATAAAAATCATATGCTATTTTCATATGTAAATATACATGTAAAGATTTTAAATAACACTCACTCAATTCTTTGGACTGAAGAGAGCTCCTTTTCATTTCAAATCACTAAGTGCTTAACACTAGAAATCTCCAGAACCGATTCATTGTTTAAAAATGTATATATTGCATCATTTCAGATTTTCATGTTTAGTGGAGAAATTTTATAATCATGGAATAAATGGTCTTTGGAATATGTTAGCAGAGATATTACTAACACAAAATTCAGTAATGACTAAATTTGTATGTATACCAAACATATTCAACAATCTTCTAGTTTTAGTACATCTATAACTACACATTCAATCTTTGCATATAAATGCTCCTATTATTTCTCATTTATATGTCCCACAAGATAGAATGAGAAGAGGTATCATGTGTTCCACAATAGGTCTGATTTGAGGAAATTATGTTAGGTTTGGAGAAAATTGGGTCTGATTTGGCCAATGTTGAGAAAATTGGAGAATTTAGGTTTGACTAGGTCTAACTTCTAAAAAGCGGGAAGTGGGAGGCATGCAAACAACACCTTTTGGCATCTTGAGTTCCAGGAAGGCGTTGATGCGACCTTTCTTTTTAAAAAGAGGTTCTTATTTTCCTATGTATTTTTATATAAAATTACACATTTGTGTATAAATAATCATTACGCAGGAGCTTATATGCATATTTGAACATATAGTATATAGTATATAACTAGTACATACATATACTAGTAGATAATAAAGAACTGGTTCATATAGACACAAAGAAATGTAGTATCTCAATTGTGCATAACATATCATATAGTATAGAACTAGTACATATACTAGTACATACATACATACAGATAGACATGTAGTACATCATTACATACATACAAAAAAACATGTAGTACATCCATAATGTATATATTTGAATACAATTGAATATATATGTAAAACCATTGATACATATGTAAGAGAATAAAAAAAATGCCTAGAAACACCTAGTTTTAGGAAAAGAGGTCTTCTTCGAAGGAAACATGTGTGATTTGAAGGAAAACATGTCAGATTTGGAGAAAAAGTATCTGATTTGGGGAAATTAGGTTTTAAGAATTAAAACAAGTTGAATGAAGTAGCCAAGGAGGCATATTAAGAAAATCAAGTAATCAATAAGGCATTGGCCTCTGAGTTTGTTGACACACTATGTGTTGGATAACAAGGGGTGGTAGTTTGTCACCAATTGAGGAAGTCAACACCAAAACACCACTACAATTGGAGGATGACCACTATATTAAGCCTCTTTGAATAAATACAACTAAAAAAAGTAGGATCCTATTTAACCCAACATTCAATTAGAGATATCACGCCTAAATTATTTAAAATATAGCCTTCATTTAGACTTTTTTTGCTATAAGTTATATCCATTGTGACTCAAACAAACCTAACTTGACCTAAACCAGGACTAAATTGAACTATTGTAACCTTAAAATGATCTACGTAGATCTAATGTAGAGATGTTGTTGGGTGGGTCATCCATTAAATTCAAAATTTAATACATCATGTTCCTAGATGAAATTGGATAATGGTATATCATACATATTCTATTTAAAATATATGCCAATTTGAAGACATTATCACTTAGCAAATAGTTATTGTTGTCCTACTTGTCAATCTATAGCTTCATATTTATGAAAATAAGGATTGATTAAGCTACACCAGAGGTTGAATGTATCTGATTCAAGTAGGTGTTGTCTTTGCTTTATTATAATATTCATGCAACATAGAAAGGAATCTATGTTATAAGCATTGATTCATAAAAACTATCGATAATTCATATTGTATATCTAATGACACAGAGTAATACTAGTCGCACAAAATTGGAACTATAAATTTCATTACATTATTAGCAACCCGTAATAAAAGGATTAAAAACCCAATAAGCTACCAATTTGTGGGTACAAATTTATAATTAGAAAGGGTGATTCACCTCAAAGTCCTCAAAAAATACTTTCCACTAATGAAAATAGAAACAATCCAAATGTTAGTTAATAATGTTCATTATAAGTAGAGTGTTATAGTTTTCTAAAATCACAAATGCATTTTTCATATTATTACAAGAAAAAAGTTACATAAAAATTTAAAAATGGTACACCTCTTTATAGGCTCTTTGAAATATACTCCGTCCAGATGTAATCGAAGTGCCTTTTCAAAAATCACAGTCTCTATCCATAATAACATTTTGTACATGCATGGAAAATGAGAATGACACTTTTAACTTGTTGCGTACAATGTAAGAGAGAATGGATATTGGTTCATAAGAAAATAAATATGAACGACTTTCTAATAGATTGATATCTGGTCTAAATTTTATTATAAATAATCTAAAATATATGTTATCTTTTGGAAAATGGTGAGAAATTCAATGTTCACAGATCAATAGAAGTTAGTAACATTAGTATTAAGGTATCTAATATATTGATTTAGCTATCATAGAAGTTATCTACCTCTCAAAATATAATATCCTTGTAGTAACTTTGTACAAAAAAGGACATTATCATGTAGAGTGTGTTTTGGTTGATATACTTTAACCACAACAAGAATCATGCCTCATTAACTTATTCTACATTAGTACTACTTGAATATTTTCTTGTGTGTTTTAATTATATATATCAACATTATATCAATGAATGAAAGAGAAAAACATGTGACTAATAGTTAATTTTCGTGACAAAATCACTATGTGCTTCTAAGCATTATTGCACATGTGGGAGTGAAACTAGGTCCACTAACTTATATATCCCATCCAGTGTGCTTTTCTAATTTTGGGTTTCTTTTATAATTTATGTATTAGATACAAAGAGATTTGAAAAAAAAGTAGTTAGTCAGGATGGGAAATTGTGGGAAAATTTGCGTAACAACCTTTGTATTCTACCTTAGTGATGGACCATTCTTCATTATGTGGATTCCTATTTTGGTCAAAAAATCTTTGTAAGAGATTAGATTTACTTTCATATATGACTTGGCATCTTTGTTGTTCTATCTTGATAGTTTTGAATCATAGTTGTGGAGATTTTTATAATTAATTTTGATTAACATGATTCAAATCTTAATTATAACATTTAATATGACATGTATCTTTATATCACCATTATTTACTGAATAGTTGAACTTTGGTGTTTAAGATAAACATAAATAAAGCGGGTAAAATTGAATCTAATATTTTCACAATAGGGGGCTACTCTAGTTGTTAATGCAATATAAACATGTCATTCAATGTATATATGTTTCTATGTAAACTCATTTTCAACACCATGCATCATTAAGTGCTTTCGAATCATATTAATTTTGTTGGTCTCTCTTGTCATGTTAATTTATGTGAAAGAATGACATCTTTGAACATAATGTTGGTAGCGAGCATGCGTCCTAAGATTTTCAGTTTGGAAATTAAGGATAGTTGAATTCCTCCATAGAGAAATGTGCCATTGGGTTTCCTCTCAATCTTACCTACATTGATTATTGGACTAGACGGTCCTTTTACCAAGTGTAGTGGGGAAACAACAACTACGTTAGACATGTTTTGGTGCCTACGCAAATCTGACTAGTATAGTTTAGACATCATTCAAGCACCTACTATGCTAAAGTAGACAGGGCGTGGTGGTTAAGTTTGATGTCTAAGGCCATAAGGAAATATACGTGTTGATTTGAGTAAAGCAAAAATTAATTTTTACAATAATGAGAGCAACAACGTAACACGTCAAATAAGGGGCACGGTTACAACAACAAAAATAGTGGACGATGAGAAAACATAAAGGGATAAAATTAGACCACATGATTATTGACAGGAAATTTTAGTTTTCCTTCTTTTTGTGGATTAGCATACAAGATTACATTACATACAACTAGCGGCTCGCTTTTTTAACAATACAGCCCAAAATTCGTCCCTCAACAGAAAGAAACGAGGCAACGGATTTGGCCCAGGAAAACATAGTGGTATATAAAGTTTTTTCAGAAACTAAATGGCCGATCACAGTGTTTGCCAACGCAGAGGGAAAACACAGGACTCTAATCTACGGCAATTGTAGATGGAGTGGTCAACATTTTACGGTTCACATGAGTTCAGATTTATTATTCCATGTGTGAATAGGGAGCATGCTACACCTTTGGCTATCTTTTGACATGTGTTAATGCAATTACATCTGTTGATTTAAGTTAAATGATTGTGACATGTGGCTTTGATCTGATAGCGGAGGTGTAGCCTACTCTTCGTTTGCATGAGACCAACAAATCTTAGAGCCCTTTATATCCCTCATAGGGAAATCTGCTGAATGGGCAATAATTTTACAGAAATGTCCCCCTTTCCCATACATAGTTGTTGGTTTGCCTACATATGCAGCTGCATTAATTCAGATGAAACCTGCCATACTACTACGATAAATCAAACATATACAAACAAAATCGATTGATTCATCCTACTTCAAACCTAAAAAAAACAGTTGAGTTTTAACTCATAACTTACAATTTGTAATTCTCATTATTGGTTGATTTTACCTCTAATCAAACTAGACCTAACCCAAATTATGTTGGGGACCCAGTGGTACCCATCGAAACCCAATAAGCCTAAACTCCGGAAGACCAACGTCAGGTCTCCCGTCTCAACATCTCCACAGTCCATGTTAAGAATTTGTGGTGTGTAAGCGACGCATTCTGTAAAATTAGAAGTGCAAGATTTAACGTGGAAAATTCTCCCCAAGACGAGAAGAGAAAAACCACGGTACAATACCGACCAACAAGCACTATGTAATCAAGATTACAACTCACACCGTCCAGATTTAATTACCCCTAAATCCGGATCGCTCCCCCCACATGAGAACAAAGATAGGAAGAATAGAATTACACTCAAACGTGTACAAAATATCCTACTTATCTTTTTCTCCTCACAACACCTCTGTCGTTGTAGGGAATCAGACACACAATTGTGCTCTTGCATGTTGTTGCTGCAACCGCTGACCGAGCCGTCTCTACTCCTGTTGAGGTTGTGTACCTCGCCTGCCAACCAAAGAACTCTCTCCGCCTGAGAGAGCAAAGACATCCTCCACTAAACGGACAGATTGTTGTCGTAGTCGCTACCGCAACACCAACGTAGTGTCACAAACTGATGTGTGTCTTCCGCTGCTCGGATCCGCCGTCGTAGTTGATGCACTACAAATGTGTCACTGACTGTCAGCCGCTACTTCGCTTCAAGGCAAAGTCGTTGACCCTCTCTTACCAAAAGAGAGCACCACCAGTTGTTCTTGTTTTCTGGCTTTTCTACTATAGAAGGCACCGATAACAAAAAACTGATGGCATGATCTCAATGGCCTCCCCCAGGATCTCTATTTATAGGCCTCCATCACATGTAGTAGCAATTAGGAATCTCACTCCAATTCATAGTCCAATTCTTAATCCACTTCCAATGTTGCAAATAGAGAGCCATCTTCTCTCATATTGGATTTAACTCCTAGTAGGATTGGCAACACAAACCAACTCCTACTCGAGCCTAAATACAATTAGGACATGGGACGGAATCCTATTCCTTTTCCCAACAATCTCCCCCTCCAACCCATGAGGGAGACTTTGTCTTCAGCAATCATCTAGAGTAACTTCTAGATTCCATCACCACCTGTGATGGATTCCGATAGGTGGTCAATCTTGTCAAGCATGTCAGCATCTTGTCATTTTCATCCCTTTTCTTGAAGTACCACCCTGATTTCACTTTATTCCCAAGCAACTGAGAAGAAGTATCCTGGAAACGCCGCTTCTATCTCCATGCTTACGTCTAGAACTTTCTTTGCTCCCGTTGACCGGTCTATCGAGCCATCCTGGATGAAAATTGTGTTTCTGACCTTCTGCAGTAAGACTCAGAAACCTTCTTTTGACACTCCCCCTGTCGATGTAACCCCACATCAAGAGCCTGATCCTCCATTCTACATGCATCAACTACACGTTCACTGTATTATCCTTCTTCCTCATGTGCGCACTATCTAGAAGAAGTCTTTGGAGCAATCTTCTCTAACTGGGAGTCATCTTGATGCTTGTAGAAACTTACCTTTCTACCCTTGCTAACATCACTGAGAAAATCCCACAGCTCAGACCTTTGGCTATATGTAGGAGTACTTCCAAGTCCACCTCGTCTCTTTTGAACTGGCGTTGGCTTCTTGACTTCTTAAACCTTCTCTTTTTTTTTAGCAAATGGATTGATTCATTACTTGTAAGCCATACGACATCTACAATTTGAGATAAAAATACAGCAAGAGCAAACAAAGATCAAGTTAATATCACTGCAACCCATATCGGAAAGAAAGTAGAGCGCTTCTGTATTGATTCTTCTTCCTTGATGCTGTCTTAAGCAACTTTCCACGAAGAATTCCTTCGACTTGAGCGTGTAGTAGTGATAGAGAGCCTGGATCTGTGCGGTACTCTGATGAATCAACACCTCAAAAGAAGCCATATAACCAAGTAACAAAAGAGCAAGTACGGACAAACAAACGCTGACAAGCAGCGAGCAAACAAACTTTGACAAGCAACGACTGAAAAAGGCAGAGTAGCAGCCACTACAGACTACACCAACTAAAACAGAGAAACTAACAAATTGAGAAAGACGGATAAGGGGAAAAGAGGGTGGGGAGCCTGAGCCGCGAGGAACAAGGAAGGAGGAGAGTCTATAAAAATCCATCGACATACATTGCAAGAGCAACCTGAGGAACGCCTGAGAGATCTCTGCACCGCAGTCACTCCACCCACCATGAACGCCGTCGGTAATCAAAACCTAAGGATCGGATGTTGGCGTCGCTCGACAGAGATAGGGGGAGAGCAGATCCTGGCAGCGAACGCCTCCTTGCTTACGATCCACACGACCCCGATGAGAAAAGGAGCCCAGGGGGAGCGGGGTGGCGCTGGCCACCGCCAAAGCCGCCCAAGCCCCCTCCCCTCGAGCCGGGGTACCTCGAGCCCTAGTCGCCCTGCGGATCGTCCAAAGAGGACAGGAGCGGACGGGAGCAAAACATGAGAACAACATTAATGAATATAGCAGACAAAGTTATAGTTTCTTGAACCTTCTCTTTGTGCACTCTCGATGTGGTTTTATATAGATTGCAGCACAGTCTGCCTCAAGCAATCACCAAGCACCCTTTTGTTACTTTGCATATGCCACCACCGAACCCAAGATCATATCTTCTCCTATCCAACAAGGAACCAGAAATTACACTAAGCCTCAAGTCTGGAACACGACGAACACCCTTGAGCATGATAGTACACCCAACATCTATTTTGATGCATACGTCACCAATCTCAATGATCTTTGAGTAGCTAGCATTCCCCATCCTCACATTATCACATTTCCCTCTCTTAAATTTTGTGAAGAACTTCATGTGAGTTGCAACATGACATGTCGCTATGTGTCTACAGCCCACTCAACACCATCATCTGTGTTCAAACCCTACTCTTGGACTGTCAATATTAGATCTTCCGCAATGATAACTATATTGCTCTGGTCATCATCCTCGTGTTCTTTGGCAAGTTCTTGTGACACCTTCTTTCAGATCTTACAATCCTTCTTGAAGTGTCTAACTTTTCCGCAACAATAACATTCTTTACTCTTTGTCTTTGACTTTTCGCGATTAGAACCGTGATTGCAACTCTGATTTCTTCCTCTACCTTCAACGTATAGAGCTGAACCTGAAGAATCAGATTTTCCACATTCCCTTCTGCGAATGTCTTCACTCAGAATCAAATTCCGAATATTGTAAAGCTTCAGCTTCATGCTTCCTGACGAATTGCTGACTGCTGTCACTGTAGAAGACCAACTCTCGGGCAAAGAGGAAAGTAAGATAAGGGCTTTGACTTCATCATCAAACACTATCTCCACTGAGTTTAGTTGAGTAATTATGACGTTGAATTTATTGATGTGATCTGCTACCGAGGCCCCTTCGCTCATCTTCAGGTTGAACAAATGACACATCAAATATACCTTGTTTGCAGTTGTAGGCTTCTTGTACATATTTGATAGCGTCTTCAGAAGTCTCGCCGTTGTCTTCTCGTTGGCTATGTTGAATGCAACATTCCACACCAATGTCAACCTGACCACCCCAAGTGTATGTCGATCAAAGAGATCCCAATCCTCCTGCTTCATTTGTTCAGGTTTAGTCCCTGCCAGAGGTTGATGTAATTTCTTCTGGTACAGATAATCTTCAATCTACATCTTCCAGAAGATGAAATCTTTGCCATCAAACTTATCAATGCACACTTTCCCGTATTCATATGTCATTACGACTTCCACTTCAAACTTTCAACCTTGCTCTGATACCACTTGTTAGGAATTTATGGTGTGTAAGTGACGTGTTCTGCAAAACTAGAAGCGCAAGATTAAACGTGGAAAACTCTCCCCAAGACGAGAAGAGAAAAATCACGGGGCAATACCGACCAACAAGCACTATGTAATTAAGATTACAACTCACACTATCCAGATTTAATTACCCCTAAATTCGGATCGCTCCCCCCACACGAGAATAAAGATAAGAAGAATAGAATTACACCCAAACGTGTAAAAAATATCTCACTTATCTTTTTCTCCTCACAACACCTCTGTCGTTGTAGGGAATCAGACACACAGTTGTGCTCTTGCTCGTTATCGCTGCAACCGCTGAACGGGCCGCCTCTACTCCTGACGAGGTTGTGTACCTTGCATGCCAACCAAAGAACTCTCTCCCCCTGAGAGAGCAAACATGTCCTCTGCTGAACGGACATACTGCTGTCGTAGTCGCTGTCGCAACACCAACGTAGTGCCACCAAATGATGTGCGTCTTCGGCTGCTCGGATCCACCATCGTAGTTGATACACCACCAATGTGTCGCTGACTGTTAGCCGCTACTTCGCTTCTAGGTAAAATCGCTGACCCTCTCTTACCAAAAGAGAGCACCACCAGTTGTTCTTATTTTCTGGCTCTTCTACCGCAGAAGGCACCAACAACAAACAACTGATGTGATGATCTCAATGGCCTCCCTCAGGGCCTCTATTTATAAGTCTCCATCACATGTAGTAGCAATTAGGAATCTCACTTCAATTCATAGTTCAATTCCTAATCCACTTCTAATGTTGCAAATAGAGAGTCATCTTCTCTCCTATTGGATTTAACTCCTATTAAGCTTGGCAACACAAACCAACTCCTACTGAAAGCCCAAAGACATGGGCCGGAATCCTATTCTTTTTTCCCAACACTCCCCACTCCGTCCATCTCCTGAGTCTTTCTCGTTCTCCTTTGATCGAGTCACCAGGAACCCCTCTCCCATGTCTACCAATATTCACTGACAACAACTGTCGAATCTCAACCTCCAAGTGCAAAGAAATCCGCAAGGACGCGGTGGCACGCCGAGAAAGAGGTGTTCTCTAAGTAGAATCTATCACATCATCGTCAATTACCTTTGATACAACACTAGAATCAAAGGTACAATCTACTTTCCCCCTTTTCCTCTGAAGTGACCGATTATTCTACCTGTCAAGATGAAGACGAATGTCATCTTGGGAGAGCAATGCACAAACCCAACTTTTTCTCCTCCGGACATTGATGGCCGTGTGGTGCACTAGAGCAAAGCCCCACTTTAATTGTCGAGGTTGTTATTAACGCATTGTGATTCCCTATGACGGGATACTGTGCCGGTCCCAGACGCATACATCCCAACCGTACATTCACCCCATAGATATGGACCACTTCCTTTCTCCTTGTGATATGAGCGGTTGAGATATTCTGAAACAGTATAGGGAATTTGTTCCCGTTATTAACTACCAGCCTTATAAGCTATGAGTTACCATTGCAAAGAGACCCAACTCAATATTTAGTTGTCTACCAGCCAGCCCAACACGCTTGAAAATTTGAGAGTACAATTTTCCCAGTTATACCACTCGACTTAACAACCTATTTTCCACTACACGCCTTTCCTTCCCGATCTATCTGCCGTTCGTCTAGTATGTGTCTGCTCCCATCCCCGTCGAAACCCTCTCGTTCTAGGCACAACTGGCCGATTGTTCGGTCTAGCGGGAAGTATTCCGCTCACCTGGAGTAGATCGTCCTTGCGCCCCCCTCGTCGTTCTTAGCTATCCATTGTTCTCCCTTTTCCAAGAAGACATCATAACACAACCGAACACGTTCTCATCAGAATAACAGAGCCGATCATCCAAAAGCATCTGACATTGTATCTACTCAGGCTTCATTCCTCTTCTTTGAGCTACTGAATCGCAGGTTGATGCATCCCATTGGAGCGCGAGGCGATCTCTCAGTCCCATCTGAACCTACACAAGAATATGGCTGCTCCTCTCCACGATGTCCTCTCCATGTTGCGCTCCTCCAGCTCTTTGCTCCTCTTGCCTGGCCTAGCACAAGGACGACACTCCCTCTCTGGCCTAGGTGGTGCAAATGGGGCATTTAATTTTTCAAACTTTCTGACAAACCAGCATCATGCCGATCCCTATGTGCAATCACACTTGATGCAAAAACATCTTTGTTTCTTTTTTAGAAGCATCAACATTACTAGTCCCTTTAGCGTAGCACTTGGACAACAATCTAGCACAAAAGCGGTACTTATTCAGACTTCAACATAAAGCTAATCCTTACATAATTTTTCTGGAACTTGGACAATCCGAACCTTTTCCATCAAATAGAAGGTAAGCAATGGATCCTTTGGGCCTTTCTCTTTACAACTAGGTGCCATCATCCTTTTCAATACATGGATTCTTCATTAAATTACTATTTACATTGTGAAAAATGTTTCTATGTAGTTAGGGGTGTAAACGGTGCGGGTACGGTGCGGGTATGACCATACCCAGAACCGTACCCAATTGTTTTTGCGGGTACGGGTACGGGTCCAGACCCGCATTTCTCAGTAACCAGACCCACACCATACCCGGAACCGCATATAATGCGGGTACACGACCCGGAACCGCATATAATGCGGGTACACGGTGCGGTTCTAAGGGTATACGGTTCTGTGCAAATTTTTTTTTAAGCATTAAAATTGATGGTTGCACCTGTTTTTAAGCCCAAATTAATGTATACATTTACTGAAGTTCGAAATTTTCAGCATATAAGCTGCTAGAGTAACACAAAGCTGCTATTTTGGGGGGCTTTGTGGACTTAAAATCATTCAAGTACCTACTTTTGGGCCAAAATCTTTATTAAAAAAACCATATCATACACGTATATGGTTTAATCACTAGAACGATGTTTGAAATTTCCAACATGTGAGCTGCTAGAGTAACACAAAGCTGCTGTTTGGGATGTTTTGTGCACTTAAAAACTATTCAAGTACCTAATTTTTGGCCCAAAATCTTTATTAAAAAATCATATCATACACATATATGGTTTAAGCACTAGAAAAACCCAATAATAGAACACAAAGAAACCGTTCAATGTATGAGTTGTGTGCTATAAACAGCCCAACAATTTTCAGCAATCAAATGCACATCGCCAACATTCATAACAATAAGGCTGTTACATCAATATTACCACTCAATAATCAACTAGAAACTTCACAAAATTAAATACCATCAAATATGAAAGTTAAACATTAAGAAATTCACCAACAGCAAAATACATCATGGTCAATTGTTAAATGATCAACGGGATTGTTAAAGATAGCTCAACACAGCAAAATATATCATGACCAATTGTCTATTGCCAACATTCATAACAATAAGGCTATTACATCAATTTTCAACAATCAAATGTACATCGCCAAATGTAGAAAATCAATGGTTGTTCATCAAGATGACGTGATAAGGAAGAGTACAAAGCACCTACAAACAAAATGTAAACAATTTATCAATATAAATAAATAAGTATAAAGATTATTGTGGGCATAACATGTCAAAAACTTAAACTTAAAATTAAAATATCAATCATTCCATCTCTATGATGACAACATCCCCAAGCTCTTGCTCATCTTCCAAATTATTTCTTACAGAACCTAGCATTGCACCTCCACAATCTTGTCCTACAAAACAATTATAAAGTAAGAATTGCTTCAATAGTCTTTGCAATAAGTTAAAATAGTTTTAATCTACATACCACGCATATTACTTCTCATCCAATCTTGGGCACATATGAGAGCTTCCACTGTGTTTGGCTTTAGAGAACTCCTATATTGATCAAGAACTCTTCCACCTATGCTAAATGCAGCCTCAGATGCAACAATGGAGACAGGAATAGCCAAAATATCTCGTGCCATTCTTGCAACAACTGGATACTTTGCACAATTAAGCTTCCATCATTGTAAAATATCAAAAGTATCAACCAAACTATCTCCACCTATTTGTTTGGGGTGAATAGCCTCTTCAAGATACAAGTCTAAATCAGTCCTAGTTGGTTGTGTGGCTTGTAACTTTTGTAAATGGTTATCAAATCTCCCTAAAATCTTCAACAAGCCCCTACTACTCGGCTTTTGATGCCCCGATGTATCATTTAAGCATCCAGACCTATCACATGTGCTATCAATGTATTCGAAGTTTGTTCCACCCATTTGCAACCTATACTCATTGTAAAGATCCACTAAACAACCTTTGATTTCATCAATTTTCTTTTGAGCAACATTGTCACCAGTACTAGCATCATCGTCATCACTATCATCACTGTCATCACTGTCATTACCATAGATCTCTCTTAGATTATATTCCACACTTTTCATCTTAAGACGTGGATCAACAATAGAAGCTAAAGACAATATCAAACAACTCACACCCCAATACTTCTTGAATTTAGACATCATTTCTTTCCCCATCTTGGCAACCAATGATATGTCACTACTACTCAACTCTTTTAGATGAACATGTACAACACATATATTGTTGAAATAATAGTTGGCAGATGGATATAAAGTTGAAGAAAAGATATTTGTGACATCATAAAATATTTCTAGACAATCACAAGTCAACTTAGCATTATCCCATTCAACCTCACTTGGCAAATACTTATATGAAGCATCCCTATCAGCAAATCTAATAAATGCATCTTTGAATTCCAAAGCATGTTTTAGCATTAAAAAAGTGGAATTCCATCTAGTAGACACATCAAGAATTAATGCCTTTTGAGGAGCTCTCACTTGAGAAGCCACTTATTTAAACAATTGTGAGCGCAAAACAGATCCTTTAACATACTTTACACTTTCACGAATCTTTGAAGTTACTGACTTTATGACATCAACCCCCTCTTGTGCTATTAGATTAAGAATGTGTGCACAACAACGTACATGAACTAGTTTCCCTTGTGCTATCAAACATCCCCTACTTGTAAGTTTTTTACTCAACTCCCTAACCATAGCATCATTCGTGGTACAATTGTCAACAACAAGGCACATAAACTTTTTATCTAAGTTCCATTGAAAAAGTTTTTCAAGAATTGCTTTAGTAAGATTATCAGCAGTGTGAGGAGCATCTATTTCAGAAAAATTCAAAATCTTTTTATGCAACCTCCATTCATCATCAATGTAGTGCCCAGTAAGAGAAAAATACCCTTTATTTTGAATAGATGTCCACATGTCAGTTGTCATGGTTACACGTGAAGTTAAATTATCTAACACTTTATAAATTTTCTCTTTCTCTTTTTCATAAATCATCACACAATCCTTCTTAATGGTGTTTCGTGACACAAATTGAAACTGTGGTTGAAGGTTTCTAACAAATTCTCTAAAAGCAACATGCTCAACCATGGAAAATGGATACTCATGCAAGATTATCATATTAGCAAGGTCACTCCTACTGATATTCTGATCAAACACAAAAATTTTCAAGTGCATTGTCCCATCTTTCTTCTTTTCCCCAACATTTATAAACATTTGTCCAACAGTTCCTACACATTTTGATGGATGTTGCCTTTTAATATGCTTATCTAAAGATCTAGTACCATCTGAGAGCCTATTCATTAAAAGGGAGTCACAATATTTACATTTTGCCTTAGGTACTCCATTAACTGACACTTTATCAAAATGCTTCCACACATCAGATGTAGTTTGTCTACCCTTTTTTTAATTGGTTGGCAATCATCAATTTTAGGTTCTGATTCAGTAGGATCAATATCAATATCAATTCTATCAGCACTCATTTGAGTACTAGAAGTCACGTTGTGTGTGGAATCAGTACCACTAGTGCCTCCTAGTGGTGCTTCTTGAACATTTGACATTATACCTAACAAAAAAGCATCATCTCAGTATATTATACGATAACACACACATAGGCATAGCACACAGACCATAACCAAAATTTTGAGATACAGATCACAGATGTGAAAAAGGATAGAAGCAGAAACAAAGATATACAGATCACGCATATGCATTTAAAAGATCAATCAAACAAATACAAAGATAGACAGATAGTACAGAAGTAGAAACAAAGATATATAGATCACACATAGGCATTTAACAGATCAATCAAACAAATACAGAGATAGACAGATAGTAGATAACGATAGGAGGATGTATGTGGATATAAAAACAATAGAATAGGTTGAAGATAGGAGGATGTATGTTGGAAACCCACACACTAACTACAGCGAGGAAGGGGGTACAACCCAGGTCGTCCCCTATAGAATCATTACACAGTAAACAAATGTAATATCAGATTCCCAGACTAAGTCTTTTGAAAGAACTACCCATAGAGGATATCCAAAAAATGCATTTGAAACTCACAAGATCAGGACGAGAAAAGCAAATGAAATGAGCAGTAAACACAATTAGCTGGCAATAGCAACAGGGCAAAAAAGGCTGAGAAACAGATGCAATCAGACGTGAGGGCAACGAAAAAGGAGCAGGGGTGGGGGATGTTGCGATTAGGCGATGAGAAGTTGAGAACCTGGTGAAGCTGGCATACCTGGTGAAGTTGGCGTTGGAGCACCACAGAGTGGGGATGTTGCAATCAGACTCGGAGCGCTTCCTCAGTTCTTCAATGAGGTTAACGATCCTTACACGGATGTATATTCCGGCGGGGTGGCGAGTGGTGGGTCCAGATACTTCTCCTCGATGAGGTTAACGATGACGTCTCAGTCCGGTATCCAATCAGCACCCTCACCTGCCTTGAACACGGGGACCTTGCCCTCCGGGCTGATGTCGAGGAACCTGAGAGAGTGAGAGAGAAGGGTCGACAGATCACCGATTAGTAGTGACGCTCAGTGAGGGGGGTGAGCGGACAGCGGGGTGAAGGAGAAGAAGGAGTTGAAGAGGCAACTACTAACCATTGAGGCTTATTGCTGAGGTCGACTAGCTTCAGGCCATAGGGTACCTTCTTCTCCTCCAAGGTGAGGAGCACTCTCTGGCAGAAAGGACCTGTGACGAAGTTGCTTGACCGAGGGACGACGCGGCGTCGGGGGGGGGGGGGGGGGGGGGGGCTTGCACGGAGAGGATCGGCAGCTTGCGTGGAGAGGATCGGCGTCGGGGGCGGCGGCGGCGTGCTCACTGCTAGATCTGGCTGGAGGCTGGAGCGGCGGAGCATGCTGGCGGCTGCCCTTAGCCCTAGAGGTCCGCTCGCTTTGCGGAATGAGGGGAGTCGAGAGGCAAGAGGCAAGAGGGGGAGCGGGGAGCCGAGTGTAGTAAGTAATACTAATAGCCCTAAACCCTAACAAATAAATTATATATATGTATTTTTTTTTTGCGGGTAAACGGGTTAGCGGGTATGGGTATAGCTATACCCATTATGGGAATAGTGACAATACGGGTATGTGGGTACGCGAGTACGCTGGTCTAGAAAACTGGACCCATGACGAGTTTTGGCGGGTACGGTTTTGCGGGTACACGGGTATACCCCTACCCATTTACAACCCCATATGTAGTAATATATCATTGGCTCTAATATGTATTACTATGCATTTCCTATATTTAAATGTAAGAGCTGTCTAAATTAGATCACATCCTTAGTCATCAATGTTGTATTTGAGTCAGTGTTGTAAGCCATGCAGTGCATTTATTTATAAAGAAAAACTACACAATCCATTAGTTTGACCTTCTAAATACTTTTTAATCATGTATCTTTACGTTTGTGCCAGGATTATGGCTTAGCTATCAAAAGAAATGTATTCTAAGCTATTTTTGTCCAAAAAATTAGCAACTTTTGATCATATCATAACTCTATGCACAACCTATTTACTTTTCCTTTTAGAGAGTATACACATGGTTTCATATTTAAATACAAACTATCATCAAGTTTGAATGTTCATTACCCAACCATTGAATAATTATGATGATCACTCTCTTTGCATCTCGTTTCGGTAAGGAGTGACATCACTAAGATAAACTCTCATGACACTCGCTAACAATTTGAGACATCAAACAAAATTACTAGATCGGTAATATTCTCATATAAGGCCAGCTAATTTGATCATTCGTAATTCTATAGTTTTACTATGCTCAATTAATACATCCTAAAATAGTTTGTCAATGCAAACTTCTTGGATTTCCATTCATATTCATACTTCATGTAATGGTAGTTCAATGTATTGATGTGTATTTTTTATTTATTTTAGTTATAATATGGATCATCAATACATAATAGACAAAACTTGCATGTACAAATCAAAGTCAAAGTTTGAACGTCATCAAGATAAAGATTTTGACAAAAGGATGGCTTATTTTTCTGAGTTTGCATCAAGTAATATTAATTTGATTGAGATGTCTTTCCCATGTATTAAGTGTGAGAATAGGCTGAGAACACATAATAAATCAAGGATTTTTCCTAGATATACCAAATGGACTTATCATGGTGAGCCACATCAATTTGATATATCAATTGCTACACATTTAATGCACATGTTTTCTGATAATATGAGTTAGATGTTCAATGATGTAGTGTTACACAATCCAAAATGTGATGTCAATGATGACCTAGACAATAACACAACACATAAGCATCAAGATGAAGCTAAAAAGTCTGAATATTGTTTGAAATAAGCTAGTAAGCCAGTATAAGAGGGGTGGGAAATATCTACACTTGCATTTGTTACATCCCTTTTTAATATTATATGTGACAAGCATTGGACCAATGGATCTATGAAAGAGTTTCTTAAATTTCTGAATTTGGTATTTCCTAGAAGTTACCATTTTCTAAAGACATGGTATGAAACTAACAAGATGATGGGCACTTTACATTTGAGAAAAGAATTTATACATGCATGTTCGAATGATTTTATGTTGAATTGAGGTAAAAATGTCAATCTAGATGAATTTCCACAGTGTAAATCTTCTAGATGAAAGTTTATTGTTAGCCACAAAAAAGAAAATCAAAGATACTGGATAATGTTTGTCGTTATCTCTCAATTAAACCTAGGTTGAAGAGATAGTATAACTTGAGAAGAACATTTGGGTTAATGCAATGCCGCCATTCTAATCCAAGACATCCAGAGGGGAAGATGAATCATCCTAAAGATGCTCAACTTTGGCAAGAGTTTGATAAAAAGCACCTTGAATTTAATAAAGAGCCTCATAATGTAAGGTTTACATTATCTTCTGATGGATATAATCATTTTATCATAGCATATGGATGCAATACAAGTATTTGGCTTGTTCTCATAAAGTATGATCGACCTCCCTAGTTGATAATGAAGTAATCTTATTTTGTGATGTCGATTTTTATTAATGGTCTAAAGTCTCCAGGTAACAATATAGTTGTATACTTAGAGCCATAAATATATGCGCTGAAAATATTATGGACACATAGTGTCGATACATATGATGCTGAAAGAATAGATACTTTTAAGATGAGAGCATGCTTGCTGAGAATGATAAGTGATCTTCCTACATATGGCATGTTGTCTTCTCAGAAAAAGGGAGGTAAATTTGGATTCCCTAATTCTCAGTTTGATACGGGTTCAGTTTGTCTTAAATACAACCATAAACATGTGTACATGAAACACCGTAGGTTTCTTTCCATGTAACATCCTTGGTGCTATGATGAACATCACATTGATGGTACAATAGGTGTAAGGACACCTCCCAAACCACTTTGTGGTCAGAATGTTGATGAGTTTTGGAATGAGTATTACAATATCACCAATAGGAAGGGCATGTTTGGTTAGACACAAGGAAAACAAAGTCTTCCACCAAGTTGGAAGGAAAAGAGCACAAGTTTTTTCCTTCCATAATGGAAAAGATTTCTACTTCATCACAGTTTTGACGTTATAAATATTTTGAAAAATGTCAGCAAAAATATATTGAGTTGTTTGTTATATAAGGATGGGAAAAACAAAGACAACCTCAATGCTTGTATGGACTTAAATATTGTCTTAAATATAGAAAATCACTATGGTCTCGGGAAGTGTATTACTACTCAAAAGTGATATCTTCCTTCTACATTATATATGATGAAAAATGAGGAGAAGGAATTGTTCCTATCAATTCTAAAAGATCCCAAACTATCATATGGGATCTCTTTAAATATCTCCCACTTGGTTCAAGTAGAGGAAAACAAATCATAGGAAGGAAATCTAATGATCACCATGTGATCATGGAACTATTTCTACCTCTAATAATGAGAAAATCTATCAGAAAACTAGTTACAAAATCTTTGATTTAGCTATCTTTATATTTCAAACAATTATGTGAAAGAATGATTGATGTCAAAACTATGGAAAGTCTAGAAAAACCAATCCTGGATACTTTGTACAAGCTTGAAATGAGTTTTCCTCTATCATGCTTTGATATTATAGTTCATGTGATTGTTTACCTTGCAACACAAATAAAAATTGTTGGGCCATCCAGTTTGATGGATGTACCCCATCGAGAGATATTTCTACACCTTGAAGAAACATGTAAGGAACAAAACTAGACCTGAAGGTTCGACTGTTGAAGGTTTTTTGAGAGATGAAGTTTCTAACTTGTGTGCCCTATATCTGAGTGATGAAAAATCTAAATTAAATAGATGGTTGTTGTTACGACCCCACATCCCGATAACCCCCAATTAAGGGATACCGAGAGGTCGAAGCCGCACCCATAACTTCCAGATCAAAGGTTCGACAATTAATCAAGAATAATTATCAAATTTTAACAGACTATACTTAAAAGCTGTAAGAAAATAATTTTTTACATACCTTTTTGAAAACTTGGATCTCTAAACTTATATCCACTTAAGGATTCTACTCTAACTAATCATCCTTGTATTTTACTTCATGTATTCCACAATATGACGATTTACTGTTTGTCCTTTTGTCTTGTTCCTAAAACACCGACAAACAAAACGTCGGTCAGCCAAAGCTGGTATGTGGGGGAAACAATAAACGTGCAACTATGATAACAATGTAATCATTCAATTAATCGTTTAACAACTAAGATTACATTTTAGATATAACTTCGCGATCCAAGAGTACCCTATCCTCTATGTTGTCCCCATTAAACCCCTCATGATCCACCTATAAGTGAACCGATTTCTAGGGTTGAGTCACATGGCACTACTCGTAAGTAGCCCACTCCTTAACTCATGGCAGGCTAATGAGTCTCATGGCACTACATGTAGGTAGCCCAGTTTCTAACTCTCGATAACCTAGACCTTGCTCTAGGATTACCCCCTTTTTTAGCCTTTTCAAAGCAATAGAGGTGGACCGGGATCTAGTTAGTTATATACGCACATTTATAGTGATAATCATAGTCACTTTATAGTTGCATGAAATAAATAAACATCCAACAGTTATTTTCAAGAAACCGATTAAAAATTCAGGAATCACCGTGAAACTAGAGTGATTATTCATAAGCGTAACCACATACCTGATTTGATGAGTCATGCAAATTATTCAACATATACTTCATGTATATACAATCAAGCCAATCAACAGATCCAAGCAAGTAATTCAATCATCACATAATTTCTGAAAAGAATATGTATTCTATTTATTACACACTTTATCAAGAATCTACTTTATTGACTTGGATTCTTTTTCTAGGGTTTCTAATCTGCATTAAGGTTTCATTAATATTCATTAGGGTTTGTTAGATCAATTTCTCAAACTTTATCCCTTTTAGGTTAATGATGCATGGGTTTTGAGTCACTTTTATAGGCTTATTTTATATTTGTTTTATGCATGTATTTGTCATTTTCTTGATTATATTTGCATAATTCACTATAGTTGTCCTTTAAACTCTTTTTGCATCAAATTATACTTCTTTTATCATATTTATATGATTTTATATAATCCCCAGGCTTATACACATGTTTCGGCACTTTTTCAGGCACTTTTGCATTGTCCAGAGTCGATACTATCGACCCTGGTGTCTATAGTATCGACATTTCATCAGAAAGCAACCCCAGAACATGATTTTGGAAGGAAATACCTGTATCATGGTCGATACTATCGACATCGTCGGGATCTGGCAATTTTCAGCACTAAAACGGAGCGCTTTAATCCGACGGTTGAGCTTTTTCGGAGCCGTAAAGTGGTCCTATGACCTAAGAAGAGCACGGACGGCCCTAGGGGGATCTCATATTGTGTTGCACAAAATCTAAGAAGGAGAGAGAGAGTGAGGAGACAAGAGATGAAGGCCGTCAACTGAGCGATCCGGGCACCTCCGACGGGCAATTTTGCTGCCGGAAGACTGCAAAATGCACGTTTCTCGAGGAGGATCTCCAAGAACACCTTTGTATCAGGGGTTACACGAGTTTGCTCCATGTTTCCCATGTTTTTCTTCTCTACTCCTATGTATTTTCTATTGTCAACCATGCCGGGCTAATCCCCTTAATCTTTAGGACCGGGAATAGCCCGGGGAAGCATTGTATGACATTTGTATCATAGTAATTCATAATTTGTCTCATAAATCTATGGTATGCTTTCGTTTTCTCAATTATATTGTTATGCTTAATCACCATAATGATAATCTAATACCTTTAATTACTTTGAAAGAAGAATTAATGGTTGAAAAGAGACAAAATTCACATTAATTAATAAATCCCTTGAACAAGGTGATGTACGGTTCATGGTGGAAACCCAGAGGTCGATTCTAATGCACCTAGTTTAGGATATAGGTTACTACGAAGGTGGAACCGACCTAGACTTAGGTAGTGAATTGTACCACGATAGTGGACAATTCTGACTACAGGCCACTACCCGGATTGAGAGATGAACTTGAGTAGCTATATGTAAATTCATACAATGAAAACCCGCGGTGAAACCGCAATCCTAAAGACCTCCATTTGAATTGATTAAACTAAACCCTTAATTGATTGCAATGTTTTATTTTATTTTCTTTTGTTTTACAACAACTCTCAAACTCTTTTAATCAATTTAGTTGATCGCAACCAGTTAGTAGTAGTCTATTAAAATTCACGTTTCCCTGAGTTCGACTCGGGCCTCACAAGGCCTATATTACATTGATACGTATACTTGAGTTTGCACGCACAGTTTACGCGTGTCAAGTTTTTGGCGCCATTGTCGGGGAAACGGTGAATTTTAGCACTACGAGTGCTGCGAGCAGCCACACTAGGCCACTTTTAATTCCTGTAATTTTTTTTTCTTTTTCATCTTTTGAACTAAATTACAAATCTTATTCATTGTTCTAATTATTAGTACCAGTTCATACACTACCATTTGAAATGTCAGGTACTAGTAAAGTAATAATGGATGATGGAGTGGAAAATGAGGAGCAAACGATATGGGAAAGGATTAAGGCTTCTTCTTCTTCTGTGCAGAAGGGGCCAATCAAGAAACAAGCTATCAAAATACCCAGTTACAAGATTGATCCGGGGCTTATTCAGTTGGTCAAATCGCAGGCTTTCCATGGACTAAAAAATGAGGATCCGGTGACCCACATCTGCACATTCGTGGAAAATTGTGATATGATAAAATTTGACAGGTTCCCGCAAGAGACACTCTACCTGGAATTTTTTCCCAGTTCTTTAGCGGGCAATGCTTGGGAATGGCTGCACAATCTGGATGATGAGTACATTGAATCTTGGGATCACATGGTTGAGGTGTTCTTTGAGAGGTTCTTCTCACCTGAAAAGACAAACGATCTAGTGAGGAAGATACACAACTTCAGCCAGCGAGCCGGTGAAACATACTCTGAAACTTGGGAGCGCTACCAGATCATGCTGAGGAAGTGTCCACATCACGAATTAGACAAAGAGAAGCAAGCTAAAATTTTCTACTTCACCCTAATTGAACATGATAGGAGAAATTTGGACTCAGCAGGTTCTGGTTTCTTTTTGAACAACACAGGCACAAGGTGTTGGGAGATTCTAAGGAACATGTCTAAAAAGCAGTCTTGGGGTGAAAGAGATGCACTCGAGCAGGTTGGCATTACACATGAAGCAAGGGCCATCAAAGCGCTTAATGACAAGTTGGATCTTATAGCCAAGAAGCTCATAGAGAAAGAGGACAATGGGTCTGATGATGAAGTACATGCAAAGTATATGCATCAACAGGGATATAGAATTAACAATTATGATTGGAGGAAGGAACAAAATTTTCAGAAGCTGCAGCCTAGCCTAGAGGAAAAGAACAATGAGTTTCTTAGTCAAGTGGTGCAAAAAAATCAAGAGATGATGAGTATGTTCGCCAAACAGTTACAGTCCCATGGTGACATTTTGAATCAATTTGGGCAGATGTTGCAAAGTCATGGATCGTAGATGAGGACACAAGAGACGACGGTGACTCAAATTTTCAATGAAGTGGCGGCCATGAAGCATACAAATCAACAAAGACAGGCTGGGGATGCAGAGGCTGTTCAAGCACATCATCAAGTGAAGTACATATCTGTAATTAAGGAGGCAGAGCCCCCGGTGGTGGAGGTCTAGGAAAAGGGCAAATTGGTCTTTGACATGGAGGCTACACCGAGAATACCATATCCTCGCAATCATTATGGACTACCAGGCGGATATTTCCCATTCATAAAATCCCACCAAGATTCCACTACTACTGTGCCCACATCTCAAATTTCTGAAAAGACTCCTATGTCAGAAGAGCAGGTGAAAGCTTTACTTCATAGTGGAGCAGCCACTATCAATAAGGAGAAGCAGCCACAAGTCATGCCATCCACGGATGATGTGTCAAATCCTATCCTAGAAGGTGGCGTTGAAGCAAGCTTAGGGGAGGAGACCCCTAAAGTTCCATATGTGCCACCACACAAGCGAGTGTAGGACCCAAACGTGCCTTTCCCGGATAGTCTGAGGCTGAAGAAAGAGCATAGGGACTACAAGAAATTCTTGGAGGTGTTTATGAAGCTCCATATTAATATTCCATTAATGGAAATGATAGAACAGATTCCAACATATGGAAGGTTTATCAAGGACATAATCACCAAGAAAAGGTGGATAAAAGACACTAACATTTGTGTTGTTGATGAAAAAGTGAGTTCTATAATCCAAGGACGGCTACCAAGGAAGAGGAAAGATCCAGGATGTTTCTACATCCCATGTTCCATAGGCGGCCAGCATTTTCCACAAGCACAGTGTGACTCAGGGGCAAGCATTAATCTTATGCCACTTGCCACTTTTCAAAAGCTGGGATTGAAGAAGCCAACACGAACTTCTATGACAATTGAGTTGGCAGATGGATCCATTGTGAAGCCACAAGGTATATGCGAGGATGTGCTAGTCAAGGTCGATAAATTCATCTTCCCTGTTGACTTTGTGGTCATGGACATGCATGAGTTGGAAGGAGGTGAGATGCTATTGGGAAGGCCGTTCCAAGCTATGGCTGATGTAATCGCTGCCATTGGGTGAGGTTACTTGACACTTGGGATTGGTGATGATAGAGTTAAATTCAAATTACCACATGACTCATTGGAGACATCTCTTGACAACCCAGGTTAAAGGTATCTTTATGTCAAGCCTAGGACATTAAACAAGGGCGCTTGTTGGGAGGCAACCCAACTTTCGATTCATTTTTATGTTTGGTTATGTTCTTTTATGTTTATGTACTTAGTTTTTGCTTAGGTTTTAATAATTTTTGTAAAAATGGTACCCTAATTCGTGTTTTGAAGTGTGCTGAATGTTAAGGTCGATACTATCGACACCCATGTCGATAGTATCGAGTTTGGATCAGTAAACGCTGAAGAAAAGTCGATACCATCGACCCTAGGGTCGATAGTATCGAAACTTTTGAGTTCCTAGGCTTTTAGATGCGTCGATTTAGCAAAATTGCTGAGTCTGGGTCGATACCATCGACCTTGTGTCAATAGTATTGACACTTGCAGGACTGCTACATAAAATAGGTCGTAAAAGGTATCGAAACGAGATTTTTTCGAACCGTTTTTTGCAGAGGAAAGATGGATGAAGCAAGTCACGTCTTAGAACCACTAAGACACAAAAATGGGCCACAAAAAGGAGGGAGATAGCAAGTATCACTTGGTCCACTTGAGCATCTAACCATCCTTCTTCACCACACTTCAAAGCGAACGGTACCGTTGTTCCACCTCTTAAGTGAGAATGTTGACTATGAGGCCATAGTCATATTCAAGCTTAGGGGGGTGTTGGAACAACCCTCTATCTTAGTTTTTACTTACTTATTCATGTTGCTTTTACTTTTGAGATATTAGTTGTTTTTGTTTCTAGGTTTACTGCTTTTGTAGGATCCACATCTATCTAGTGTAGTATGTGGAGCAATAAATGCATGGTTTCAATTGGGAGTTTTACTCTTGGGTTGTGTGCACATAAAAAATGAGCATTTTGAGAACTTTTTGAGCTTATTCTTGTTAGTAATTGAGTTGCATAACTGAGGAAGTGCTTGGGTGAGTCAGCTTCAGGACATGGGGACATGAATGACCATCTTTATTGTCCAAGGAAAAGTGATTGGCAAGGATGTTTGAGCCCAAACCGACCAAACGCTAATGTGACCTTAGACTAAGGTTTAAGAGAGAAATCCTTCAGTTACCCTGTACACAGGTCTTTAGAGAGGGACATATGATATTTTGGAAGGTTTTGTCAATTAGTCTTGTGATCTGATCCAACATAATTTCATTCACACTCCACCATAAGAAATGGGAGCACATTATTGTCTTTCACTTTTTGATTGCATCTCATGTAGACAGGTCTTGCATTATATATATTTTCACTTTTTTTTTTGCATGAAAATGAAAAAGGAGCATATACTACATTTAATTACATAACTGTCATTTTGTAGCTGCATTCAAAATTTTTTGAGCATATACTACATCATGCATCTTATGTCTTATGAAACATTAAAGGTAGTGAGCGTGACCCATACCCTTCAAATAGAATGCTTCAAATGTATAAGTTATGTAACAAGAAGTGAGCCCGAAAAATAATTCATTGTCATCTATGAAAATAAGGGCTTGGAAAAAAAAATGAAAAAAAATTGAAAAAAAGAGAAGAAAAAAAAAGAATTGAGAAGTAAGTAGGAATGAGAGGGAGAAAGGAACCTGTTCTCAGTTACATACTAAGAAGAATAAGCACATGGTGTAGTTTTCTTAGATATTCCATCTCACCTTGAGACGGAATGATAGTGCATGCATCATTCCACCAAAAATGTAGCATTAGGACATTTTCACTTGCATTTTGCATCATGATAGGTCATTAATTTTTGTATTGCATGATTGACTATTATGTGCTTCCATCTCTTCCACAACCACCTATCCCATCCACCCATTGCTCTAATCGGTAGGCCACCCATGATATTCTCCTCAATCATTAATATCAGGAGATCTGCTTCCATTTAGATGGTAGTTAGGAAATGAGCAACGTAGATAGGAGATCACAAGATGCATCAAGTATGGACCAAATGAGTTTATCATATTAACTGCTTTAATTGATAGTGTTTCACTGATTGGGGGACATACATCTTTTACATAGGTCTTTGGTCGCCGGGATGGCAGTTAGTATTCAGTGGTCAATGAGGGCCGGTTTGTGGAAAGAAAGTGGGGATGATGTAGATTCATTTCATGTATTTATATCCTATACTTATCTCAACCAGATCCAAAGTTTTGTTGCTCGAGGACGAGCAAGGTTTAAGCTTAGGGGAGTTTGATGCATGTGTTTTGAGTCACTTTTATAGGCTTATTTTATATCTATTTTATGCATGCATTTGTCATTTTCTTGATTATATTTGCATAATTCACTATAGTTGGCCTTTAAACTCTTTTTGCATCAAATTATACTTCTTTTATCATATTTATATGATTTTATATAATCCCCAGACTTATACACATGTTTCGGCACTTTTTCAGGCACTTTTGCATTGTCCAGAGTCGATACTATCGACCTTGGTGTCGATAGTATCGACATTTCATCAGAAAGAAACCCCAAAACGTGATTTTGGAAAGAAATACCTGTATCATGGTCGATACCATCGACCTGGGGTCGATACTATTGACAACGTCGGGATCTGGCAATTTTCAGCACTAAAACGGAGCGTTTTAATCCGACAGTTGAGCTTTTTCGTAGCCATAAAGTGGTCCTATGACCTAAGAAGAGCACGGCCGTCCCTAGGGGGATCTCATATTGTGTTGCAAAACATCCAAGAAGGAGAGAGAGAGTGACGAGACAAGAGACGAAGGCTGTCAACCAAGCGATCCAGGCACCTCCGACGGGTGATTTTGCTACCGGAAGACTACAAAACGCATGTTTCTCGAGGAGGATCTCCAGGAACACCTTTGTATCAGGGGTTACATGAGTTTGCTCCATGTTTCCCATGTTTTTCTTCTCTACTCCTATGTATTTTCTATTGTCAACCATGCGGGGCTAATCCCCTTAATCTTTAGGACCGGGAATAGCCCGGGGAAGCATTGTATGACGTTTTTATCATAGTAATTCATAATTTGTCTCCTAAATCTGTGGTATGCTTTTGTTTTCTCAATTATATTGTTATGCTTAATCACCATAATGATAATCTAATACCTTTAATTACTTTGAAAGAAGAATTAACGGTTGAAAAGAGACGAAATTCACATTAATTAACAAATCCCTTGAACAAGGTGATGTACGGTTAATGGTGGAAACCCAAAGGTCGATTCTAATGCACCTAGTTTAGGATATAGGTTACTATGACGGTGGAACTGACCTAGACTTAGGTAGTGAATTGTACCAAGACAGTGGACAATTCTGACTACATGCCACTACCCGGATTGAGAGATGAACTTGAGTAGCTATATGGAAATTCATACAATGAAAACCCACGGTGAAACCGCAATCCTAAAGACCTCCATTTGAATTGATTAAACTAAACCCTTAATTAATTGATCTGTTTTATTTTATTTTCTTTTATTTTACAACAACTCTCAAACTCTTTTAATCAGTTTAGCTGATCGCAACCAGTTAGTAGTAGTCTACTAAAATTCACGTTTCCCTGAGTTCGACTCGGGCCTCACAAGGCCTATATTACATTGATACGTATACTTGCGTTTGCACGCACGATTTACGCGTGTCAGTTAACAAACCCTAAAATACTCTTTTCCATTTATATGAACCTTAATTGCTCAACTATCCATTTTAATAGTCTTTTATACCCAAATTGACTTAGGATCATCACATCCCTATTTATTCATGGATTTAAACAATTAAACTAATTAAAAGACATATTCATCTAAATTAGGATTTTCAAGCTCATTAATGCATAATCATGCACTAAACCCTAAATTAAGCCAATTATATAAAAAGATCATCTTTTTAGATCATATTTTCACTTTTATTAACAACAGGTTAATATTAGCTTGAATTATCCAAATAACATCATTAAGTCCATCTATCATCAAAACTAAGGGTTTTTCCTTAATTAAATCATTAAAGATGATAACTTTATGTCCTTTTCAAATTTCAACCATATTTAAGCACATAAACTCTAAATTAGACTAATCACGTGCAAAGTTCTTCCTTTTTTAACATAATGTACCTTTTTACATTTAACAGGCTAACATCAACCATAATGATCCATTAAACCCTATTAAACACTTTATTCATTTCAAAATAGGGTTTCTTAATCTTTAATTCATTAAAGATGATAATTTACACTACATTTCGAACCATGATCAGATTCAGGCTATAAAACTATTTTTATTGGATTCCTTGCGTTCTTCTGATCAAAATTCATATATTACTTGTATTTATCCGAGTTACCAAACATTATATATGATTTTGACTTACTTGAACCAATCCGGGAGCGCCACGTCACCCTTGCCATGCAACGATCTCACGATTGATTTTGGAAACATAACCGAATTACAGTTATATCCCTGGTTAAGTTGTTCGTTGCAATTGCCCGCGGAAGGGTATTTCTATCCAAAGCTCAAGGGCCATCTTCAACCTCCCGAAACCGTCCAGCAGCTGTGTTTTACAGCCTTGTGTGGGCTCTCCTTCCCTCCCTGGGCTGCCATCCTTGCCGGAGTTTGTTCCTTCAACTCCGTCGCTCATAGGCGCACGCAGGGCGTCTGCACTTCTTGGCCAAGGTGTCCTCTATGGCGCTCGTCGGGCCAAGTATTGGCGGTCGTCAATGCAGCCTAGTTGCTGTTGCGGCACGAGATCCTGGGCATGAGATCGTTGGCCAACCTTCCCCTGGGTTCGTGGGAATATGCAGCAACAACTAAGGTCATCCATTGGTCCCTCGACGCTCCGTAGATGCGCTATAACCCATGGTTAGGGTTTCAAACATGAAGAAGCAATGGGGTAGAGAGAGAAAGATGTAGGATCCCTTTAGAACTCGAACCAGGGTTCTACCCTTTATATAGGGTGGAGTATGAAGCCCTAAGGCGTGCCTCATGAGGACTCAAGTCCCAACTCGAAAGGAAATACACTTTCCTTGGTTGTGAAGCAACCATCTCTCTCTCTTCATTAACTTTTAATTCCTTGATATTCCTTGTTGCATGGATATTTAGAAATTCGAAATTCCTCTTTCTTATCTCCTTTATTCTTGCTCTTTAATCCATTAGAATGAATTTCTATTTTCTTTTAATAAAAGTACTTCCTTTTTCATAATGGCACCAAAATCATTAATAAAGTATCATATTATCCTTTTATTTTGCAATTTTGGTTTTTTTTTTCTTTCTTTCCTCTTTATTGGGACTCCTTGGATCCCAAGACACTCCATTATTTCGAAATTCTTTTTATTGGATACTTATTATCCTTCTAGATGCATCTTTATGCATTATTTCACATTATCTTGTTTACTTCTCATTAAAATAACTCTTTTTGAGGTTTTCTCTTTATTTCTCTTTTATTTTCGTCATTGGCATTCCTTTTAGTATTAGCAACCTCATGGATACGAAATTTCACCAAGAAATCTCATTTATGCCTCTTTCCACTCATTTTCCACATTTTATCATTATTTTCAATTTCTTTCTTAATAAAGAAATACTTAATTTAAACTTTTCTTTTCTTATTGCATTCTCTATGCACCTTTGGACTCCTTGGAACCCAAGGAACCCAAGAGGCACGAAATCCATCCTTGGATTACATCTCTTTGCCTTCTAGAGGTTTCTACCTCTTTCTTTTTCTCAGATATTCAATTATTCATTTACTAATTGAATTTTCTTGTTATTTGGTCCCAATAGCCAATAAAGCCCACAACACAAACATCAAGGCTATTGTAAACCAAAAACAAATTATATCATTATTTGATCAATTATCTTTATTATGAGAAATTACATTTCTCACCAATTGAACCCCAAAAAATTGGGGTTGTAACAGTTGTTTAGAGGATGGACCAATTGGACTTGGAAGTATGTTTTGTCTTTCTATTGATGAAGTCCAACAACCACATCGATTTATTGTGTACAATGAAAATCTAGTTATACCTTAACTTAAAGTAAGTATCATTCTTCTTATCATTGGTGTTTTATTTAAGTATTAGTACTTCAATTATTCTACTACAAAATATCAGCACGATGGAGATATATTACATCATAGTCATCCTACATGGAGTCATGTTGAAGTTCAAGTGGATCAACACAAAAGTTTTTTAGTTGGTGTAGTGGTTATGTAAGGGAAATTAAAGCATAAACATATCTATTTAACAATATATCATGGGTTTCAGTATAGTGACATGCTTTACAATTTTCATATCGATAGTATAGAAAGTTAGAAAAGCACCTTGATTTACCAGATAAACTCAAGCATTTGTCTCAGGGACCATCCAGAAAAGCACTATCTTATCAAGGGTTTTTCAATAAATATTAAATTTGAACTAGAAAATATTGAGAGCACTCAAGTTACACAGACTAGTGGAGTAACAATTGTGGGTCTAGGGGACAATTTATATTATGGTGTTGTTATGGCTATCTATGAAGTTCACTTTCCACAAGTAGATCCACACTACCTTTTCAAATGAGTGTGGTATGATAGTGGTTCATACATTACAATGAATATGGATGAATTTAATTTGACCTCATTGGATACAACAAAACAAGATCTTGAGGATGAACCATTCATATTTCCTGAAAAAGCAACCTAAGTATTCTACTCTTTAGATCCTAAAGATAGAAATTTAAGTGTGGTGTGCCAATGGAATGCTCATCATACATATAATATTAGTGTTCATTGTGTCCCTAATCAGACTAATATAATAAATAACAATGTTGCAATGGAGCCTATGATAGATGATGGAAATGATTGTTAGATTATACCAGACATTGACACAAATACATAATTTGATGAATTGGATGATAGTGGCATCTAAGAGATAACATCTATAAGGAAACAAAAATGCTCCTTGGAAATGGTTTTCGTGTTTACCTCTGTATCTATGCTTCTTATTTTGTTACAATTTTGTTATATCATGGTAGAAGTAGTAATGATTTGTTTACAAATTAATGACCATGCCTCCTAAAAGGAAGTCCATAAATGGAGTGATAAATAGAACCATGCCATTTCATCTTTCAATGAGACTGAAAAAGATTTTTTTGGTAAGAGTAAGTCAAAGTACTTTCATTTTTAAATTATATTTGGAATATGTGTGCTTCAAAGTATTTTCTTGTAGGTCATATAGAAACACAAATAACACACGGTACTTTATCTCTTTTACATATATCTCCCCCACCAGAAAGTGGATCACATGTTATACCACAAGAAACTAATAAAGAGAAAATACATGTGCAACACTTTCTACCATACAAGGTAATGTATTTTTTTCATGTCATGTATTGTGTTTATAGTGTGATGTTGACTAGTCTAATGTTTGTTTATAGATATTCATTTAAGGGTGGAATGTCCCAATATTAGTAAAAAAAGTAAAGATGCACCATGTGAAATGAAGTCATGAACCCCTAAGAATAAGAAATCACATGTTTCGGAGTCCATTCACAAGATGTTCAGCATAATTATATGGATAGTTTGATAGATGGTAACTAGTATTGCCACTACTTTGAATCCAAATTTTTCAAATGAATTTATTATCCTTTTAATTATGTATTCCTTCAAATAAATATATGAAATTTACAAGAAAGGAAACATGTTGAACAAATAAGGAGAAACAATGTAAAAAATGATTCTTTCAAAAGGGGTTCAATGGTGGAAACTCATCTCAACTCACAAGCTGATTTTGAAGATGGTATTAGTTATTTCACTTCTTAGCATTCACAATTTTGATGAACTCATATATATTTTGTTAGTATTATCCTCAAACTAAAAATATTGTAATATATTTCAAGGAAAGAGAACATGTTGAACAAATAAGGAGAAATATGAGCAATGTTTCTTCTAGAAAGTGTTCAATGGTGGAAACCTGTAACATCCATGACCTGGGTTATATTTTAACCCTAGATGTTTTTATTAATAAAGTTAATTATATGCTTGCTCTTATCTCTTGAAAAGTAATTAAGGCCCAAGATGAACTTCTATTTCAATTTTAGTCCTTTTTGAATAATGTTGAAAACAATGTTTTGCTTGTTTTGGACTAAAGTGGAAATTACCCAAGTTGAGGGGTTAACTTGAAAATGTTACATGATAAATTCTCCTCAAGTGTTTAATCATCATAATAATGAAAATGATGCATAGGTATGGCTTGTGGCAGCCTGAGCACCAAGAAAGAGCTTATTAAGCAATGTTTGTGCATTAAAACCTAGTTTTGGTGTAATGTGCAATTTACCCAAAACCTAGGGATCAATATGAAAAATACCACTTATAGAGAGTCCCTAATGTTTCTTGGTTTCAATTAGAAACAACAAAATTATAGGGGTGTCTCATTTTAATCTCTTTAGAGGAGAGAGAATCTTGATATTAAAATAATCAAGATTTAAGCATAATTGAAACCCTAATTCAATTTAATGCAAAAATAAATATATTAATTGAATTTCCCTTCAACCAAAAATGTGATGGTTGAATTTGCATAAGTGAGAACGTCCTTGTGCCTTGCAATGGCACCTAAATATCTAAAGTGAGTAGAGAGCCCACTCACATTAGTTAACTAAACAGTATTATCCACTAATATTGGATATTATTATTAAAATGGTTAAGGTGCTTAATTTGTTTTCTTTTAATTCATGGATAATGAAGAGGAATTACAAGGTGGGGGATATGGTTTCATATGAAAAGGATTGAGGGGAGTATGTGGCACCAATTTTGGGAGTTGAAGGAATTATCTATCATTTTCTCTCTCATTGAAATTCCCTTATATACATCCTATTTTCAACCCACATGAAAGGATTTTTTTATTCCTTTTTTCTTTCCTTGCTTTGGTTGAACACAAGGGAGCTTAGGAGCAACAGGAGGATGTGCCCCAACCTGTAGGTAAGCTCCATAGTCATCTTCAACCTTAATTTCATGGTGGAAATCGAAATTCAATGCTTAATTTCTTCTTTTCTTCATTCAATCTTCAACCTTAGCCATTCATTTCACTCAAAGACTTAAGGATGAGCCTTTGGAAGTTGAGGAAGCTTCATTCACCATTGAGAACATGAAGCTTGAAGCTTGGATTTAATTTTGAAGGCGGGTTATATAACTTGAACCCTTAAATTTCATTATTGCTTGTAATTTATTCATCATGTGTTGAACCTTTCTTCTTTCTCGATTTCCTTTTGATTTGTTGTTGAAATTACCATAAGAATCACAATTGATTTTGAAGGTCTAAAGCTTGAAGATAATGATGTCATCTTAAGCACACACCTCAACAAAGGAATGGGCAAACAGTTTTCAAAACCGATTGAGCTAATTTGGTTTCAAAACCGATTGAGTTGGTTCGGTTTCAAAACCGAATGGATAATTGAGTTCAAGACCGAATGGGTAATTGAGTTCAAAACTGAATGGGTAATTTACCTCAAAACTGAATGGGTAATTGACTTCAATATCGAATGGGCAATTTATCTCAAAACCGAATGGGTAATTGACTTCAAGATCGAATGGGTAATTTACCTCAGAACTGAATGGGTAATTGAGTTTAAGACCAAATGGGTAATTGACTTCAAGATCGAATGGGTAATTGAGTTCAAAACCAAATGGGTAATGGATCTTAAGATCGAATGGGTAAACTTCAAGACCGTTTGGGTACTTTGACCATTTGGAGGAGTTCACCATTTGGAGGTCTAAACGGTTTCAAACCGTTTGAGGGTATTAATTCAAGATCGTTTGGAGATTTCAATCCAAACCATTTAAAGGCACAATTAACTCAAAACCATTTGAAGGATTACTAGTCCAAGATCGTTTGAAGGATCAATTAATCTCAAAACTAAATGAGTGATCATAAGGTATCTCAAGGAGGATTACAATGGAGGTATCCCTAAGATACTTAGTGAATAAGTATACCTAGAATAATTGGCAGTTGATGCCTGTAATCCTCGAGAAGGGATAGTACATGACATGTACTTGTAAACCAGGATGTAAATATAATACATTGGTTTTTGATAAAAGAGTTTTCCTGTGTTTAGATCTCTTTGTAAATGGTTTTAATTTTTAGTGATTTTCAATAATCCGCTGTTAATAATCACTTCCACTTAGTTAATGACGTTTTATTTGGAAGGTTTGCCACAGTTTAGTGGTATCAGAGCCCTAGGTTCGCTGAGTCTATAGAGACATAGGATTAAGGTTGTTGAGTCTGTTCTAGTGTCTTCCACTATATCTGATAGTTTCTTCTGCTCATATAGGAGAAGAAGAACTTAAAGATGTCTGGATCACATGAAGAACATGCTGCTAAGAGCAGCATTACTGCACTAGGAAGAGCTGTAAGGGATCAGGATAGGGATGAACCAGCACCTGAACATCTTCGATTTGACCCAGCCATGATAGAGAACCCAACTTTTCATGCTCTGTTCTGGCAGTTCATGGAAACCATGATGCATATGGAGGATAGGATGCCACCACCTGCCCCTAGGGAACTAGTCCATAATGAGGGACAGGGAGCTGGCAAGACTTTTGAGAGACTTCGCCGGGTAGGTGCCACAGAATATGCTGGTACAGCTAACCCATCAGATGCTGATTTATGGTTGACTGAGCTGGAGAAGGCTTTTAGAATCCTCAATATCCCTGAAGTTGAGAAGGTCAGACATGCAGTGTATCTTTTAAAAGGGAGTGTTGGCCATTGGTGGACAATAGAAGAGGGCAAGAGGCCAGGTGTCGAGGTCAGATGGGAAGAATTCTGATGAGAATTTGTCAGTAGATACTTCTCTAAGACTTACCTAGATGAAAAGATATCTTAGTTTGAGAACATAAGACAAGGACATATGAACATTGGCGAGTATGAGGATAAGTTCATGGAACTTTTGCGGTTCTATCCGCATATGGAATCTACTGATGAGGAAAGAATTCGACTTTTGAGAAGGGGTTGAACGCTGAATTGACCATTCATGTGTCTGCTTTGGAGAACAGGGAGAGGTTTTCCACTTTTTTGGAGTCCTTTAGACGGATAGAGAGGTCTATGATCAAGAAGCGACAGACTAGTGGTAAGAAGGTGTATACTCAGTTTCAAGGATAGAGGTCTGAAAGTTTCAAGAAATTGAGATTTTCTGCACCAATAGAACCACCGAGGTTTAATACCCAGACGCAATGGACGTCGATTAGGGGTAGAGATCATAGTATACCATCAGAGGGAGCCCACAACTCAACATCAATGTTAGTAACAGGACCACCCAGGCCACAATCGGGAAACAGAGGTTGTTTTATATGGGAAAGATGGGGCATTTGATGAAAGACTTTCGAGCTAGAGAGGTAAGTGTGACTCAACCTCTGAGACAGAGTCAACAAGGCTCTCAGAGGCGACCATTTTCGAGTAGTGCTAGAGGACGTGGACAAGCATCCCAACCTGGTTCGTCAGCACCCAACAACTAAGCACAAAGTCAACAACAAGTGACGACGAGATTCTATGCGATGAATCAACCCGAAGCAGTAGTCAACCCTCGCGTTGTGACAGGTCAGATGGAACTATTTCATTCTGATATGTCTTCATTCTTCTTTGTATCTATTTTAATTGATCCAGGTGCTACACATTCCTTCATCACTCGAGAAGTGATCCTTGACTGCAATATGATAGTGCGTCATAGGGTAGAGAGTTTGTTATTAGAAACTCCTTTGCTTGGATCTGCAGTGTTGCGGGAGGTGTGTCCTCCCTACACTCTTTCCTTCTCTGAACATTGCATTTAGGTGAATCTTATACCACTTGAGATGTACGGGTTCGATATATTTCTTGGGATGGACACCCCAGAAAAGTATAAGGTTGTCTTGGATTGTAGTTCCAAGCAGGTTGTGTTCACATATGATAATGATACATGCATCTTTCAGGGAGATAGAAAGATTCTTCCAACCTGTCTTGTGTCATATATGGTAGCTAAGAAGCTGATGAGACAAGGATGCTTTTCATTCTTGGCTCATGTGGTAGACACCACAATAGCGAGCTTTAATCATTCTAAAGTTAGGGAGTTTGAAGATGTGTTCCCTGAGGAACTTCCAGGTGTCCATTCGCCCTGAGAGATTGATTTTGAGATTAATCTAATCTCAGGCATGCAACCAATAGCACAAACACCATATAGAATGGCACCTACTGAGATGGCACATTTTGAGATTTATCTGACCGAGTACTTCACCATGGGGTGCTCCGGTTCTTTTTGTTAAGAAGAAGGATGGATCGATGCAGTTATGCATTGATTACAGATAGTTGAATAAAGTAACCATAAAGAATAAGTATCCTCTGCCAAGGATCGATGACATGTTTGATCAGTTGTGTGGTGCAACTATCTTCTCTAAGATAGATCTAAGGTCGGGATATCATCAGTTGTGTATTAAGGAGAGTGACATACCTAAGTCTTCCTTTAGGATAAGGTATGGTCACTATGAGTTCATAGTTATGTCATTTGGACTAACTAATGCACCATCTGCATTCATGGAACTCATGAATAGAATCTTTCGGCCTTTTCTTGATCAGTTCATAGTAGTTTCAAAGATGACATCTTGATATATAGTAGAGATGCTCAATAGCATGAGCATCACCTCCTTCAGGCTTTAACTTTGCTAAGAGAGCATAAGTTGTATCCTAAGTTTAGCAAATGTGAGTTTTGGTTACCATAAGTTTTTTTTCTAGGACACATAATATCTACCTCAGGTATCCGTGTTGATCCTAAGAAGGTAGAATTTGTCCTACAATGGGAACAACCAAAGACACCAACAGAGATATGCAGTTTCCTAGGACTAGCAGGCTATTACAGGAGGTTCATTAAGAACTTCAATTCTATATCTTTACCCCTAACCAAGTTGACCAGGAAGGAGGTTCTGTTTGTTTGGAATGACAAGTGTCAACATTCTTTCCAGCTGTTGAAAGAAAGGTTAACAAGTGCACTTGTACTAGTGTTACCTGAGCAAGGGAAGGGGTACATAGTTTTCTGTGATGCATCTAAGAATGGTCTAGGATGTGTGTTGATGCAGGATAATCAAGTGATTTCTTTTGCCTCTCGACAACTTAAGAAACACGAGGATAATTATCCGACACATGATCTAGAGCTAGCTATTATGGTCCATGCTTTGAAGATCTGGAGACATTATCTCTATGGAGAAACATTCCAGATTTTCACAGAGCATAAGAATCTAAAATATATCTTCTCACAACATGAGTTGAACATGAGACAACGCCGCTGGATGGAGTTAATCAAGGACTATGATTTTACAATTGATTATCATCTAGGGAAGGCTAATGTAGTGGCTGATGCACTAAGTAGGAAATCATCATCACCATCCTTAGATAAAGCACAATTGAACTCCTTAGTGTGCTTTAAAAGATATATGCTTATCTCCTTGAGGCAAAACAATATACATCTTAAGGTATCATTGTTAGTCGGGCTATTAACTGAGATGCTAGTGAAACCTACTCTGAGACAGTAGATTAAAGAAGCACAACAAGTTGATACTGTGGATCAGCAGATCAGGTTAGAGTATGGTAGTGAGAAACAAGATGGCTTTCATGAGTTAGAGGATCAGGTAGTCTGTTACCATGGTAGGATGGTAGTACCTGATGCCAATGACTTAAGGAAGTTAGTCTTGGAGGAAGCTCATTCTTCAATGTATGCAATGAATCCAGGGAGCACCAAAATGTATCACAACTTGAAGGATATGTATTGGTGGCCAGGATTGAAGAAGGATGTAGCTGAGTTTGTTATGCGATGTCCAATGTGTCAACAGGTTAAAGTTGAACATCAAAAGCCCGCAAGAACAATGCAACCTTTGCCTATACCGCAGTGGAAATGGGATCATGTGACCATGGACTTTGTGGTTGGTTTGCCTAGAACAACCAAAGGTCATGATTCCATATGGGTGATAGTTGATAGGTTGACTAAGACAACACATTTCGTTCCTATCAAAACAACCTGCACTACTGAGAAGCTTGCACAGATATATATAGATGAGATAGTGCGGTTGCACGGGGTTCCCACTACTATTGTTTCTGATAGAGGTCCCCAGTTCATGAGTCATTTTTGGGAATGACTACATAAAGCTTTGGGTACGCAGTTAAGGTTTAGTACTGCCTTTCACCCACAGACAGATGGATAATCTGAGAGGACCATACAAACCTTGGAGGATTTTCTTAGGACATGTGTCCTTCAGTTTGTAGGAAGTTGGGATCTATACCTGAGCTTGATAGAATTTGCTTACAATTATAGCTATCAGCACAGTATTGATATGGCACCATATGAAGCATTATATGGTAGACATTGTAGATCTCCTTTATGTTGGTATGAAATAAGAGAATATCAACTTTTGGGTCCTGAGTTGTGCATGAGACAACTAAGAAGATTAAAGTAATAAAACAACAATTAAAGACTGCACAGGATAGATAGAAGTCGTATGCCAAAAAATAGCAGAGACCTTTAGAACTCCAAGTTGGAGATAGAGTATATCTCAAGGTCTCACACTAGAAAGGTATCCTTAGATTTGAAAGGAAGGGAAAGTTAGCTCCTAGATTTATGGGGCCTTATCCAATCATTGAATGAATTGGAAAGGTAGCCTATAAGCGGGAATTTCCACCTGAGCTGCATAAATTGCATCCAGTGTTCCATATCTCCATTCTGAGAAAATGTCATCCTGACATAGAGTTAGTCTTACATCCTGTGGAAGTAGAATTAAATGATGATATATCATATGTTGAAGGACCTGTGATGATCCTTGATAAAGAATTAAAAAGTTGAAAAACAAAAACATATGTCTTGTGAAAGTTCTCTGGCATCATCATGGTGTTGAAGAAGCTACGTGGGAGCTAGAGGAAGAGATGAGGAGAAAGTACCCTTCTCTTTTCTCTTGATGATTTTGGGGACGAATTCCCTGTTAGGGGTGGATAATTTGTAACATCCCTGACCTGGGTTATGCTTTAACCCTAGATGTTTTGCTTAATAAAGTTAATTCTATGCTTGCTCTTATCTCTTGAAAAGTAATTAAGGCCTAAGAGGAACTTATGTTTCAATTTTAGCCTAAGAGGAACTTATGTTTCAATTTTAGTCCTTTTTGAATAATGTGAAAATAATGTTTTGCCTATTTTGGACTAAAGTGCAAATTACCCAAGTTGAGGGGTTAACTTGCAAATGTTACATGATAAATGTTCCTCAAGTGTTTAAGCATCATAAGAATGAAAATGATGTAGAGGTATGGCTTGTGGCAGCCTGAGCACCAAGAAAGAGCTTATTAAGCAACGTTTGTGCATTAAAACCTAGTTTTGGTGTAATGTGCAATTTACCCAAAACCTAGGGTTCAATATGCAAAATACCACTTCTAGAGAGTCCCTAATATTTCTTGGTATCAATTAGAAACAAGAAAATTAGAGGGTCATCTCATTTGAATCTCTTTGGAGGAGAGAGAATCTTGATATTAAAATAATCAAGATTTAAGCATAATTCAAACCCTAATTCAATTTAATGCAAAAATAAATATATTAATTGAATTTCCCTTCAACCAAAAATGTGATGGTTTAATTTTCATAAGTATGAACTTCCTTGTGCTTTGCAATGGCACCTAGTGAGTGGAGAGCCCACTCACATTAGTTAACTAAAACGTAATATCCACTAATATTGGATATTATTATTAAAATGGTTAAGGTGCTTAATTTGTTTTCTTTTAATTCATGGATAATGAAGAGGAATTACAAGGTGGGGGAGATGGATTTGTATGCAAGGGATTGAGGGGAGTATGTGGCACCAATTTTGGGAGTTGAAGGAATTATCTATCACTTTCTCTCTCATTGAAATTCCCTTATATACATCCCATTTTCAACCCACATGAAAGGCTTTTTCGATTCCTTTTTTCTTTCCTTGCTTTGGTTGAATACAAGGGAGTTTAGGAGCAATAGGAGGACGTGCCCCAACCTTTAGGTAAGCTCCATAGTCATCTTCAACCTTAATTTCATGGTGGAAATCGAAATGCAATGCTTAATTTCTTCTTTTCTTCATTCAATCTTCAACCTTAGCCATTCATTTCACTCAAAGACTTGAGGACGAGCCTTTGGAATTTGAGTAAGCTTCATTCACCATTTAGAACGTGAAGCTTGAATCTTAGATTTAATTTTGAAGACAGGTTATATAAGTTGAACCCTTAAATGTCATTATTGCTTGCAATTTATTCATCATGTGTTGAACCTTTCTTCTTTCTCGATTTCCTTTTGATTAGTTGTTGAAATTACCATAAGAATCACAATTGATTTTGAAGGTTTGAAGCTTGAAGATAATGATGTCATCTTAAGAACACACCTCAACAAAGAAATGGGCAAACGGTTTTCAAAACCGATTGAACTAATTTGGTTTCAAAACCGATTGAGTTGATTCAGTTTCAAAACCGAATGGATAATTGAGTTCAAGACTGAATGGGTAATTGAGTTCAAAACCGAATGGGTAATTTACCTCAAAATCAAATGGGTAATTGACTTCAAGATCGAATGGGTAATTCACCTCAAAACCGAATGGGTAATTGAGTTCAAGACCGAATGGGTAATTGACTTCAAGATCGAAGGGTAATTTACCTCAAAATCGAATGGGTAATTGAGTTCAAGACCGAATGGGTAATTGAATTCAAGATCGAATGGGTAATTGAGTTAAAAACCAAATGGGTAATGGATCTCAAGATCGAATGGGTAAATTGAACTTCAAGACCGTTTGGAGGAGTTGACCGTTTGGAGGTCTAAATGGTTTCAAACCATTTGAGGGTATTAATTCAAGATCATTTGGAGATTTCAATCCAAACCATTTAAAGTCACAATTAACTCAAAACCGTTTGAAGGATTACTAGTCCAAGATCGTTTGCAGGATCAATTAATCTCAAAACTAAATGAGTGATCATAAGGTATCTCAAGGTGGATTACAATGGAGGTATCCCTAAGATACTTAGTGAATAAGTATACCTAGAATAATTGGCAGTTGATGCCTGTAATCCTCGAGAAGGGATAGTACATGACATGTACTTGTAAACCAGGATGTAAATATAATACATTGGTTTTTGATAAAAGAGTTTTCATGTGTTTAGATCTCTTTGTAAATGGTTTTAATTTTTAGTGATTTTCAGTAATTTGCTGTTAATAATCTCTTCCACTTAGTTAATGACATTTTGTTCAGAAGGTTCGCCACAAAACCCATCTCAACCCACAAGCTAATTTTGAAGATGGTATTCATTATTTCACTTCTTAGAATTTACCATTTTGATGAACTCTGTATATATATATCCTCGAACTAAATATATGTAACAGAATTCCAAGAAAGAGAATATTTTGAACAAAGAGGGAGAACTAATGTGAAAAATGTTTCTTTTAGAAGGGACCAACAATGGAAACTCATCTCAGCTCACAAGCAAATTTTGAAGATGGTATTAGTTATTTCATATGTTAGCATCTATAAATTTAAATCACAAGAAAATTTTGCATCTCAACTCATACTAAATATTTGTAATAGATTTTCATGTAAGTGAACATGTTGAACAAGGAGGAAGAACCAATGTGGGGGTTCAATGGTGGAAACTCATGTAAACTTACAAGCTATTTTACAAGATGGTATCAGTTATTTGACTTCTTAGCATTTACAATTTTGATGAACTCATTTATATTTTGTTAGTAGTCTCCTCATACGAAATGTATGTAATAGATTTCTAAGAAAGGGGCCATGTTGACAAAAGAGGAAGAACTATTGTATATAATGCTCCTTCCAAAAGAGATTCAATAGTGGAAATTCATCTCAACTCACAAGCTAATATCGACAATGGTATTGGTTGTTTGATTTGTTAGCATTTAAAATTTTGTTGAACTGATATGTATTTTTTTAGTAGTCTCCTCATACTGAATATATGCAACAAATTTTAAAGATAGGTAACATGTTGAGAAAAGAGGGAGAACCAAATGTGAATGATGTTTCTTCTAAAAGGGGTTCACTGATAGAATATCTCAACTCACAAGTAGATTTTGATGATGGTATTACTTATTTGAATTCTTAGCATTTACAATTTTGATAAACTAATATATGTTTTATTATTAGTATCCTAAAATTAAATATACTCAGAAATGTCCAAAAAAGGGAATATGTTGAACAGAGAGGGAGAACCCAAGGGAACAATATTCCAACCAGAAGGAGTTCAGCGATGGAAACTCACCTCAACTCACACGCTAATATTGAAGATGGTATTAGTTATTTCAATTTTTTATGAACTCATGTTTTTTTAATAATACCTCAAACTAAATTGATGCAAAAAAATTCCAAGAAGGGAAGCTTGTTAAACACAGAAGGAGGGTCCAACTGAACAATTTTCAACCTCAAGGGGTTCAATGATGGAAACACATCTCAATTTTTAAGCTGATTTTGAAGATGGTATTAGTTATTTGACTTTACAGAATTTACAATTTAATGAAATCATATATATTTTGTCAATAATGATGAGCATATTTATACCCATCTTTGCATACAATTTTATCCTCTTTCCCTAGTTTTAGCTTTAAATTTACGTAAATGCAATTATATTCCCTTTTCTAGACTTTAACACATTTTTATACTTTTCATATAGAAACAACCAAATATATGTTTCATTTCCTAGAAGGAGGATCAAGCCCTCACGATGCCATATCATAAGGGAAGGAAGGCCCCAAAAGCTATCTAGTGTCCACCTTCCAATCACACTATCAAGCGATCGGCTCTGTTAGTTGCCCAATTCAAGCCTCTCTCTACCTAGAATCTCCTAGATTCTTTAGTTCTGACATGCATTCTCCGCGTCCAACCTATCCCAGTTCAACCCGTGTTCATTTTCCAGAGAACCAGATATGAGGTCAAGATTGAGTAACCCATGTGAGTCACCTGGTTGACTGAGTATGGGCCATGCAATTAGCTACATCCAACCACAAGTATTCAACATTAGGGTTTTGGCAGTGAGAAATGTATTTGTGAAAGAGAACCCTTATTATCCATTCTATGGGTCTCTAATTATATATAGAAGCCACATCTATGAGTATCAAGGAAGTCGAGGCCGTAGTAGAGAGACTGGTCTTCCTACACCAGGTGTCATGGCCCCTTCCATTGTTCTACCCATCTTTCCATCATTGTATCTCTCCATGAACGAGTAGATGTTTGTGTTGGGGTATGGGTACTAACTCCAACAACCTATATTTTATTCTAGATTGTATGAAAACTCAACAATACTATTGCTAAATAAAATATCGTTATACTTATTTTCTTTCCTTGCAAATTTACATCTTGCTTCACATATATGTTATGATTGTGGATGTGCAGGTTTTTGTAATCATGATTAGAACTTCAAAATGATCTTATTATCCCCTTGAAGTTTCAGCAAGGGATATTCAGGTGATTGGGTTACAATCTACTAACATGCCAAGATTGGTCGGTCGTAGTTAGGGAGTCCAATCAGATGAGCTACAAACTTGTGTACTGAGACTAGTATTTTCCAAGGGAGTTTAATACATGCAATGATATGTATCCCATGAGGGTGCAATAGTTAAACCTCTATTTAGTAAACTATTATCCTAGAGTTAAAATCTTGATAAAATAATTATGCAGGTTATGGAAAGTGGACCCCATTCCCTGGCCATGTTCATTATTATTTACTTACTTCTTTAATTCTTGTTGCTATTGGAAACAATTTAGTTTAATCAATCAATCAACTATTTTGGTGATAAATATTGCTCTTAACACTTATAAATATATATAACTATTTAAAAAGTTTGTCCTTTGGGCTCAATACTTAAGTATACTGCAATAAGGTTTCCATTCATGTGAAGTGGGAAATTAGTTCACAACTTTCAATTAAATCTAAGGGTTATTCCCTTGGGGTGTTTATTGGTGCGACATTTGGAGCACTATAAAAAATTAGCGCCATTGTCGGGGACAATGGTAGCTATATATTTTTAGGAGTTTAAATATAATTAGGTTTTTTCTTTTTATGCTTGACGTTATCCAAAACCCTCTAGAACTGTACTCGTCTACTCACAATCATTTTTCCCTTTTTTAGGTACTCCTAGCACATGCAACCATCCAAAAGCCTTGAATTTGAATTGTTGCTTGATCCCCAAATTGAGAAAACTCTTAAAAGACTTCCCAAGATAAAAACCATGGCAAATGCAGTAGCTGCGGAAGCAACTATTTAAGCATGAATTTAAGTAGTTATCACAGCCCAATGAGAATTACTCACCATAGAATCTAGGACGTAGGCAAAAGCTAAACTAAATACAGGCCTAGAAGCAGACCAAGCCACATAACACACCAAAGAATAAAGGGATTTTTCTATCCTCAATGGCACCAACTTGATTCATCCAGTCCAACCTCTAGGCAATCTGATCAAAATCAGGGCCCACTGGGTCAGTCTATTGTAGAATTCCACCTTTACAAGATGGATTGGAGATGACTTCTAAGAACATCTCCTTAAATTCATTGACCTTTGCTCGATGATGAAGCCATTAGGTGCCACAGATGATGCCATGTGATTTCAACTCTTTAAATACTTCCTGACTGACAAAGCCTGAGTGTGGTAGAATGCCCTATGAAGGGACCCAGTCACAACAAGGGGATCTCTAGAAAATTATTTTCTAGAGAAATTCTACCCACCCTCAATGACACTCGATTACAGGAGAAATCACAAGATTTGACCAAGTGTGTGAAGAATCTTTGTATGAAACATGGGAACGGTTCAACAAACTCTTGTGAAACTGTCCACATCATGGCATTCCCAAAAATCAAATCATTGAATTTTTATATTGGGGTGTCGACGACGAGACTAAGAAGTTCCTTGAACCCTCCTCTAATGGAAACTTTATGCTGTAGAATTTTGATAGTGCATTAACAATCGCCAACCTTATTACTGAGAATTAGACTCATTGGGCAAGACCCTCGGGAAAAGGCATTCTTAAATTAGTTATGGTGAAATATTGTTTCAAACTCAAATCCATATCTGAATCACTAGATGCTCTCTATATCAAGTAGGATAATCTTGAAAAATCTTTCAGTGCATACGAGAGGAAGGACCAGATGCCCCAAGTGCAAATCATCATGCCTTCATGTGAGTTCTGCCATGCAGTAGATCACAAAATAATTCATTTACAACAATTATATGTTGCACTCCATGAACATGAAGATAAACAAAAATATATAGTCACCCAAGTTGAAAATGTCAATTCTATCCCTTCTATTCGAAGACAGGAGTAATATAACCCAAATTAAGCTTGCAACCACCCTTGTTCCAATACGGGAACCCAGCTGGAGTCGAGAACCCCATTCAGTAGACCCTATCATAGGCTACTCAATCCAGATTACTGTCAAACTTCACTAGCATGTGCAATCATAGAAATTACAAATTTTATTTCCTAAGTAGGAACTACTAACAGTGGCAATAATATCAGAATCTGACAAGCTCCACCACTATAGATCGAGCCAACACCCATATAAGATCTGGTAAAGATGCTCTAGTAGATGATGGTGACTTACCAGACTCAACTACCCAATGCCACTGCCCATCAAAAGGCATTAGAGTCACAGATCGCTCAATTGGCGGCTAGAAAACCCCTAGCAGGAACAATTGCAGGTCAATTGAAAAACATGAAACAACTAAACACAGTAGCAACGAGTTCTAAGAATGTGTACTCGACACCCCCAACCACTATTGTTGTGCCAACTCCTCCTTGTAATGATGGAATTGCTCCAGTTCATAGCCTTAAGCTGCTCATATATACCAACCGACGGTAATTCCAATAGATGCCCATACATTAGACCCTCCGACTACGTCAGCTCAACCAGGTACCAATGAGAACTCAATTGTTGTAACATCAGCAATCGAACCTAGTTCACCAACAATATCAGAAGAACCTATGTATAAACCTCATGTACCCTATCTGGGGTGCCTCAAGCAGACTAATCTGAACAATAAATTCATGAAATTCAAGGATACAATGAAGAAGATCTATTTTACATCATGTTCCTTGATGCACTAGTAGAAATGCCGACCTAGTGAAGTATCTCAAGACCCTTCTATATAGAAAGTATATGACTGAACACTGCAAAATTGTGAAGCTAGCAAAGATTGCCTTTGATATAGTTCAGAACGAGATGCCTCAAAAACAAAAAGATCTCAGCTCATTTGGGATAGATTATTCCTTAAGAGATGACACATGTTGCAAGGGCCTTGCCGAACTAGTTGCAAGCATATCCATTATGCCATACACTCTATTCCAACGTCTTGTCTTAGCCGATCTCCTGCCTATAGCTATGACCATTAAATTGGCCAATACATCTACGACAAATCCTATGGGGATAATAGAAGAAGCTCATGTGAAGAAAAAACACATACATCCCATGTGATTTTGTGGCCACGAACATTAAAGAAGATAGTCGATATCCCTAATTTTCCAAAGACCCTTTATAGACACAACACAAGCCTTAATTTATGTTGAGGCCAGAATCCTACTCCTACGTTTAGGAAAGGAGACCCTCAAATACTGGGTTTTTGATGGCTTAAAGGCTCCCAATTTTACTGGAGAAGTCTTTTTGCTAGATTGTGTTGACAAAATAAACCAACTGAGACAAGTGTCTTATGAAGATCCCCTACAAATAGCACTGAATGGTGAGGAAACTAACAAGGAAAACTCTCACATAGACATCTAGAACATCTAGATCCCACAAAAGCATAAGATGGGAGAACTGAAATTTTTGAAGACCTAAGGATGGCAAAAGAAATTTCCAATGAAATAATTGACAGAGTTGAGGACACTAGATGAGGGACTTACATATAGATTGATCGATGATGGGAATCTATGCCAAGTGATAATCAAATTTAAGCTCAACCAAAAAGACCAAGACAAGTTGCTGACCACATTAAGAAAGTGGAAGAAAGCCCTAGTGTAGAACATGAGTTATCTCAATGGCGTCAGCACAACTCTCTACATGCATAAGATACCCATGATAGAAGAACACAAGCCCTCGCAAGACCTACAATGCAAACTTAACTAGAACATGAAAGAAGTTGTGTGGGAAGAAGTGGTAAAACTTTTCACATCGGTATCATATACTAGATCTCTGACGATTAGTGGGTGAACTATGTTTAGGTGGTGCCAATGGAACATGGAACTACTATCACAAAGAATGATAAAGAATAATGTGTATTGATTATTGTTAGCTTAATAAGGAAGGCAACCAGGAGATACCACTTCCCACTTCCATTTCTGGATCAGGTCTTGGAGAGACTTGCTCATCAAGTATACTTTTGTTATTTGGATGGATATTTTGGGTTCTGCTAAATCCCTATTCATCTAGACAGTCAAGAGAAAACTACTTTCACCTGCCTATTTGGGACATGTGCTTTTCGTCACATGTCTTTCATTTGTATTAATGCCCCAACAACATTCCAACGTTGTATGGCCACCATCTTTTTTGGGCTTACGAAATCTATCATGGAAGTTTTTATGGATGATTTCTCTTGTTATGGGGACTCTTTCGACAAATGCCTTGACAGCCTAGCCATGGTTCTTACCAGATGTGAGGAAGCACAACTAGTTCTATATTAGGAAAAGTGCCAGTTTGTAGTCCATGAAGGTGTAGTCTTGGGCCATAAAATCTCCAACAAGGGAATTTGAGTCGATCTAGCCAAAGTAGAAGTGATTGAGAAGCTACATCGCCTACAACTGTGAAAGTGATATGTGCTTTTCTTGACCATGTTGGTTTATGTCTGAGGTTCATATGTGATTTTTCGAAAAGAGCAAACCCCTCACTAACCTCCTACTAAAAGAATCCAATTTTGATTTCAATGAAGACTGTATGTAGAGCTTCTTCACACTAAAGAAGGTCCTAACTACTATTCCCACAATCTAAATGCCTAATTGGTCACAACTTTTTGAAATTATGTGTGACACAAGTGACTATGTTGTTGTAGCTATCTTTGGGCAACACATCAACAATAAACATCATGTTATCTATTATTCGTAAAAAACTCAAGATGAAGCTCAATGAAAATATATGACAACATAGTGAGAGATGTTGGCTATTGTGCATGCTTTTAACAAGTTCTGATCTTATTATTAGGGTCATAAGTCATAGTCTACACTGATCATGTACCTATCAAATATCCAATGACAAAGAAAAATACGAAGAGAAGGCTTATTAGATGGATCCTTCTGCTGTAGGAATTCAATCAGGAAATTAGGGATAAGATAGGAAGCAAAAATGTTATTGTTGATCACCTCAGTCACCTCAACAATGAAAATGATAGAGAAACAACTATCAATGAATCTCTCTCAAATGGCCACCTATTACAACTCGAGGTAAATTACCTTTGGTATGGTGACTATGTCAATTATTTGTCTATAGGAATCATTCACCCAGAACTCACTAGACAAAGCAAAAATATATTCTTACATGATGTCCAAAAATTGTACTGGGATGAACCATATCTCTTTACGCTATGCGTAGACAGTCTCTACTAGGGGTGTGTTACACATGAAGAATCACAAGATATCCTATAGCATTGCCATTTTGAGACTAAGGAGGACACAAATCTGCCCAGAAAACTATGGCCAAAATTTTACAATGCAGGTTCTATTGGCCGACCATTGTCAAAGATGCCTACAACCATACTTTCTTACACGTTCAATGTCAATGGTCAGGTAACATCTCTAAGCGAGATCAGATTCCCCTTAAACAATGACAAGAGTTAGAAATTTTTGATGTATGGGGCATTGACTACATGGGGTCATTTCCACCCTCATGTGAATTTTCATACCTCTTGGTAGCAGTTGACTATGTCTCTAAATGGGTAGAATCCATTCCTATGGTCTCATGTGATTTGAAACATGTCATTACAATGTTCAAGGATATTATCTATACCAGATTTGAAGTGCGAAGAGTTGTAATTTCAGATCGGGGATTGCATTTCACCTAAAGAAAGTTCAAATTTCTTTTAAGAAAGTACGAAGTAAATCACAAGATGGTGTCTCCCTACCACCCTTTGAAGAGCGAGTAGGTTTCCAATTAGAAAATTAAAGCCATATTGAAAAAAAATTGTGACCAGAACAAGGGAAGTCTAGGCTTTGCAACTTAGCGACGCTCTATGCACTTATTAAATCACTTTCAAAACACCACTGGGTACAACCTCATTCCATTTGGTTTATGGGAAATCATGTCACCACCCAATGGAGATGGAGCATAAGGCAAGATGGGCCATAAAAGCCCTTAATTTTGATCTATCCACTGTCAAGGAACACCATTTGTTATAAATCTAAGATCTAGAAGAACTCAAGATTACTGCATACGAAAGTGCACACATGTATAAGGAAATACTAAAATATGGCATGACAATAAAATAAGAAGGAAGGATATTTAAGTAGGAGACATTGTACTGATCTATAATTCAAAATTTTGATTGTTCCCAGGAAAGTTAAAAACATGTTGGTATGGACCATATGTGGTAAAACATATATACCCTCATGGAACATACATTTTATTGGATAAACTCAAGAGTGGTTTTGTAGTGCATGGCTGAAGGATGAAGAGAGACCTTACCACTAATGAATTTAGTCTTTGAGTAGGCAAGCAAACCCCTGGGGATGAAATATACATTCAACATAAAGAATCACAAATTCTTCTCCCACTGCGCAATCCTTGATGATGCTCATGGGTTGGGTTTGTGATATTAAATTGGGATGCTTGTTGGGAGACAAACCAACTCTTTAATTTCTTTCTTTTAACTTTCAAAAATTTTGTTTAATTTTTCTTTTTTTCTTCACAAAATTTGTTAAATAAAGGCAATGTTCTTGGCAACCCGATTTGAAAGATTGATATCTGGTGTACTATAGAAAGTTCATGATTGTCTTTGCCATTTTTCCATCAAATCATCCTCCCAAACATCTGACTAACAGTGCAAGGATCTCACAATGTCTTGGATCGATAAGCATGCAGGGAGCGGGATACGTGGGTCAATGAAGATGTGTTATCCTAATCGGATGAGTTTCTTTTTATTATCTATAACAATTTCTTTCCTATATATACATATTTATCTTTCACAAGAAGCATTGTTCCTCAGAAATAACAACCTCTATTATCTGAACTCTTATCTTTAATATTTGCTGACACAATATCTTGATGTAACTGAGACTTTCCAAGATGTGACGTTAGATATTTATGGAAGGTAACATATCTACTCCTGCATGGATCATAGCTGCCAACTCTTAGGGTAGCCCTAAAGCCTCTATTTTGCATCTATTAAAGAAACAAGGAGCAAGAATCATAAAGAAAAACCATCTTCCACACGATAGCCTTAAGTTTGAGAATTCCTTCCTGCTCCCTTGTGACGAAACTGATGACATCTACGACCGACAACCACAACGGTGAACTTCAATATTCACAAACTACCTCTCTGGCGATGGAAGAGATACCGTGGCCTTATTATTGGGAACTACAACTCTACTACTCCCAGGACACCTATGTCACATGGGAAGATCTCTTCACACATATGACACACCGGCATGTCCTACTTTCACCCAACCCAGATCTGATCATCAATTGGCTGTTCAATAAGAATGCTATCTCCTTAGAGATATGGTGTTGATTCAACATAGGCAATGAAGAATGGGGTGTGCAACCACGATCACCCTCATCCCTACTATATGAGGATCATGGCAACTGGTGGTCATGACGGAAATTGGAGGATGATCTTGCCATGGGAGAGAAACCCATTCTTAAGGTTTCTATTGTGTGATCTTTGACAAACAACACCCTCTATTTCTCCCCACCGCCTTCCATTTGATATCCCCTCCATCTATAACTTCTTTCTGCTAGGGGCACAAGCAAAATTTTGAAGTTTGAGGTAGAGGGTGGGTGGTACGTTGTCTCCACCACTCCAAAACCTTTCCCTTTCTCGTCCTCAAACTATTTTTTGTATCTTCTATTTGCATTGGTCTTGTTTTTTATTTTTATTTTTGTTATGTTTTTTGTTATTTGTAACCTTTACCTAGCTGGTCACTTAGTTGTATGCAAATTTGAAATATATAAGTGAAAATACTCCCTTTTCTTGATCTAACCCATTCTAAAAGAAAATTTTAAGCAAAAAAACATGTCTTGAACAAATTTGAGCCCCATGGACAATGATTGAGCATCCTTTCCCCTAGGATTTTACTATAAGTAGACAGAGTCAGAAAGGTCATGTCGCACGTGCCTTCGATATGACTTGCAACAAAATTTGTAAACGCTTCTCTACCTTACATTAACTAAATTAACTGATATAATATGATGATCTGATCCCAATGCAGCAATACTACAAAGAAGTACAAGTCAGTCTTTTATTACCACCTTTCTTCCATCATTTCTTATGTCTTCGTTATCTAAAAGAAGAAAAAAAACGATCCATTGTATGCCAAACCCTATGCCCGGGGTGGCATCCCCTCCAAAGATATATATATTTCCACTTCATTTTTCTTCTATAGACATGTCATAAATAAAAGAGGCCAATGAGCTCAAAGAAAACTTATGCTCAATGTAATTGCAACCAAATAAAAGTATCGAGTCGAATAGAGGAGAGACAAATAAAATAATTGAATCCCAAATAAGGTCTCAAGTCGAATAGATGAGAGACCAGGGAAACAAGTTTATGACATGCCTTAATCTCCCTCTTTTGCCCAAATTTCATACCTAGGGAACTTATCAAAACTCTCCTTGAAATAGCCAATCAATGCTCAATTGTGCTCCCTTCTATCTTGCCTAGACAGATCGAGAGTATCATTGAGATGAAATCAATTCTTTACAGCATCTGGACTCTATCGAATGGAGAAACAAGTCCCAAATAGGGGATATCCAAGTGTGTCTATGTGAACTTGAAGAACAAGGGTAGCTCGGTCTTGTTTGGTGGAAGGGGGCCAAAAATTGTTTTCAGTTGGGAGATTAAGCTTGGATCCTAGTATCAATTGTTTGTTCTCCTTTCTGTTTAGTGTTACTTGGTAAGAGAAAATGTTTAAGTTTGGGGTGGTTTGATGAGTATAGTTATACCCATATTTTCATACAATTTTATCCTCTTTTTAGGGATTGTTGTGTTCTATTTCTTAGTTTTAGCATTCGATATACTTCAATACAATTATCTCTCCTTTTCTTGACTTTAACACATTTTATATACTTTTCATGGAGAAACAAAAAAATATGTGCTTCATTGCCTAGAAGGACGATCAAGCCCTCATGATGCCATACGTCAAGGGAAGGCAAGCCTCAGAAGCTATCCAGTGTCCACCTTCCAATCACCCAGTAAAGAGATCGACTCTACCATTCGTCCGACTTGAGCCATTTTCTACCTGGAATCTCCTAGATTATGTATTTCTGACACACATTCTCTGCATCCATCCTACCTTGACTCAACCCATGTTGACTCTGCAGAGAACTGGATTCGAGGTCCATATTGAGTAACCCATGTAAGTCATCTGGTGGACCGAGTACGGGCCATACAATTAGCTTCCTATGACCACAACTATTCAACATTAGGTTTTTGGCAACAATGAATGCATCTACAAAACGCAACCCTTCTCGTCCATTCTAGGGGTCTCTAATCATTTTTAGAAGCCACATATGCAAAACAAAAACCCTAGCAAGGGTCAAGGAAGTAATAACCACAATGGAGAGATTGGTCTTCATGCACTAGGCGTCATGGCCCCTTCCATTGTTCAACCTATCTTTCCATTATTTTCTTTTTCCATGAGTGAGTTGACATTTGTGTTGAGGCACGAAGACTATCCCCAACAACCTGTATAATATTCTAAGTTGTATGTAAACTCAATAATACTATTGCTAAATAACGTATCATTTTGCTCATTTCCTTGACTTGCAAATTGACATCTTGCTTCACATATATGTTATAATTGTAGATGTGCATGTTGTTGTAATCATGATTAGAACTTCAAAATGAATGTATTATCCCCCTAAAGTGTCCTCAAGGGATAGTGAGGTGATTGGGTTATGATATGCTAACATTTCGATATTGGTCAGCCATAGTTAAGGAATCCAAACATATGAGATAAGAACTTGGGTATTGAGACTGGTCGGTTCCAAGGGAGTTTAATCCAAGCAATGATCTGTATCCCATGAGGGAGAAATAGTTAAACCTATAATTAGTAAAGTGTTATTCAAGAGTTGACATCTTGCTAGAATAATTGCATAGGATTTGTCAAGCAAAACCCATCACTAGTCTTTTTATTATCATTTATTTACTTCTTTAGTTGTTGTTTGTACTAGAAACAATTTATTTTAATCAACCAATCATCTTTCTCAGTGATAAAAATTACTCTTAACACTTCCAAATATATATTACTTCTTCAAAAGTTTGTCATTTGTTCAATCCTTGAGTATAATGTAATAAGGTTTCCATTCGTGTGAAGTGGGGAATTAGTGCATTCGGTTAAACCTAAGTGTTACTCCCTTAGAGATTTTATTGGTGCAATATTTGGAGCCCCATCAAATAGTATCCTCAAATTAACTATACGTAACAAATTTCTAAGAAAGAGAACACATCCAAGAACACACTAGTTTTGAGATGGTAATTTGTTTTCTAATTCGTTGACCTTTTATAGTTCTAATTAACTCATACTTATTTATTTAGTATACTCCTTAAACTAGATATATGTAATAGTTATGAACAAAGGAAAAATGTAATTAACTAAGAAAAGGAACACGACCACGAACAAGTTGGTTTTGAGATGGTAATTTGTTATCTAATTTCTTAACCTTTTATAATTCTAATTAATGCATAATTCTTTTTTTGTATACTTCTTAAACTAGACATATATAATAGTTGTAAACAAAGGAAAAATGGGACTAATTAAAATGAGGTTGAAACATCAAGGAATGGGAACCCATGTGAGTGTGTTGTTACAAGAGTTAAGACATACACTAAGCAAATATCCAGGTATATGGGCACCTAATACTCACCTATTACTTTTCACCAAGAAGTGTGGAAAAGATCATACTATTGGTCTTGAACAAGCAATGTTTGATGTTAGGCATGCTTTAGTTTAATGAACTATGGTACTTATATGGATTCTATATTTACCTAATATTTACTGTATTGATTATAGGTTGATTTTAAGTTTTTCAATACTAATGGGAGTTAGCTTCTATCTAATGAAAGAGTAAATGAATTTTTTAAAAGTTTTTAGACAACAACTTTAAGATTAGTGACATGAGATGAAGAAACATTACATTCCTAAACTACCGGTTGAGGATTAACTCCAGAATTCTTTGGACAATCAAGTTTTAGCTAATGAATGGAAGACAATATTACTCTATTGTTCCAAACCTATTACATGTGTAAGTTTTAAGTTATCATCACTATTTTAGCATCACATAAACAAATATGAATTCTCTTACAATTTCTATAACTATAAGGTTGAGGAAACAAAGAAGTCAGACAACAAAAGGGGCTCAAAACCAACACATGTATCTAGAAATGTATCTTTTTAAGAAATTTTGTATAATGAGGTAATGAATTTTTGATGTTCAAACTAAAAAATGATTTTCATGTTCAATTTTGAATTTATTACATATATAATAAAGAATAGATTATTCATTATTCACAATATATAAGAAGTGTCATCAAAGAAAATATGGGACATTTCCAGATGACTACACGAAAGAATGTTAAGTAAGTTCTCGTATCTTTAGATCAGTTATATTAAGATGATTTTTAATTATTTTTGTACTAGTTTTATCTATTTTTTTCAGGAACAACTAGAACAAAGGTGTAAGGATAAGGATGTGGAGAAAACAACAGATCCTTTGAAATTTATTCCATCTATGGATGAAACATATTGTCTAGATCATGGAGGGTCTAAAAGAGGCTTTGGATTTGCAATTACTAGAAAAAACTTAAACAACAATCTTTGGTAGATGCATCAAACAAGTTAGTATCTAATGATGTCCAAATTTCATTACAAGAGAAATAAAATCAAATGGAAGTGCTATGCATTGAGAAAACTGTGACATAGTAAGGCTGCAAGATCAACTGTGTATGAATGATCCACATGTAAGAACTAATGTTACAAAAGAAATGTTTTTCCATTTACATTGAATTATTGTTTTCTAGGAATATAAATATATTTTGTAAGTCATAACTCTTGAGTTTTAAAGTTGTAGGGAGATGTCTCACACACTCATGCAGTATATTGGTCACAACAAACTCTTTTTGACAACAATCTCGAGTGTTGAATTTTTCTATATGTTATTATAATCATGTAGGTAAAATTTGTGACTATTTTTAGCATCTAGTCCACTCATTATTTTAGTGAATATCTTTGATTAGGATGGAGTTTCCAAGCCACATACTCCTTTTACATCAAATACTGTCAACGTGGCACTAGAGTTGAAGGAAAGAGGTACCTTGTTGTTTTTATAATAGAACTTAGTATTTGTCACTACTTTCTAATAGTCTAGGCTTAGTATGTGTTATCTATTGTACATTTGATTTGAATGATTTTATCTCTATATCATGTTTGGTTGTTATCATTAATGATGACAAATGAAAATAAATCTACCAGTTTAATTTTACCTCTATTTGTAATGTATTAAAAATCGAAGATCTATTATATCGTTGAGATAAATATCCTATACATACATGTTATAAGAAACCTTCTTACCCCTAAGGTTGGTGATCTTGTCCCTAATAAGTGTGATTCTAGTAAAAAAAATAGATATATGCTCATAACTAACTTTAAGACCACACAATGTAGAACTGAATTGTAATCTTTTGCCTCTTGTAGCTGCACTAATGCACTCAACTACATCCATATTTCTTATTACAATATGGAATTGATAAAAAAAATCTATTATCTACAAGAAACCAAACATAGGAAATATTTTAGATTATCACTTCATTCTCAATGTGATAATTTTCAATCCTTTAGTCTTCTGATAAACTTGTTGTTCTAGTGAACCAAACATTGTCATATTGAAATAAGACTTGTTTTTACGAATAGTTGTACTTTGGTACCTCTATATGAGAATGTTAAGAGACCTACTCCCAATTTTGTTAGTCTTGCCATTGAAAGTTCTTGTTCTCTATTTTTGTGTTTAGTAATCATGTGTCTACTATTATATTGTTTTTATAATAAATTGAATATGGTTTTTCTTTTGAATAAAACATGTCACTCACCTTTTATAGATTGCATCTTTTGGATATATCTTTACTGTATTTTTGTTTATGTACAAGATATGATTTTGAAAGTTACACTAAATCTCTTCTAAAGTATCAAAGAGAAGTTAGAATATAGTCAGTGTGCCACATTTGTTGTCGATTGATTTGATTTTGTCTCCTCCCACCCCAGGAAGAATCAGATAGAGATTCTCTTGTCCTAGTAGTGAAAAGAATGATGATGTTGCAGTTGCCATTGACTATATCATACACATCCTTCTAGCTTTTTTGTATTTCTATTTTGAGTTTGTACCCGAATCAAGATGTTAAAGTATATGAAGTAGATACATTGGGTTCATATGGAGTTGTTAAACACAACGAAAGACAATATACTATGACTTATAATGTAGTGAAGTTGCAACAAGTTGTTTATATAATATTTGATGCTTGTGGCTATTGAGTGAACTTATATTTATATTGTTCCTTTAGATTTATTTGATACATGTATTATAAATGATACCACTTTTTCTAGACTAGCATTAAATGATAGTCTATGTCCATTACTAGTTTCATTCATGGAAAATTATATGCCTACCACTATATTTTTGTATACCATTGCATTGTTAGTCAAAATGCTTTAGCTGTCGAGATGAAGACTACCAATATTTAGCTATTGTGTTCTAATATTTAACTAGGAAATTGGTAGTGCCTTTGGTTTGAACTACCAATTAACTGGTACAATATGATATGTTTTACTCTAGTGGCAGAGAAGGTATGCTCCCTACTAGCAATTGAGTGATAGCCAAAACTAGGGGGAAAAGACAGTATGGTTGATGGTTTGCACATTGAGGACACATCCATAGTTTTTAAGCACAAAACATCCATCGTCGACATGGATTTTGAGTTCATCGACCCCAAAATATGTGCTTATTACATTGGGTGAATTGCCAGAAACATAAAATGCTTACAGAAAACAACAACATGGATGTTATTCCTACGACACCTACATCAACAACAAATTTGTTTATATGGAGATGGACATGCACAAGATAGGAAAACCTCTTGATCATTTGATTGGAACATGTACTTATTTGAGATATGAACAATGGCAATCATGATATAAATTTGTTGTTGTTGATAACTGGGTGTCTACATATAGTGTAAATTTTTATGCAACTATATAGTTCTATCAGGTTCTCTGTAATATTTGTAACAATGCAAAGTATATGGTTGTACTTCTCTAAGAAAAATGAATAACAAAGATATTTTTGTTTTTTTTAAGATTTTTGTATATGGATGTTGGAACTTATAAGACAAGTAGGTTTCATTATGTATTTCTTACAAGTAGCATAGACCCTCTTTACAATATGATATGATAAGTGGATGATGAATTTAAGAGTCATGTGATAAATAGTAATCACATGAATGTGTGATAGAAACTTCTAGTCTATAAATATGAATACAATCAAGGTTAACAATATTTGACAATAAATAGAAAAATTAATTTATACTTAATTAAAATTGACATTCTCTACAAAGTATAAAATAACATACACAAAATTAAGATGGATCAAATAACTTGATTTTAAAAATGAGGATGTTATGTCTATGCGATGGAAGTGACTTTCTAATAACATCAACAATTCGATATGGTGAGGATATATAAAGTAAAGAGATGACACTAGCCTGCAAACTTTCTTATATGAAGTGGCAATCCACTTCAATGTGCTTTGTTCTAATGTGAAACATTGGATCTCTGACAATGGAGATCGATTTTTTTAGCCAAAAGAGTGGAGTACTATTATTCATAACAACACCCATATCAACAAGAAGCCATCACAAGTGCATGATTTCAATTGTTGTCTCAAATATAGCTCTATCTACCTCTTAATTAGATTATACAGTGACATCTAGCATCCTACTATGTTAGGAAATTAGTGTTGGTACTAAAATTGAATACAAATATGTCCTAGAATGTCTTGTGGTTGGACATGCTGCCCGATTTGCATTTGTATACACTGTAAGAGTGAGATTTGAATTTTTGTGAATCATAAGTGATCTTTGTATCCATTAACATAATCATGAATTAATAAAACAACAAAATAATGAGATTGACAACAAGCACTCATGAACTGACTTACAATGCTCAATGTATAAGAAATATCAGGTCTAGTGGTTTTTAGGTAGAGGGGTTGACCAACCAATTACTTGTATTAGGTAATATCCACTACAGATGTATAGATAATAGGAGTGAGATTTTTATGTAGCTCCAATGATGTCTCAACTATCATATCAACTGAATTGGTTTCCTTGGAAATAATCTCATATGTATACTCCTATTGAGAATAAAAATAACGGAATGGTTTTCTTGAATTTCAAGACCCAAGAAATAGAAAATATCTACTAGATATTTCATTTGAAATTGACTCACTAAGATTTTTTTAGCTTAGTGATACCAAGAATGTCATCTTCAGTGATGCTCATAACATCAACATAGACAAAAAGAATGACACTCCCTCTTGTTGATGTCCTAACACACACTAAATAGTCATTATTACTCTGTATATAACCTACTTTTTTCATAGCTTTATGAACACACTAAAACCATGCTCTTAGAGATTTCTCAAGCCCACAATGTCACTTCAAAGAAGCCATAAATTTTCTAGATGAATTGTTAAACTTGGTGGAGGTTGCATGTATACTATCTCTACAAGATAATTATGTAAAAAAGATTTCTTTACATCCATCTTTAGCATCTTTCTTAATCCCATAGATGTCTCTTCAAGGATGCAATATATATGTTATGGAGGAATTGTTAAACCTGTTGGAGGTTACATGTATATTGTCTCTGCAAACTCATTATGTGAAAAAGTATTCTTTAAATCCATCTAAAAAAGAGACCACCAAAGAGAAGTTACAACAACTAAAAGATAAAAATTGTAGTCATATGAGCAGTAGGAGAAAAAGTTTCTTCATAATCTATACCTTGCTCTTATGTAAATCCTCATGTAACAAGACAAGCATTGTTTTTGGAAACTTCTCCATCTAGATGCCTCTTAACTTTTTATATCCATTTACAATTTATTGGTTATATTGAGGAGGGAAAAGGAACAACCTCCCACGTACCTATGTTCTCAAAATCCTGAAACTCCTCATCCATGTCTTGCTGTCATTTTGGTTTACTAGCTTCTTTTTTATAGGTATATGGCTCATTTTCTGCATATCAAGCAGTCACAAAATCTAGAAACTCAACACTAATATAATCAGAAATCTCACTATCATCTTTGTACCCATACCTTTGTGTATCTAAAGTCACATCTTAGAATCATATGCTATTTTTTTAAATATTAATTAAGTCATTGTATTACTTGCAAACTAGAAAAATAATTATAACTACCTTTTTCAACATCGTTGAGTAAATCATATTCCACATTGGATCTTGTGCATTCTAATATTACAACACCAACTAATTCTCTAGTGATTTTGATATTATGTTATTTTTATTGATGACTTTTAAATGTATGCCTATATATACTTAATGAAAAAATTGCTCAGCGTTTCCTTCAATATTTTCTGCTTTTATCAATTGGGATTATACCAGATATTATAAGTGTATCAAGATTTTAAATCTAATAATACACATGAATATACTTTTTTAATCATGCGCTCCATGTTACAACACTATGGCGCTCAATGGGGAGCCTCTTTCCCGACACACTCATCAACAAAATGGTGTGGTATATAGGAAATATCATCAAATTCTTGAGACAGCTAGATCCTTTCTTTTTTCCTTCAACTCCTTGATTATACTGGGAAGAGGTGGTTGTTGCAGTTGTCTACATCATCAATAGGATACCTACTAAACCTTATATTTGTTATCTTATTTAAACACCTCAAGTGGAACCCCCTTGTTAATTATTTAGTTTAGATGAGTTGGCATGTGAAGGAGCAATGGTGCATGGCACACATGAAAGGATCACAACTACGAGTCTATATTCTATATTGGGACATGATGAGGTGTTCCTACCTATTAAAATCCACTCTTCTGATTCACCTTTTCATAATGGTAATCATATTGGTGATACCAGTCACACAAATCTCCCTCCTACTCCCACTCATGTAGATAATTTGGGTCCTAGTCTCTATGCAAATGTCGATTCCAAAGGTAATCTGGAGATAAAATGGAAGTAGTGGTTGCAATACTGGAAGGAGAAATTGGAATGATAATTGCTCAACCTGATAAATATCCCCTCTATGTACTTTAACAACGACCTTAGTACCCAAATCATGCAAAAAAAAAGAGAGGAATAAAACTCCATGTTGTCACCCAGACTACATTTGATGATATTGAAAACAAATTCATCATGTGTGTAGAACAAAAGGTACAATGTTTTTTCTCACTTTTTTGTTAAGTGTCCCAACCAACTTAAAAGGCAAAGATTCTCCATTAGAGAGGTATGACAAGCAACAATATGAGTAGTAAAATATCATGATGTAAGGAATGTACTATCATGAGACATAGTTTTATATGCCACATAGTCCATATAACAAATATCATAATATTTACCATTTTCGATTAAAACAGTTGAATGTGTTACATTAGCTTGGCCAAAAGATTACATACGTTGGAGAATATACAATACTTTATGAAAGTCAAGTGAAGATGACGTTGATGTAGATGTTGTGAAACTATTTGAGGAGAATGATTATCCAAATATTCTATGCTTTTCTTAGGATGTAGACTCGAACAACTTGTCTTGTCGTGGCCTATTTTCTTACAATACACACAAGTCTTCAAAATATCTCCTTTTGAAGAATATACAAGAGAAGAACTCATCTGGATAGCCTCCTCAGTGGTAGAGACATGACCACCACGTGTTAAATTGAGTCCATCACCATAAGATAATAATTTCTTCATAAGTTTCTTAGTAGCTATGTTATCCACAAATGCATCCTCGAGACATGGATCTGGATCACAAGAAGTAAGTTGTGCTAAAATATTGAACTATGAAAGATGACCAATGATAAATTTGAAATATGACCAATGATAAATTTATGTAAACACTTTTGATCATACCAGTCATGTTTTTTACTATGCACACAATGTAACTTTTTCATGTGGAGCAAAGATAAGGGAATGAAATCCATAGCCCTCCAAATCTCCATCATTATTGTGTGAAATTGGCTAATTATTCATTCTTCTTGAGATTATACCATAAGATCACAGAGGATTTGATATTGACAACAAGAATTTTCTCAAGAATATTGTGAGAAGTGTTGCTCCATACCAAAGCACCAGAAGCCACTCTATCCCTATAATTATATCAGATGTCATGGTGATTGACTTCATAATATAGGATCAAACATGTTGATCGTGAAGTTTCCACTTTATATATATTGGATTCGCTTTCTCTATTTGATGTATTAGTGTCACATCTTTTCCTGCTGCATCAAGACCATATTGTTTTTAAAAATTGTGGCATTGGGAGCCATTGCTTGTCGAAAAAGACGGTCCTCTAAGTTGACATAAAATAGAGTGGTCTTGATTTTTGAAGACCACACAGTCCATTGGGAAGAATTTGTAAGTAATATGTCACATGGAGGGACAATATCCCTCTCACATTGCATCTTAATTATATTTCTATAAGTTTGAATTTTGAATAAGAGAAGAATAAAGGAAAGGAAAATAGATGATACGATTATAAAAAAGGACAATAAAAGAGTAGTTGTCTTACTTTTAAATCACTGATATCATGAATCTTACAAAACAAACATATCCATTTTACACTTTTCAAAATGAGTATGCTCCTTTCTATAGGTGAGAAAACCCTCTTTACAACATGATATGTGATCCTTAACTAGCCTAATGAGCCTTGTGGGAGCATTATGTGAGCCTTAACCAAACTTATGAGAGCCTTAAATGACTTTATGTGATCTGTAACCGGCCTTACGCTATTTGAGAGTATTATGTGAGCCTTAACTAACCTTATGAGCACTATGCCTGGAATTAAGATAGTGACAATATTAACTCAAGTTGAAATGCACACTATTGAAATCATGTCAGTTTATTAAGTTTTCAAGTAATCATGTTAACATTGTTAAGTAATTAAGCTTTCCAATCATTTATAACTACTTAGTGCCACTCACAGAAGTTTTTATGTTTCTATGCATGGTTGTAGACGAGATGTACATAGGTTGAGTAGAGGAGGATTATGACATAAATATATGTACACAGACTCAATTAAAGACTAGAAGTGCCCTTGTGGGGGTTCCATTATCCACATCATTTTTTAATTCATTTGTTTTGTCTAGTTGTTTTTGTTTAGGTTTTATTTTGGATAATGTCATTATATAAAATAATTTTCCATCTTATGTAAACATTTGAGAATGATATATGTATTACTTTCCTATGGAGGTTGAACATTAATTATTTCTTATGTATGGTTTTCAATGTACGTGACACCCTATTAATATTTGAGACAGAAATTGACGCTTCCTCTCATGTGAATGTGTATAAGATTTTGGATGTCATAGAATAACATCATCTACACTCTTGTGGCCATATATTTATGTATGGAATATGGGGGCATGCAATGTGGTGGAGAAGGTAGGAGATGGAGGAAGTTGGTGGCAATAGTTGATTGCAATATTCCAATTGGGAAAGCAACAAAGGAAGAAGGAGCTTGGGGATTATAACTAGTTGGATATGACATTCTAGGCATGTTCTTATGGTGTAGTCATTTCCTAAATCATAATTGTATAAAGTTTAAACCTCACAAAAATTGGTGTGTTGTATGTACTATTCCATGAAGAATGTCAGAAATCATAATGTATCATCCTAATATGCAATAATATGTATGATAGTTTATATTGAATAGTATACAAACAAAATTCTTTTTATTTTGTCATTGACAAACTTATCAAAAGCTAAATTCAACTATTATATTTCATAGAAGTAAGAAAAAAACTTTCTAAATGTATAAAGAATCATATATGCATATACATAAGTAAACGAAAAAATATTGCACTAAGATTTTTTACTCCAATTTTTGTGCCAAGGCCATAAGAAAAATAAAAATAATAGTAATTTTTGAATGCAAAACATTCTCACACTAAATAACCTAGCGTGATTATGTCATTGTGAAAGGGAAACATTTATCCACATATATAGTTTCTTCTCTACAAATGTCTCCATCTCTCAGAAAAAGGAGTTGGGAAAATGTATGCTGAGTAAAATAGAGTCTAGATCAACCTATTGAAACAATTGGATAACATGTCAGAATTCCACTATTGCTAAAAGATCAACTATAGATATTACGTAAAACTAGTATGTATTCTCATAATGTTTTACCCATCAATTAGACTTCATGGTCTCGTGGTTGGGGAAGATAAGAGTTGACCCCCACATCACACATTCTCCCTTGCCTATTTTTGCTCTATTGTGACCATATAGATATGTCAACTATGAATGGATATACTATAAGATTAATTATGGTTCTACCCTTAGATGATGGGTGGGTTTGATGAGGGTTGCTAAAATCTAAAGATGTCAATATAGAATTAATTATATCCCAAAATATAGTAAAAGAGGATATGAATGCCACCATTAGTTCAAACTGTGGATTTTTATATCCCATAAACACAAAAAGTTGTAACTATTATCCTTTCCATTGATTTGACATCCATTATAATATCATAAAATGAGAAAATACCTTATTAAACCATGTTTAAGATTCTATTAAGGGGGAATCCCTACTAGTAATAATAGCTAACTATTGTAGTTCTCCCCTTTTCTTTTCAAGACATATTATATTAACAACAATGCCCTAGTATATCTTGTGAGTCATGGATAAACTACCAATTCATCAGAATTTTCTACAAAGTATGTTTTGTTAGACAATGTTGAATATGGAAGGGAATAGTATATGAATCAAATAGTCACCTACTCAAGTGGATTGTGTGATACCGAGACATGTTGGTAAAATTAATAGGTTTTCAAAGGGGACTTCCCACAATTTTGGGAGAGATTCGATAGGGGCTTGATGAACAACACTTGGGAGGGTATGGAAGAGGAATGTAAGTATGGACTCCTCATCCAATCTCAAGAATTGGACCATTTCCTGTTGTTAGTGAGGCTGCAACCTTATAAGATGCCAATGTTGGAGAGAAAGGGGGAGTTATGGTTTGATGTGATGTGGACTACTCACGCGGGGTGCTTAGAAATGGTGATGGAAGGATGGAGGATTGTGGGATGGGGGAATCCTAGCAACAAGTTTATCGAGAAGACAAAGAACTTAAGGTGTAAGCTTAGAGATTTGAATGACACGGTGTTTGGGGACATCTTTAGGAGAATCAAGACTTTTACAGATATTTTCATATTTGTATAGCAAGATCTGGATGAGGATCCTGCAGGGGGAAGAGAATGAGAGTTGCAAAAAGTAGAGTAAGAGTCAGAATAGGTATGTGATAGGTGGGAGAAGGCGGGGGTTAACTGGTTATCTGAGGATGATATTAATTCACATTTCTTCCACATCATTGTTAATGGGAGGAGGAAACACTCAATGATTCATATGTAGGTACGAGCTATAGGGGAAGAGTTAGTGGACCATGAAAGGATACTCATGGTGGCACTAACTCACTTCTCATAGTTCTTTGGGAAAGGGCACTGAAAACCTCTAGAGGGGGGGTGAATAGAGTTTTATAGAGATTTTAAAATAATTTAAACTCAAACAACCAAACTAAAGATTAAGAAGAGGAACACAGGTGTTTAGAGTGGTTCCACCTTAGCAAATACTAAGGAGTCAGTCCACTACCCGGTTGCTTACCCAACCGGGATTTTGAAAGTACTAAATTTTATTACCTCTCAAGGATGTTACATAAAATTTACAATACTTTCTAAACACCCTTTGGACAGCCTTCACCTTGAAGTAGTCTTGCCAACCTCGAAGCAGCCTTCCTTGAAGTAACTTCAAGCTCCCCCTTGAAGTAGCCTTCCTCTCGAAGTAGCTTCCCGTCAAGACAGCCTTCTGAAGTAGTCCAAAGTCTTCCTCTTCACCACGAAGAGCTTCACCCTCTCCAATCCGCAGCCTCCTACCTGGAGTAGCAAGGAGAGTACAAGTAATACAAGGAACAAGAAAGGAATAAAAGAAAATACAACTTATCCTTGTAGCTCAAGGCTTGATTTCCCTAGATCAAGCGTTTGGATTTTCCTAGCCAATATGATGGACTTGTGATTGCTAGGGTTAGGAAAATCTAGCCTATAGGACGAGCTTGAGCTAAAGGGAAAATGGCCAATTGATCACAAAGCTCAGTTCACACAGATTGCACAAGAGGGCTCAAGTATTTTCTCAAGTATAGCAAGTGTAAGAAGTGTATTCTAGTGTCCTATGGCTTGTCCTATTTATAGGAATGGCCTAAGTATGCTTAAGGACGTTCTAGACAACTTCTAGGGGGTTCCTAGTGCTTAACTAGCCGTTAGGAATAAGTTAGGCGCATTAGCAACGGCTAGTTAATTAATTCTGCAGTTGTTGTCAGAGACCATCTCGGTCGAGGACTTGTCGACCGAGATGCCCAGTCGGTCGAGGATTTGTCGACCGACAGGCTCTCTGGATTAACATTGATTTGCAACTGTCAACTGCTGTGTCTAACGGCTACTTTTGGTCAATCTCGGTCGAGAAGTTTGTCGACCGAGAGTGTCTCGGTCGAGGAGTGTGGTCGACCGAGATTGACTCTGTTTTCAATCTTTTAATTAAAATACTAAGTATGTGCATGAGTGTGCATTATGTGATCTATTAGAAGGAGATGACCTAACTAAGTGTGATGTTTAGCTAGGGAGATCTAACGCTTGATTTACATGAAATTCTAAGTACTTGTACATTATAATTCTGTACAAGTTTTTACAATGATTACATTTGCATGAAAATATAAATACTTCATGTTGGATTTCCCTTATAGTTGTGTCATCCTGCACACTCAAGTAGCTCGTCAGATAAATAAGAATGAAATGTTTGTCATAATCAAAACAAAGGGATTTTATAGATGTCCATTTAGCCAACAATCTCCCCCTTTTTGAAGATGACAAACATTTCCAAAATGTGAATAGAGGAAATATAAAACATATAAATGCCATACCTTTAGATTGCCGTTTGGAACTTTTCCTCTTATTTATAAAATGTGTGCTTAGTATCCCCAATGAATTATGGAACATGAAATCCAGTTCATTTGGGACTATAGCAACTTTCAATGTAAAGCCAAGAGTATATTTATGAAACTCATTGATTGAGTTTATCATAAATATTAAGTTATATTTTTATATATCTCTCCCCCTTTGTCATCTCAAAAAGATAACCGTTTTATTAAAAACTCCCCCTTAATTAGATATCCCATCAAAAAACGAACGAAAAAGATGTCCATTGAATAGCCAAAATGTGAAGCAAGGAAGTTTACAAAAATGATGTCCAAAAAGGCATATTTGGCAAAGCTTGTTTTAGGTCGCCCTTGACTACGACCGTAGCGCCCCTTGGCTAAGTTTTGTTTTAGCCAAGAGGCAACAATTTGCAGATTTCCAATTTAAACGTGCATATTAATTTTGATACTAAGCATAAGTATTCGTTTTAAGAACCGCAGATATCAAAGAAAACATCCTCCAGCGGAGTAATAAGTAGTTGCTTCCTAATGTTGTTAAATTGATCTAATGGAAGCGGTTTTGTAAAAATATCAGCCAATTGATTTTCCGTATCAACATGATGAAGGGAAACATGATTCTTTGAGATGTGATCCCTTAAGAAGTGATGACGGATTTCAATATGTTTGGCCCGGCTGTGTAGAATAGGATTGTGTGCTAAGTTTATGGCGCTTGTGTTGTCACACAAAATAGGTGTAGATGAAAGATGAAAACCATAATCGCTTAAAACCTGTTGCATATAAAGCACTTGAGCACAACAAGACCCAGCTGCCATATATTCAGCTTCGGTTGTAGATAAGGCAACCGTGTTTTGTTTCTTGCTAAACCAAGATACTAAGGCTCTACCTAATAAGAAACATCCACCACTAGTACTTTTGCGATCAAGTCGACAACCGGCATAATCCGCATCAGTATATGCTTTAAAATCCAAGGATTGTCCTTTTGGATACCATAAACCAAAACAAGTAGTGCCGGCTAGATATCGAAGAATTCGTTTAACCGCAAGAAAATGAGATTGCATAGGCTGGGATTGAAATCGAGCACAAAGACCAACGGAAAACATAATGTCCGGTCGAGAAGCGGTTAAATATAACAAACTACCAATCATGGCTCTATATAAGGAATCATCAATAGGTTCCCCATTTTCATCCTTATCAATTTTAATAGAAGTAGCCATAGGAGTAGTAGCATGTTTGCATTGATCCATCCCAAAGCGTTTTAACAATTCTTTAGTGTATTTTTCTTGGCTTATAAAAATTCCGGCAGGTGTTTGCTTAATTTGAAAACCAAGAAAGAATGTTAGTTCACCCATAAGGCTCATTTCAAATTCTTTTTGCATAATGTCACTGAATTGTGTGCATAATGATTCATTTGAGGCACCAAAAATAATGTCATCAACATATATTTGCACAACTAAGAAATCAGATGCATATGTTTTGAAAAATAAAGTAGAATCTGAATTTCCAATAGAGAAACCATTATCAAAAAGATATGTCTTGAGCCGTTCATACCAAGTCCTAGGTGCTTGTTTTAGACCATAAAGTGCCTTTTTAAGTTTATAAACATGATCGTCCTTTTCTGGTATTTCGAAGCCAGGTGGTTGAGCAACATAAACTTCTTCTTGTATGATGCCATTTAGAAATGCACTTTTGACATCCATTTGATATAGCTGAATGTTTTTATGGGCAGCAATAGCTAGTAACATCCTAATAGCTTCAAGTCTAGCTACGGGTGCATATGTTTCATCAAAATCTATTCCTTCTTGTTGATTATATCCTTGTGCAACTAACCGTGCTTTATTCCTTATGACTTCTCCTGCCTCATTAAGCTTGTTCCTAAAAACCCATTTAGTTCCTATGATAGTTTTATCTTGTGGTTTAGGAACTAAATCCCATACATCGTTTTTAGTGAATTGATTTAATTCTTCTTGCATGGCTATTATCCAGTAATCATCCTTAAGAGCTTCGGATATTTTCTTAGGTTCAATGATAGAGACAAAAGCCATGTTTGCAACATCTTGGAAAGAGGACCTAGTTTTGACTTTATCATTTGGATCTCCAATAATTAGCTTTTGGGGATGATCCTTGATCAGCCTAGGTGTAGGTTGTGTTTCAACTGGAGGATCGGATGTGGGAGTTTTCTCATTATCATTGGGAATGGTTATAGTTTCAAACTGATTAGTGAGATCAATGATATCTAAATTTGTGGATTTTGATTCTTCATGAAAAGAAACATGAATGGATTCCTCAACTTTTCTAGAGATAGTGTTATATACCCTAAACGCTTTGCTAGAAGTAGAGTATCCCAAGAAGAATGCTTTGTGTGATTTAGAATCAAACTTGTCTCTATCATCCTTGGTGTTTAAAATGTAACATGTAGAGCCAAAAGTATGGAAGTAGTCAACTCTAGGTTTCTTAGAGTGTATTATTTCATATGGAGTTTTCTTCAAATGAGAGTGAACCGTGACTCTATTTAGCACATAACAAGCAGTGTTTACAACTTCAGCCCAAAAGGTTTTAGGTGTGTTGTGTTCAAGCATCATGGTCCTAGCCATTTCTTGTAGAGATCGATTTTTCCGTTCTACAATACCATTTTGTTGTGGGGTACGTGGAGCAGAGAAATTGTGAGTATACCCCTGAGAAGTACAAAAAGTTTCAAATGTATGATTTTCAAATTCGCCACCGTGATCACTTCTAATGGTACATATTTTATGTTGTAAAAGATTTTCAATCTTAGAACAAAATTGCATAAAGACATGAATAGTATCATCTTTAGTTGCAATAAAATGTACCCATGTAAATCTACTATAATCATCAACAATAACAAAACAGTATCATTTACCACCAATAGATTGTGTTCTCATTGGTCCAAATAAATCCATATGAATTAATTCTAAGGATCTACTGGTGCTAAGTACATGTTTTGATTTAAAAGATGTTTTGGTTTGCTTTCCCATTGTACAAGGTTCACAATTTGCAACTTGATCAAAAGACAAAGCAGGTAATCCACGAACAAGATCATATTTTACTAACTTTTTAATAGCATGTGAACTAGCATGACCAAGCTTTTTATGCCATAGTTGTAAGGTGTTTTCATTTGCAAGTAAGCATTTACCTACTACTGATTTCATAGAGTTTGGTTTAAGGATATAAAGATTTCCAACTCTATTTCCTTCATAAACAACAGTTGTAGTATTTTCTATCAATAATTTGCAGCAGGTTTTGTTAAATAACACATCATAACCACTATCACATAGTTGACTTACACTTATTAAGTTATGGTGCAATCCATCAACTAGTAGAACATTTTTGATTTCAAGATTTGTTCCAACATTACCTATTCCAACGATTTTGCCCTTACCATTGTCTCCAAAAGTGACCGTTCCACTTTTCTTTTCTTCAAAAGTTGAAAATGCATCCTTGTTTCCGGTCATATGTTTGGAGCAGCCACTGTCAACGACCCATTCCTGCATTAGAATGTAGATTTTGGTACCCATGTGATGGTCTGATAAGGTTAGAAACTTTTTAATTTGCTGATGTGTATAAAAGTTCTGATACAGAAAACCAGTCGGTCGACAATTGTTCGACCGATATCATTCTCGGTCGACAATTTGTCGATCGAGCAGGTTACTGTATTATAATCAAAAGACACAGAGAATTTCTCGGTTGACCAATTTTCGACCGAAATAAGTACTGGAAGATTTTCGATTTGTTAAAGACATCCAGTCGGTCGACAATACTTCGACCGACCCAGAGCTCGGTCGACAGTACTTCGACCGACGAAGTTTCTATTTTAGTACAGCAATGCAGAAAAAATAATACTAATAAGCATAGCATTGTTTGTTGAGATAGGACAATATAAATTGCAAAAATTAAGTATTTTGTCATATCTCAACTACATTCCATTCTTCTAAATTTGGGGTCTTGGGGTCCAAACTAAGTTGGACTTCTTAGTCTTGTAGGGGCATGAAAAACAGTAATGTCCAAGACGTAAACAGAAATGACAAGTAATAGAATCAACTTCATTTCTCTTTCTAGCCATTGTGTTTTTGGGTACAAACATAGTTTGGATCTTTTTGGTTTGGTTTTTCTTTGGAACATATCCCAAACCTTTTCTTCCATTGAAGGTAGTACCACTTCTCAATATGTTATCAAGAATATCTTTTCTTCTTAACTCATAAAGTTCTCTTTGCAATTGAGCAATGTCATTCATCTTCTTATGTATATCTTTTCTTGCCTGGTCTAAATCAGAAAACAATGAATCCTTTTCTTTTACAATATTGTCATAGTCCGAATGATTGCACAAGATAGGTTGAGTTTGAAAAGCTTGTAGTTTGGCTAACAAATCAGTCTTTTCTTTTGATAGAAGATTAAGATTGGTTTCCAAAGTAAGTAGCTTTCTAGTGCAATCATCTAAAGATGTTTTTAAAGATACATTTTCAAGCTCAATGTTATTCTTTTCAGAAGAGAGTTCATCTATTTTGGCAATGAGCTCATTATTTGATTTCATAGTCTTCTTTAGTTTCTTCTTGGCATCAACATACTTATCATGAGTTTCTTGTAAGCTAGCAACTAATTCTTCTTTAGGAAGATCAATAAGGCTTACCTCTTGAGAGTCTTCATTGTCTTCTCTTGCCATTAGACATTCCACATTTTCATCTCCACTTTCACTTTCACTGGTTTCATCCCATGCCGCTTTATAAGCTTTTTCTTTCTTCTTATGTGAGCTTTTCTTTCCCTTCTTTGCTTTGGGACATTCATTTTTGAAGTGTCCTTTCTTTCCACATTCGAAGCACCTGGGAGTGGAAGAAGAACTAGAAATTTTATTAGATTTAAACCTTCTGTATTTCTTACCGTTGACTATCAATGCTTCTTCTCCTTCTTCTTCACTGGATTCCTCACTCTCATGTGAGGGAGCTTTTGATGCTTTGAGAGCCACGTCTTTCTTTGGCCCCCGTTGATGCTCATGTTCTCTTCTCTCTTCCTCTTCTAGGTCTGCCTCATGAGCTTCTAGGTTTCCGATGAGCTGCTCCATTTTGAGGCGAGTGAGGTCGTTTGCTTCTGCAATAGCTGTCACCTTTGGTTTGTACTTTGGAGGAAGAGATCGAAGTATTTTTGATACCTGATCCTCCTCAAGAACAGGTTTCCCTAAAGCACTTAAACCATTAACAATAGTAGAAAATTTTGAATACATTTCACTAATAGTTTCGTTTGGATCCATACGAAAATGTTCAAACTTGGTTTTAAGCAAACTAACTTTAGAGTTTTTAACTTGAACGGTACCCTCATATGTTATAGATAATCTATGCCAAATCTCATATGCGGTATCACAGTTTGATACTCTATTAAATTCACTTACTGAAATGGAACAATATAAAATGCTTACTGCCTTTGCATTTATTTGGGCCATTTTTACCGTATTAGCATCCCATAATGTGAAATCGTCTTGTGGGAGTGTGTATGGTGTAGATACCATTCTCCAAAGATCCCAGTTGATTCCTTGGAAGTAGAATTGCATCCTTCTCTTCCAGTATTGATAGTTTGTCCCGTCGAACGCCGGAGGTCTAGCAACGAGCGTTCCTTCAATGTTGAGGTTGTTGAGCACTCCATCCCCCATATTTTCTTCAAGACTTTGTTAGGGCTCCTTGAAGCCTGCTCTGATACCAATTGAAAACCTCTAGAGGGGGGGTGAATAGAGTTTTATAGAGATTTTAAAATAATTTAAACTCAAACAACCAAACTAAAGATTAAGAAGAGGAACACAGGTGTTTAGAGTGGTTCCACCTTAGCAAATACTAAGGAGTCAGTCCACTACCCGGTTGCTTACCCAACCGGGATTTTGAAAGTACTAAATTTTATTACCTCTCAAGGATGTTACATAAAATTTACAATACTTTCTAAACACCCTTTGGACAGCCTTCACCTTGAAGTAGTCTTGCCAACCTCGAAGCAGCCTTCCTTGAAGTAACTTCAAGCTCCCCCTTGAAGTAGCCTTCCTCTCGAAGTAGCTTCCCGTCAAGACAGCCTTCTGAAGTAGTCCAAAGTCTTCCTCTTCACCACGAAGAGCTTCACCCTCTCCAATCCGCAGCCTCCTACCTGGAGTAGCAAGGAGAGTACAAGTAATACAAGGAACAAGAAAGGAATAAAAGAAAATACAACTTATCCTTGTAGCTCAAGGCTTGATTTCCCTAGATCAAGCGTTTGGATTTTCCTAGCCAATATGATGGACTTGTGATTGCTAGGGTTAGGAAAATCTAGCCTATAGGACGAGCTTGAGCTAAAGGGAAAATGGCCAATTGATCACAAAGCTCAGTTCACACAGATTGCACAAGAGGGCTCAAGTATTTTCTCAAGTATAGCAAGTGTAAGAAGTGTATTCTAGTGTCCTATGGCTTGTCCTATTTATAGGAATGGCCTAAGTATGCTTAAGGACGTTCTAGACAACTTCTAGGGGGTTCCTAGTGCTTAACTAGCCGTTAGGAATAAGTTAGGCGCATTAGCAACGGCTAGTTAATTAATTCTGCAGTTGCTGTCAGAGACCATCTCGGTCGAGGACTTGTCGACCGAGATGCCCAGTCAGTCGAGGATTTGTCGACCGACAGGCTCTCTGGATTAACGTTGATTTGCAACTGTCAACTGTTGTGTCTAACGGCTACTTTTGGTCAATCTCGGTCGAGAAGTTTGTCGACCGAGAGTGTCTCGGTCGAGGAGTGTGGTCGACCGAGATTGACTCTGTTTTCAATCTTTTAATTAAAATACTAAGTATGTGCATGAGTGTGCATTATGTGATCTATTAGAAGGAGATGACCTAACTAAGTGTGATGTTTAGCTAGGGAGATCTAACGCTTGATTTACATGAAATTCTAAGTACTTGTACATTATAATTCTGTACAAGTTTTTACAATGATTACATTTGCATGAAAATATAAATACTTCATGTTGGATTTCCCTTATAGTTGTGTCATCCTGCACACTCAAGTAGCTCGTCAGATAAATAAGAATGAAATGTTTGTCATAATCAAAACAAAGGGATTTTATAGATGTCCATTTAGCCAACAGGCACGACATACTGTAAGGAATGGAGGAGGCACTTCTAACAGTGATCCCCACCTTGATTAACTGGGAGAACAATGATCGCTTCCGTTAAGAGCCCTCACCAACTGGTAGTATGGGGATTGGATCAAGATGGGGCATCAAGGCTAGATAGACTGACTGTTATGCTCTTCATATTTGTTGGACAGACCATGAAGAATGACCTGGTTGAGTTGGTGGTGTTCCATTAATTGAAGGGGAACTACACATTAGTATTAAGGTGGGAAGGATAGTATTGATCCCTAACATAGAGGGCAATCGTGTTGGAGAGTGACTTTCAACCGATCACAATGGGGAACTCCTCTCTAAGATTCATCTCTAAGGTGTTAGATAATAGGCTGGATGGGTTGCTTTCGAGGATGGTCAGTATAGAACCAAATGCATTTTTGAGTGGTAGGGAGATTTCAAGCAATATCAAGATCGTAGGGGAGCTAGTGCATGACTTGAACTTAGTGAGGAAGGGGCGGAACATGATGTTAAAGATGGACACAACTAAGGCCTATGACATGGTGGATTGGGATATTTTATCCATGGTTTTAAGGAGTTTTCAGTTCTCAAAATAGGCTATAAACTTGTGCTCAAGTTTTTTTAGGGGAACATGGTTGTCGATCAGGATGAATGGGGTTATGACATAGTTTTTCTAGTAATTTTAAGGTCTAAATCAAGGAAACCCATTGTGACTATCCCGCCTCCCGGTAACCCCCAATTAAGGGAGACCAAGAGGTCTGAGCTGTTATCCCAAATTTTTAGGATCAATGGTTCGACAAATAATCAATAATAATTATAAAATTCTACCAAAACTATACTGAAAGCTGGAATAAAATAAAACTTTGCATACCTTTTTCAAATACTTGAATATCTACTTCTATCCCCATTTGGAGTCTATTCTAACTAATCCTCCTTGCACTTTAATTCTTACTTTCACAATATGTCACTTTACTGTTTGTCCTTTTCAACTTTGTACCTAAAATGCCGATAAACAAAATGTCGGTCAGCATATAGGAATATGCTGGTATGTGGGGACAACCAAAATTTCACACATACGGCTAACAATCTAAATATCACAATCAAGTTAATTAACAAGCCAATTTACGCTTTCAATGTGACATTCTCCACCGCTTTTGCCCTAAGCCTGGCATACCCACCTTAGGGTTTCTCTTTTGCCAATGACTTAAGGCCACCTTCTTAATCTAGAGCTTGGTGCCTGGGGTCACCTCTCATGGTGCCCATTAGTCATGCAATAAAGACCACCTTCTCAATCCCAAGCTTGGTGTATGGGGTCACCACTCATGGTGCCCATGGTTCTTCCCTCCTGGGCTTGACCTTTTGGCATCATCCATCAGGGTGGCATGTAGGTGCGAGAATACACACATATTATAATTGTGATAATCATAGTGACTTTATGATTTGTAAGTATGAACATCCAAACTGATAGGTTTCATTCAGTGTGATTAATCATCCGAAAAACCTTCGGGAAACTAATGCGATTAACCATAATTAACCACATACCTGTCAGGTTGACTTGAGTGTAGAAATAATCCAACTAAGCAAGAAATCCAGTAAACAAGCAAGCACAGAAGATGATCCTGAAACATGCATCCAATTTTCCTATCATTGATCAGGCCATCAAGGTCTATTAAACCTAGCTCGCTTCCTAGGGTTTCTAGTCCACTTTTAGGGTTTCCATTGCAATTAGGGTTTCATTTTATTTTTACTATTTTAAACCCCAATTTTATACAATTACTCACAAACCCTAATTATCTCATCTACTCTTCACGAAAGATATTAAGGTTACCTTTTAACAACATATAACCTTAATTTCATATTAAAGGCATAATAAAAAGTCCATTAAGTCTATTATGCATGTTTTATATTAAAACTACCATTTTTATCCTTTTAAGTCATGACACGATCATTAGGCCCAATTATCATCTTTGGTTCCTTTCAAATTAGCAACTTATCTTTCATGAACTCTATTTATCACTAATTCCACATTTATCCACTAGAAGATCCTAATTACCATATTAAGGGTATTTATCCACCATTAGGAACTTTTGTACTCAAAATAGCTAGAATCATCATATCTCAGCTTTATTCATGAATTTGAACAATTAAAGCCAGTAAGTCACAATTACTAACATTAGGGTTTCAAGGCCCATTAAAGCTCATTTATGCACATGGAACCCTAAATTAATCCAATTACGTGTAAAGTTCATCCTTTAAGATTGTGATGTGTCTTTTAATAATAAACATGTTAATATCAACTTTAATCATCCATATAACCCTTCTCAATACATTAATCATCTCAAATTAGGGTTTCTTAATCATTAATGCATTAAAGTCGATAACTTCCACAAAATTTCAAATTTCAAGAGGAATAATTAGCTTATAAATATATTTTTAGTGGATTCCTCACATTTTTCTGAGAAAATTTAATATTTTACATGTATCGATCCGAGCTACCAATAAAAAGATATGAATTTTGCAATATTTCACTAACTTGGACCAATCACCGAGCGCCACATAATCTCTTCCAAGCAACGTAGCCCGTTTTAGAAAAAATAATGCAATTACATTTATACCCTTGCGTAAGTGGTTGGTTCTTCGTACCCCGAAGGGGCAATTTCATCCAACGCCACCCGACCTTCTTCCTCCTCGCGCAACCCTGGCACTGCCGACTGCAATGGCTCGGGGGAGGGTCTCCTCCCTCCATCTTTGGATCCTCATGCACCCACGAAGGCCTCATTGCCTCTGCCGCCCTCCGCCACACCCGCGGAGGCCCCCAATTGCGGCCGGGGTGGCAGGAGTCGAGCTTTCCAGCCTGCTCATGTGGCCGACCCTTGTAGCCAAGTTGTGGCTGCTGCGCAAGGACGAGAGGTGTGGGGATGATTATCGTTCAACCCCAGGTCATTGAGGGAACATCAGACCTCCATCATGATGAATCCACCGCTCCCATTGCTCCAGGGATAACTTTACTTCTCTTGGTTAGGGTTTGAATGAAGAAGAAGAAGGATAAGAGAGAGAGACATATGGGATCTCTTTGGGCTCGACCATGGGCTCTACCCCTATATAGGGGAGGGTAACGAAGCCCTAGGATGACTATCCATGAGTTAACAAGTCCCTTTCCCAATAGGAACCCAAGTTCCGTCATTAGGAAGCAAACTTCTCTCTCTTAATCATCTTCTTAAAAAAACATATTTACTAGATATTTAGGAATTCGAAAATCCTTTCTCTTATTCTCTTTATGCTTGACTTTTAATCCATTGGCATGAAATTATACTTTCTTATAGTAGAAAACACCTCTTTTTAACAATACCACAAAATTCATTAATTATGTATCACATTATCCTCTTATTTTTATATTATTTGTATTTTCTCTTTCTTTTTCTCTATTGGGGCTCCTTGGACCCAAGAAACTATAATATTTTGAAATCCTTTTTAGTGGATACTCATTATCCTTCTAGATGCATCTATGTCCATTATTTCTCATTATCTTATTTATTAAAATATCTCTTTTCGATGATTTTTCTTTATCTCTCTTTTTTATTTTCCTTTTTGGAATTCCTTCTAACATTAGAAACCTTATGGATATGAAAATCCACCAAAGATGACTCAATCATACCACTTTCCACTTATTTCCCATATTTTATCATTGTCTCCAATTTCTTTCTTAATAAAGAAATATGTAATTGATCTTTTCTTTTCTTGTTGCATTATCTTTGCAACTTTGGACTCCTTGGAACCCAAGGAATCCAAGAGGCATGAAATCCACCTTTGGATAATATTCCCTTACCTTCTAGAGGTTTCTACATCTTTTTTTTCTCCATTTCTTATTTACTCATTTAATAATGGAGTTTCCTTTGTCTTTTTCTTATTATTGGGCCCAATAGCCAATAAAGCCCACAAAACAACCTACAAGGCTATTGTAAACGAAATCCTTTTTATTCAAAACAAATTATATCATTATTTGTTCAAATATCTTTAATAGGAGAAATTACATTTCTCACAAAAAGAATCCAAAAATTGGGGTTATAACACCCATGCTCCCCAGACCTATTTTTCTTGTTTAAGTAAGTTCTTAGAAGAATGATAGCAAATGATGTTGTAGTGGGGAGAATTAAATGGTTTTAAACGTTAGAGGGGGATGGCTCAAACCCACCTCCTTTTTGCATATGATGTCATGCTCTTCATCAACTCAGAGTGGTGCTCTATGGAGAAGGTGAATGAGGTGCTAAGAATCTACTAGTGATACATGAGATAAAAGATCAACATGGCATAAAAGATCAACACGGAAAAGTCTAAGGTGATGGTAGGAGCTTATACGATTGCTAGGAATCGAAAAGCAGTTGGACCCAAGGTTTACCTTGGGATCCCGTTGTACACATGGAGGTGTAAATCAACTTTCTTTGGTTTCCTGATACAAAAGGTGGAGAAGATATTGAATGTGTGGAAGAGTAAGTTGCTCTTATTGGCGGTGTAAGGAGTTGGACCTGGTAGGGGACCACTCCTTACTTAATTCAAGAAAATAAATTTACATAAACCCCATGAATACAAATATAATCAAATGAAAGGGTTGAAATATTTCTTTTATCAAATAGATGGGTACTGAAACATAGTTTGTGGCAGCATAAAATAAAAATCCAACTATTACATAAATTCATTGTTCATCTTAACATTGGGCCATATAGGCAAAGTCTAAAATATGAATCAAAATTTCAGTATCATATTGTGGTGACCAACCTTCCCATCTAAGAACTCATTCTTACACTTGGTCCTGAGTAAAGTCCTCTCCTCCTTGAACCTTAGGCTGAGCTAAGTCTAGGTGGGTTGAAAACAACATCTAGGGAAAAACAAAATAAAGAGAAGTATGTCACTCAATGATGAGTATGCACAAACTAAAGTAATTGGGCATTAATTAGAGTGAGAGAAGATTTTAAATAAAGAGACATCAATAATGAGATGTCCAATAGAGAAGAGTTTGTCAAAAAGACTTAACATGATCAAAATATGAGGCATTTAATAACCAAGATATGGTAATTAAAAGGAGTCTTTCCATATATATGTGCATCATAAAATAGACACTTACATGGTGATAAAGATATTGACTAGCAAAAACTACAAAGTAGGATAGAAATCTATGTACATCGTACCAAGGGAAGGAGGACTAGAACCTCAGTGCCAAACAAAATATATTAGTGCAGGAGGACTAAAACCTCAGTGCATTAGTAGGAGGACTAAAACCTCAGTGATTTGGCGGGAAGACTAAAACCTCAGTGCCTATAACATGGTGTCACTACTTCTAGTCATGACTATCAATCATCTCATGATAATAGGGAAGGCAAGAACAATACAAAATTTCTTTCATGTAAAAGATCAGAAATACAAGTTGTTAACAAGTGGGGTCAGAGAACCCAAATAATTTGGTCAGAGATATATTCATAAGGAAGAGAACCATATACGATGACATGAATATTCATAATTTAATCAATGCCTCATATGGGAAAAAAGTTATTTATTCATAATATTATTCCCAATTTGAATATAGTAAATGTACATACCTTGACTTGAGTATTAAATTAGAGATTGGATCCTAATCCTCTAAGTCTGAAGTCAACTCAACCGTGGGTGGAATTGGGTTGAAATAGCATAATGAGGGATTGCAATGCCTAAAATAGGTTCACCAAGTTTCCACTGGCAGAGCATGAGACTAGAGTAGAAATTGTAGAGGGAGAAGTCTAAGTGAGGTGCGGCAAAATTAGAGACAAGGTCCCATATTTATATGGTTATGTCCTACAGTTTCTATGATGGGGATTGGAGATGCTTGTTTCAAAAGCTTTAGACGTTTTGGGAATACGCCACAATAGGCTTCATGTATACCCTTGTTAGATGTCATAAAAAGTAAGGAAAAGTTAATAAAGGAAAAATAGGAAGGGAGAGCAAGAGAAGGAATAGGAAGACAAAAAGAGTACTACAAGTAAAAGGAAAAGTAAAATGAAATGTGATAAGAAGAAAATTAGAAACCATACTAAATTGAATGTATTAAATTAAACAATTAGCAATTAATGTTTCCAATTGTATAATCTCTTACAAAATTTATTTGAGGGTCCAAAAATAAAGGAAATTATTACACACAAGTTCTTTAAGACATGTAGAATTTTATATTTACATTAATTTTCATTTTTGGAATATTAAATATGGCATTTACTTTGTTTGAATCCTTTTATCATTATTTTGATAATTTATTTTATAATTTGTATATGGACAATAATATTATTCAACTAAAATGGGATTTGGCAATTGGACCAAATAATACATGAGAAATAAATTTGACATTACTTTCTTGTTTGAAACTTGTAAGTGGATTATTTCATATACATGAGTGTTTTACTTACTATATTGGGTATTTATGATCCTTTTCAAATTTTCCATTCATTAGAGAAATAAAGAATATTTTACATTTCCCCCAATCTCTATTCATTATCCCCAACCATATTTATTTAAAATTTCTTTCAGATAATAGTAAGTTTCTCAATACATGTTAATTGTTTCTATAATATTAATAACATCCTATAAAGATAATTAAATAGGAGAAATTTTATTCTCTTATTACTTTTTAGTACTAACATTTTGCATCTAATTATTTAGTAGATACGAGTGTGATGTTATTCTTTACATATGTATTCATTAGTGTTTTTCTAAAATAAATTTTAGATTTTATTTCTTTAATGATAGTATTGTCCATGCGTGTACAATATTGTTTCCCATTATGTTACACCACAATTTTATTTCTAAAAATCCATAAAAGTTGGTTAACATTATTCATTTAATATATTAGATGCTTTCTTTTTAATAATAAATTCAATATTTTTGGTCTTATCTTTCATTTTCTTTTCTTATGCAATTTGAGGTATATACAAAATCCTAATAGATGTGAAACTAAGCCTACAAACAAACTTGAGCATGAGGAAAATGATTTTACAATTAATTCTTCCTATTGTGGTTGTTTAGCATTTTATATACTATTTTGGGCTTTAATATACAAACTACAATAGGATGTCCAAAAATTGCAAAAACTTCACACATTAACTGATTTTGGCATGTAGATTTTGGATTTCAGGTTTATCTCAAATTTTGAAGATTTTTATTATTAATATTTAACACTTTTGTCTCTTAATCTTATTTTCTTCTCTATATAGAATTAAAATAGTTATCATTATGAAAAGAATGTGAAACTCGACACTCCAGGCAATTGGGACCCAAGGAACATGTTTTTACCATTATATTTTACTTTTGAAATTCCCTTTTATGAGTTTTGGCACAATTATAATGTTTGGATTATTACCATTATATTTATCAAAACATTATACCTTTATTATAAATATCCACTCATATTCAAAACATATTCAAAAGAGCGATACATTATTATTTTGCACAAAATTCTTCATTTTTGCTTATTTTATGTAACTAATCCATTAATTTCGTATTTATTTAAATAATAGAACATTATTAATATTTATGGACATTGAATTACCACATGTTACTCCAAAGCATATTATTCATTTTTTATTTGCCATTATGTTAGTAAAGAAAATGCATGCAATATGTTTCATGATTGTATTACATGTTGGAACATTATTATGTAATTTTGTTTTAATTTTTATCCCTTTTTGCTCTTATCTAAGAAACCAAAACTTACTAGATTTCTAATCATGGAATACGGTAAGATTCTAAGTTTTCATTCGTTACATGTCTGTTGGATAACTTTGGTGAAACATGTCCTCTCGTCTATTTCTTTATATTCCTTTGCCAAGGTGGTGGTGTTGGCCTCTAATTTTAGGAAAATAGAGAGTCATACGTCCAAATTACTATACAACTCTAGAGAGGGATCAATGAGGAGAGATTGGCTAAGCTAGGAGAGAATGGAAAAACCCTACAACTAAGGGGACCTTGGGATATGGAGCATAACTACTACCCAAGAGGCTTTTCTTCTTAAGGCGGTGTATGATGCTTACGGAGGTGAGTCACCGTGTGCAAAGTTCTATGCAGATAAATACAACAGGAAGGTGGTTTCTAAAGACCCCACACACCCATCTACAATGAAGTTGAGCTCCTTTTTGACTTCATTCTAGAAATGGATTTACAAAGCTTTCCTAGGATCATTGAGAATAGAAATTAGCTCTTGGGGAATGGGGAGAGGTTGTTCTAGTTGGATAGGTGGTCTGGGGAGCATCGCCTGCTGGAGTATAGAGCTTTTGGGGAAGTGTCGGCAATGGATACATGAGTGAGGGAGATGGCTAGTAAGTAGGTTGAGTTGGAGTGGAATAGGATTTTGAGTGAGGTTAACCAGTAACGTGCCAGATACATCAAGCTGTCTGGGGCTAGGGTTATAGAGCGTCCAGATTAGCTTGTTTGGGAGCCAAGAAAATGTCAGAAATTCACTCTCAAGTCGGCTAACAAAATGAAAGAAGGGAATATTGTTACGACCCCACCTCCCGATAACCCCCAATTAAGGGAGACCGAAAGGTCGAAGATGCACCCATAACTTCCAGATCAAAGGTTCGACACTTAATCAAGAACAATTATTAAATTCAACAATCTATACTGAAAAGTTTTAATAAAAATTTTCATACCTTTTGAAAATTTTGGATTTCTATCCATGTAAGCATTCTACTCTAACTAATCCTCCTTACATTTTACTTCATGTATTTCACAATATGATAATTTACTGTTTTCCCTTTTAGCTTGTACCTAAAACGCCGACAAACAAAACGTCGGTCAGCCGAAGCTGGTATGTGGGGGAAACAATAAACGTGCAACTATGATAACAACGTAATCATTCAATTAATCATTTAACAACCAAGATTACATTTTAAATATAACTCCACAATCCATGAGTACCCTATCCTCTGTGCTATCCCTGCAGTGGACTTGGATACTACCTTCCTTATGGTAGATCCCCATTGAACCCTTCATGGTCCCACCTATAGGTGAACCCGTTTCTAGGGTTGAGTCACATGGCACTACTCGTAAGTAGCCCACTCCTTAACTCATGGCATGCTAATGGGTCTCATGGCACTACACTTGGTAGCCCAATTTCTAACCCATGATAATCTAGACCTTTTTTTTTGGTCGGAAATTTTTTTTTGGTCGGAATGATAATCTAGACCTTACTATAGGTTACCCGTTTTCTAGCCTTTACAAGCCACAGAGGTGGACCCAGATGTAGACAGTTATACATGTATATTCATAGTGATAGTCATAGTCACTCTATAGTTGCATGAAATAAAAGCATCCAAAAGTTATTTCAAGCCATGAGGGAAACGTCGATAAAATCCTCAGAAAACTAGTCAGGATAATCATAAGCATAACAACATACCTGACTTGGTGATTTCACAAGCATTAAGCAAATCCAACCAAGAAAGCAATCCAATCAAGCAATTCAACAATTCCATAATTCCTGAAAAGAATATGTACTCTATTTATTACACACTTTATCAAGAATCTACTTTATTGACTTGGATTCACTTTCTAGGGTTTCTAATCCGCATTAAGGTTTCATTAATATTCATTAGGGTTTCTTAGATCAATTTCTCAAACTTTATCCCTTTTAGGTCAACAAACCCTAAAATACTCTTTTCTACTCATATAAACCCTAATTGCTCAAATTATCCATTTTAATAGTCTTTTATACCCAAATTGACTTAGGATCATCATATCTCTATTTATTCATGGATTTGAACCATTAAAACAATTAAAAGACATATTCACCTAAATTAGGGTTTTCAAGCTCATTAATGCATATTCATGGATGAAACCCTAAATTAAGCCAATTATATAAAAACATTATCTTTTTAGATCATATTTTTACTTTTATTAACAACAGGTTAATATTGGCTTGAATTATCAAATGAGCATCATTAAATCCATCTAAATCATTAAAGATGATAACTTTATCTACTTTTCAAATTTCAAACATATTTATGCACATAAACTCTAAATCAGACTAATTATGTGCAAAGTTCATCCTTTTCGATCTTAATATACCTTTTTACAATTAACAGGTTATTATCAACTTTAATCACCCTTTAAACTCTACTAATTACAATAATCATTTCAAAGTAGAGTTTCTTAATCTTTAATTCATTAAAGTTGATAACTTACACTACTTTTTGAAGAGCATGCAAAATTAGGCTTCAAACATAATTTCTTTGTGTTCCTCTCGTTTCAAGGATACAATTTCATGTATGACTTGTTTTAATCTGAGTTCCCTAGAATTAGTTACGATTTTAGCAAATAAATCATAAACTGACCAATAGGGAGGTGCCACATAGGCAACCACTCCCATGTACATACCTCATGCACGCCCATCTTCAGGTTATAACGAAAAGACAATTTTAGCCATGTGTAAGTCACTCCTTCTATAGCCCGCGGAGGGGCATATCAGTCAAAGGCCTCTTTGGCCTTCTTCTTCCTCACGGAACCACTGTTGCGATGTCCTGGCTGCCGATCAGTGGAGGTCTGTAAACCACCACCACCACCATGAGGCTCTGACCTTGACTCCAACTGTCCCCATGGCTCCGCCACCTCCTCGCACACCTAGGCGTCGTGCGATCGTAGCGGAAGATGCCATTAACCTGCTCCTCTGGCCAGCGACGTGCGGCTGCTTTTGCAGCCGTGCGGCCACTGCTGCGTGTAGGCTAGGGTATAAAAACATCGGCCAAGCTTCTCCCAAATTCGTGGGGCAACATGCTTCCATCTCAAACCCTTCATGGCTCCTCATTGTTCCCTGATCATGCCGCTTTCCTCGATTAGGGTTTTATGGACGAAAAGAGGAAGAAGAAGAAGGAAAGAAATGTGAGGTTCTTTGGACTCAGACTAGAGGATCTCCCCTTTATATAGGGGTGAGTAAAGAAGCCCTAGGTCGGCTACTCACAAATCCAAGAGTCCCTTTCCAAGTAGGAAATCAATTTCTTTTAAAGAGAAGCAATTCTTCTCTCTCTCTCTCCTTTTGATATTTCCTATTACTTGGATATTTAGGAATTCGAAAATCCCTCTCATTATTATCTTTATTCTTAGCTTTTAATCCATTAGCCACGAAATTTCTATTTTCTTTTAATAGAAATTACTTCCTTTTTAACAATATCACAAAAATTCATTAATAATGCATTACATTATCCTCTTATTTGGTAATGTTGGTATTTTCTCTTTCTTTCCTCTTTATTGGGGCTCCTTGGACCCCAAGAAACTCTATTTTTTCTAAATCCTTTTTATTGGGTGCTTATTATCCTTCTAGATGCATCTATATGCATTATTTTGCATTATCATGTTTATTTCTTATTAAAATATATCGTTTTGAGAATTTCTCTTTATTTCTCTTTTATTTTCCTCATTGGCATTCCTTTTAATATTAGCAATCTCATGGATACAAAAATTCACCAAGAAATCTCATTTATGCCTCTTTCCACTCATTTTCCACATTTATCATTATTTTCAATTTCTTTCTTAATAAAGAACCATTGCCAACGAGGAATGGTTATCTGTGGAGGGGGGCATGGATGTTCAAGTTCTTTTGCGTCTGTACAGTGACCATAATCCAATCTTACTGTCTGGGCATCAACGTCAATGACGTGGCCATTTTTTTTAAAATAAAGATGAGCTGGAACCTTATTCCAGATTTCAAAGCTGACCTCCTGCCTGCATGGGACAGCACTCGTCCATATTTAGAGGCCCTGCCTACCTTCCAAACTGCTGCCATCAAATGGGAGGCTCGCCATTTGAAGCAACAACACAAACAGAAGGACATTCTTCTGCGCAAGATTGATAAATGCCAGGTAGCATCCTACTCATCTCCTTCTACTGTTTCAAACCAACTGCGTGCTATTGATCTCTAGGAACAACTAAGTAATATCCTCCTGAGAGAGGAAGCAGACTGGCAAAAACACACGAACATCAACTAGCTTCAATTTGGTGATGGCAACAACAAATTTTCCATGCCTATGTAAAGACTAGACGTCAGCATAATAAGATATCCAGACTCCGCGATGCCAATGGAGACTGGATCACCTCCCCGGAGCTCATCAAGCAACATGTTTGGGATTTCTTCAGCAGGCTGTTCTGCCCTCCCACTTCTAGATCCTTGGATAGGGCGGCCATCTGTCGATATGTGGGGTGATTTCGGCCTATTTCCAACGCTCATCTCCTTGGTAGTGTCCCTGAGGCTGAGGAGATCAGGCATACCATCTTCCTCATGGCCCCAGCTAAGGCGTCGGGCCCGGTTGGCATTTGCAATGGCTTCGTGCAGCACAACTGGTCTCATGTAGGCGGCTCTTTTGTCACTGTTGTCCAGACTGCTTTTACCTACAGTCGGGTGGATTCACGTATTGCAAACTCATTATTGGTTCTCATTCCAAAGGTGGCAAGTCCTCAACGCTGCTCGGATCTTCACCCCATCTCTCTAAACAACTGTTGTTTCAAACTAATATCTAAGATCATTGTGGAGCGCCTCAAACCCTTTCTGAATGATTGGATTTCTATGAACCAGTCTAGCTTTAATCCTGGTCGCCGTATATGTGACAACATTCTTCTAGTTCAGGAGGTAGTACACTCTATGAGAAATAAAAAAGGTAAGACAAAATGGGTGGCCATTAAGCTTGATCTCTCAAAGGCTTTTGATCGCATGAGCTGGCCCTTCATTGCTGACACACTCTCTTGAACGGGGATCCCTGAAAGCCTCTCCAAGTTGATTTTGCAAATTATTTCTCAAGGTAGCACCTCGATTCTCTGGGAAGTTGTACCCTTGGACCCCATCAAATCCACCCAAGGAGTGAGACAAGGCGACCCCATCAGCCCCTACATTTTTGTGCTTTGTATGGAATGCCTCAGCCAAGCTATCTCAAAGTCAGTGACTCACGGTACTTGGAAGCCGATTATGCTGTCGAAGACTGGTCCCTCCCTCTCTCATGTTATGTTTGCGGACGACATCCTCCTTATGGCTGAGACGTCCATTTCCCAAGCCTCCAACATCAACAAGATTCTGAAGGAGTTCGCACTCGTTTCTGGACAAATTATCTCTAAGGAGAAATCTTGCTGCTATTTCTCTTCCAACACATCCATATCTGAACAACGTGCTTTCTGTCGTCGCATGGGCATACCAAGAACTAATGACCTGGGTCGCTACTTGGGAGTCCCTATCTTGCACCATCGTCTCAACAAGCAGACACACTCACATATTATCAACTCCATCAGGGGTCACATGGACAGTTGGGCTGCCCGTACGCTTTCCTTGGCGGGTCGTATCACGTTGGCAAAGTCCTCTATATAGTCTATTCCCTCATACACCATGCAATCCGTCAAGCTCTCGCCTTCGCTCTGTGATGACATCAATAAACACATCAGGGATTTCATATGGTCGGGTGGCCGAGAAAAGAAGAAGATGGCGTTGGTATCATGGGACAAGCTTACCAAGAGCAAATCGTCAGGCGGGCTTGGTCTCATGGATGCCAGGACCCAGAATGAGGCACTCATGATGAAGAATGTTTGGCAGTTCTTGAACAACTCCCCATCGCTATGGGTGGAGGTTATGAGAAACAAATACGTGCGCAATGGTGTGTTCTCTAAAAAGCCTGAATCGTCGGCATGGACCTTCATCAAGGGTCACATACCAAGACTTGAAGCCGTCTGTCATAAAACCATCAACGCAGGCCGGAACACGAATGTCTGGCGAGACAAATGGCTAATGGGCAAGTCCATACTTGACATTTCTCCTACTAAATCTATCCCCGAGGATCTCCTTGATCTTACTGTGCAATGTATGTCCCCGGATGTGGGCCAGTGGGACTGGGATTTCATCCATGCATACCTTCCTCCTGAAGTTTGGCCATTCGTTCAGCATATTACACCACCCGACCCTGCCGCAGGCATGGATTCTTGGTCGTGGCCTTGGGAGCCAAGTGGAGAATTATCGGCCAACACGGCCTATGCATGGATGTAGGGAGGGACGACCACTCCTACCTCCACATTTTGGAAGGCGCTGTGGGCGCTTCCCTTGCCGCCGAAGTACAAGACCTTCCTTTGGCTGTTGGGACACCGTGCCATTCTTACAAATAAGGAGAAGGTACGTCGCCATATCTGCATGGACGACGTATGCCCAGTCTATTCACAGGACGTCGACTCGCTTCTTGACTGCCTACGTGACTGCCTCGCTAGCCAAGAGGTATGGCGACTGTTGTGTATGGGTCCAGATTTCTTCACTTTATCGGAGGAGGCGTGGATTACTAACATCATTCATGGGTCCACAAGCATTGGGGACAAGACTCTATGTTGTGTGGGGTGCTGGAACATCTGGTACGCATGCAATGATTTTATTCATGGTGGCAAGCGCACACCACCTCAGGTTCTGGCCTCCAGGATTCGTGGCAGCTCCACGACTGTCCTCAATCTCCCGAAGCACAATTCGTTCGTAGTTGCAGCTCAGTGTAGCCAACCCCTTCGGCCGCTTCCGCACCAGCAGGTGGTCTTCGTTGATGCTGCGTTCCAACTTCACACGCTAAAGATGGGCATCAGAGTCCATGTCACTCAGGGCGATGGAGCTTGCTTATGGGGTCAAGGCACCTTTGGATATGCCACCTCGGCTCTGGAGGCTGAAATCAAGGGCATCATTCTAGCTATGACCGTTTGTGTTCAAAACAATTGGAGCTCCCCGATTATCCTTTATGATTCCTTGACGGCCATTGATATCCTATTACATGGGGAAAGGCATGCATGCAAGTTCCAACCCTTGAGGAGAGAATACTGCCACATTCTCCCCTTATTGCCCAATCTCAAGCTTACCTACATCAGCCGGAAGCACAACTCTATGGCAGATAGTATTGCAAAACACTCCTTGTATTCTGCTTCTCAGTGTATCTTTTCTCATATTAAACATATCTGGCTCCCCATGGATATGAATATCTGATTCTCTGGAATTTGGCCCGAACTAGAGATCGGGATGAATAATAACTAATCTCTATGGTTTCACAAAAAAAAGAAATACTTAATTGGTCTTTTCTTTTTGTATTGACATTTCTTTGCAAATTTGGACTCCTTGGAACCCAAGGAACCCAAGAGGCACGAAATCCATCTTTGGATTACATTTCTTTGCCTTCTAGAGGTTTCTAACTCTTTCTTTTCTCAAATATTCAATTATTCATTCACTAATTGAATTTTCTTGTTATTTGGGCCCAATAGCCAATAAAGCCCACAACACAAACATCAAGGCTATTGTAAACAAAATCCATTTATTCCAAATACATTATATCATTAATCGTTCAAATATCCTTAATATGAGAAATTACATTTCTCACCAAATGAACCCAAAAATTGGTGTTGTAACATCCTTCCCCTCTTATAGGAATTTTGTCCTCAAAATTCCATCCAGCAAACAAACAATTCAGGATAAGACTCTTCCATGTCCATCATTGGCTCCTATGTGGCTTTACCGTACTCATGGCGCTTCCAAAGAACCTTTATCATCACATATTCTTTTCTCTGAGTTCTTTCATCCTGGCATCTATAAACTGCACAGGTGGACTCAGTCCATTTCAGCCTCCCTTGGGGCTCACTAGGTTCATTGCTCAGCACATGGTCGTGTACCTCACATAGTACTCTAAATTGGACACATGGAACTCATCACACATTACTTTATCCTGAGGGGTAAGGTCAAACTTAACCCTCTCTACCAAACCATGTCAAAAGAACCCAGGCATCGGGGACTCAACTCTCTTAGCTATAACTTAGAGGAGTTAGATTTTCATGTCACATATTTCCCACAGTGAACTGCATGTCAGTCTACTTTGCATCCGCCCACGACTCTCATCGTCTCTAGGCTCCTTTCAGCCATTGCACGATCAAAGCGACATCATCTACACACATTGTGGCCTTTTCTAACCATCACGTGGTCCTTTCACCAACATCATCTTACTGAAGTGGTGACCGACACAACCTCCCTTACAGAGCTTCTTTAAAATGTGATACTGGCTATGGTGGTTATCATTACGTCTTACAAAGGACAAGAAATGTCTCAAGCTATCACTTTGAATGAGCACATATGCTCTCATCAGACCCTTTAGTTTGGATCATACCAACCATTAGTTAGTGGTGATAAACTGTACTAACATCGAGTTCTTCATGTACCTACTTCCACCTTTTAGAAGGGAACCTTTCGGTCAAACTCAAGAACCTTTGAGCTCGCATCATGGTGTAGTTGAACCATCTCTCTCATGGGTAGTTCAACCAGATCTGTCCCTTGACATAACTCTTTCTTTCTCATGTCATCTAGGAAAGGCGATCTACCATAACCCATATTGCATCTCGACCTTCCTTGGTCCTGGGGATACTTACAACATCCATAGAGATGAACTCCCTTTCCCTTTCAGGGACTCTTTATCCTTTATATCAATGCACTGGGTTACCAGTGCTCATCCTTCACCTCCTATCATGCATGGCAACATACCACGTGCAGCCTCATCTTAGGCATCTAAAGTACTACTATCACTTATTATCTTGGTCATACCACGGTGTATGGTGATCTTCAATCATGATTTCCTATATGTCATGTTTCCTCAAGATCGATTCCTCAGGAACACTAAACCACTTTCATCAGGGTTTTATTACCTTCCTATCCAAAGAGGTTTATCTGAGGTTCTATCACCATCCTTTCATTATATTAAGGACTAGGCTGAATTAACCAAACAACCACTAATGATCTTGTTATATTAGTGTTAGACACACATATCTTCTTTTCCAAACTTAGGGTTAGTTTAACAACTTATTCTAGCCAAACTAGGCAGATATACCTCAACCAGAGCATCCATTACCACTTCACCTTCTTATGTAGTAGGTAATGTTGATGACATACACCTTCATGTATTCCACTTATCATCTCATCTCGACTCTAAGTCTGTATTCATCAAATACACTCTCTGATCTCATCATCATGATGATCAAACTCATCCTTGTAAGACTCACCTCTTGGTTTTTAAATTCAACCTTGTACCACTTGCAAATTCCACATAGCTCATGTTAAAACATCCTCACAAGATGATTACCTTAATACTCTTACTGTTTGTAAACCATCCATGTATCATTCACTTTACCAGGGTATGTTATCTTCTCTGTCCCCATGTCTCATGGCAACGTTCCAAACCACATCATCTTTTATCCTTGGTGTATGGCATGCGTACTGTCCTATCTCTCACTCCCATAACAGGAGGAAATAAGCATTTGGCTACAGTCCAAATACAGAGTTCTTCTTGTTCCAAGAGTAGAGATGGTACATCCCACCTTGTCAATACACCTTTAAATCTCAGTTGAAACGTGCCTCATATGTCACTTCATTACAATCATTTCGATATCAAGGTTACTTCCATGGAAAACTAGTCTTGAACCTACTGAGGTTTACACACATTCCTTGGTCATCTCCTCTAGGTCTATATGGTACTGGCACTTTTGGGGTCATCCGTCTTCCCTCATGCATCAAGAGAGTGCCCTACTCATCTGCCCTTTGGGTCCCATGAGTTCATGAAGGTGATCAATCTCCTAACCTATGGCCCTCAGACAATGATAGTTGTTACCTCCCGACCCTATGGTCATGTGCAACTTAGGGAATTAGGTAAATCCTACTTCCATCGGTCTTATCCCTACCTGACCCTATGATAGACTTAGGATTTTCTTATAGTACATGTTCAACTTAGAACCTTACCCAAGCCTTCATCATCTCTCTCTCTGCATTCATGGGCTGACTTTCATCCTTTCATAGGGATCATGGAAATCCTGCCCACCTTGGTCAAGCCCCATACTGGTTACCTCCATGGTAACACATCCATATTCACTTAGAGATGGTTATGGGTCTAGAGGTTCATTTTCATACCATGTACTTTACACATAGCTTCTTAAGATCCTATGAGACCTCTTTAAGTTACCTTAAACCAACAAAATTGGTATACACCCTATAAAAGGGTCCCTCTCCCAGGATGGGAGGAAACTACAACTCTTGACCATAAGGTTACAAAAATCCTTAGGTCTAGGGTTTACATCCATATGCTAAACCCTAGTAAGCTATTAAGGCACAAGAAGACCACTAAACCAGGCTAGTTCATCTAGGTTCTCATTCTTCAACATTAGATCAAGGTCATACCTTCCCATGTCATCAACTTAGTTGGGAGGGGTTTTCCAAACATACCTTAAATGTAAGGGGTTTTCCTTTCCTCTGAATATAAGGAGTACCGTGCTCGCATCTACAGAAACTCAACTCTCATCATGAGCATTAGGTACACCACTTCCCCTCTTAGGCCTAGGAACCCTAGGTTCACTTTTTGGGTGTCCAACTGCATGCTCAACCTCTTAACCACAAACCAAACATGTATCGGGTCATCCTTTTTCCTCGATCGACACTTTAACATTGAGTCTTCCTCGAGGACAAACAACAAGGTACAAGGCCTCATAACCTGTTACTAAACCTCTCCAGGGTATACAAAACTTCTTCTTCCTTTTTCAGAAGGTAAACACTTATACCATATGCAGATAGGTGCCAGAAGCCTCATCCTCTCTCTAGGGTTTGGTTCTTATAAAGGAAACTAAGATATCATCACCCTCCAGGGGTTAAGCAAAGGCAACCACTATCATCCACTTAGGTCGCATCATCCTCAACTCCCTACTTTTCCTCATATCTCAGAGTCTAGGAATCCAACCTTCTTGTTTGGTTCCTGCTCTCTCTTTCTAGAGCTAACCCTACAACCAACCTCACCATTAGAGGTCCTCTCTTCGTGAAGGATCAACCTCAAAAGCATGCCCCTACCTGGATGAAGCCTATGTTCAACTTATGTTCGCTCAAGGTTATCCATAGTTCTTTATGCTTATTTCACAAGCCATCCTTCATACTCTCCTGGTCAGGGTTTCAACCCTTTGCTCACACTACTAACGTACCCTGGGTGCATGCTATTCCCTACTCGCATAAGCCCGTAGGGTTTGTACGGGTCCTTCACTAACATCATCATCTAAGGAGCTATTCTTTACCCTAACATGCATGACCCTTCCCAGGGTTGGGTTCCCAAAGGTGCTAGGTCACCCATGGATCATATGGCATCCCAAAAGCATGTCCTTTCAAACACCTGGACTAACTCATCTCTCTCTAACCTTCCCTTAGGGTTAGGGTAGCATCATCCTCAGAGGATGTGTCAGGTCTCTACTTGCAATGGAGATATCTATCTCCAAGACTAACTTATCCTCCTGACAAGAAGGTCTAGCCTCAGGTCTCTTCTGAGGACATGACAACTTATGTCATACGACCTAAGCATGTATCTATTCTTTAGTTTTCGCTTAATCTATTAAGCTTATGTCAATGACATCTTATTTACATACTTTTCATTAATTTGGTGGAGGATTCCTTAGACCTTATTAACCTTACCCATACCTCAAGAGGATGAGGAGAAGAGAAAATCCTAATCCTTAAGGTCCTTAATAGAATTTTGTGATGACAAGGTATGAATAAGATGAGAAAGTCCTAAAGGTATCTTATTTCGATTCATACCCTAAGACTTTGGCTAGACAGTCACACGGATCCGGGAGTCCTCATATTCTGACTAGCGGTGCGGAGGAAAATATTGCTAGCCCTCGGCTGTGATCCTTTTCTAGACACCTCCGTCTTTCGGATAATCCTCTAATAACTCCCTTGGGTTCTATGGAGTTTGTAAAATTTAATAATTATTAATGGTTAAGTGAGGAACCTATGCTCTGATACCAAATGTTACGACCCCACCTCCCGATAACCCCCAATTAAGGGAGACTGAAAGGTCGAAGCCGCACCCATAACTTCCGGATCAAAGGTTTGGCACTTAATCAACAACAATTATTAAATTTCAACAATCTATACTGAAAAGTTGTAATAAAATTTTTCATACCTTTTGAAAATTTTGGATTTCTATCAATGTAAGCATTCAACTCTAACTAATCCTCCTTGCATTTTACTTCATGTATTTCACAATATGATGATTTACTATTTGCCCTTATGGCTTGTACCTAAACTGTCGACAAACAAAACGTCGGTCAGCCAAAGCTGGTATGTGGGGGAAACAATAAACATGCAACTATGATAACAACGTAATCATTTAATTAATCATTTAACAACCAAGATTATGTTTTAAATATAACTCCGCGATCCATGAGTACCCTATCATGTGTGTTATCCCTACAGTGGACCTGGATACTACCTTCCTTATGGTAGATCCCCATTGAACCCTTCATGGTCCCACCTATAGGTGAACCAGTTTCTAGAGTTGAGTCACATGGCACTACTCGTAAGTAGCCCACTCCTTAACTCATGGCACTACACTTGGTAGCCCAATTTCTAACCCACGATAACCTAGACCTTACTCTAATTTACCCCTTTTTTAGCCTTTACAAGCCACAGAGGTGGACCCGAATCTAGACAGTTATACATGTATATTCATAGTGATAGTCATAGTCACTCTATAGTTGCATGAAATAAAAGCATCCAATAGTTATTTCAAGACATGAGGGAAACATCGATAAAATCCTCGGAAAACTTGTCGGGATAATCATAAGTATAACCACATACCTGACTTAATGATTTCACAAGCATTAAGCAAATCGAACCAAGAAAGCAATCCAATCAAGCAATTCAACAATTCCATAATTCCTGAAAAGAATATGTACTCTATTTATTACACACTTTATCAAGAATCTACTTTATTGACTTGGATTCACTTTCTAGGGTTTCTAATCCGCATTAAGGTTTCATTAATATTCATTAGGGTTTCTTAGATCAATTTGTCAAACTTTATCCCTTTTAGGTCAACAAACCCTAAAATACTCTTTTCTACTCATATAAACCCTAATTGCTCAAATTATCCATTTTAATAGTCTTTTATACCCAAATTGACTTAGGATCATCATATCTCTATTTATTCATGGATTTGAACCATTAAAACAATTAAAAGACATATTCACCTAAATTAGGGTTTTCAAGCTCATTAATGCATATTCATGCATGCAACCCTAAATTAAGCCAATTATATAAAAAGATTATCTTTTTAGATCCAATTTTAATTTTATTAACAATAGGTTAATATTGGCTTGAATTATCCAATGAGCATCATTAAATCCATCTAAATCATTAAAGATGATAACATTATGTACTTTTCAAATTTCAAGCATATTTATGCACATAAACTCTAAATCAGACTAATTACGTGCAAAGTTCATCCTTTTCGATCTTAATGTACCTTTTTACAATTAACAGGTTATTATCAACTTTAATCACCCTTTAAATTCTACTAATTACAATAATCATTTCAAAGTAGAGTTTCTTAATCTTTAATTCATTAAAGTTGATAACTTACACTACTTTTTCAAGAGCATGCAAAATTAGGCTTCAAACATAATTTCTTTGTGTTCCTCTCGTTCTGAGGATAAATTTTCATATATGACTTGTTTTAATCCATGTTCCCTAGAATTAGTTATGATTTTAGCAAATAAATCATAAACTGACCAATAGGGAGGTGCCACGTAGGCAACCACTCCCATGCACATACCTCGCGCGCGCCCATCTTCAAGTTATAACGAAAAGACAATTTTAGCCCTGCGTAAGTCGCTCCTTCTATAGCCCGCGGAGGGGCATATCAGTCAAAGGCCTATTTGTCCTTCTTCTTCTTCACGCAACCACTGATGTGATGTCCTGGCCGCCGATCAGTGGAGGTCTGTGAACCACCACTACCACGAGGCTCAGAACATGATTCCAACTGTCCCCATGTCTCCGCCGCCTCCTCGCACACCTGGGCGCCGCGTGATCGCAGCTGAAGATGCCATTAACCTGCTCCTCTGGCCAGTGACGTGCGGCTACTTTTGCAGCCATGCGGCCACTGCTGCGTGCAGGTTAGGGTATAGCAACATCGGCCAAGCTTCTCCCAGATTCGTGGGGCAACATGCTTCCATCTCAAACCCTTCATGGCTCCTCGTTGTTCCCTGATCATGCCGCTTTCCTCGGTTAGGTTTTTATGGATGAAAAGAGGAAGAAGAAGAAGGAAAGAAATGTGGGGTTCTTTGGACTCGAACTAGAGGATCTCCCCTTTATATAGGGGTGAGTAAAGAAGCCCTAGGTCGGCTACTCATGAATCCAAGAGTCCCTTTCCAAATAGGAAATCAATTTCTTTCAAAGAGAAGAAATTCTTCTCTCTCTCTCTCCTTTTGATATTTCCTATTACTTGGATATTTAGGAATTCGAAAATCCCTCAATCTTTATTCTTAGCTTTTAATCCATTAGCCACGAAATTTCTATTTTCTTTTAATAGAAATTACTTCCTTTTTAACAATATCACAAAAATTCATTAATAATGCATTACATTATCCTCTTATTTGGTAATTTTGGTATTTTCTCTTTCTTTCCTCTTTAATGGGGCTCCTTGGACCCCAAGAAACTCTATTATTTTGAAATCATTTTTATTGGATACTCATTATCCTTCTAGATGCATCTATATGCATTATTTTGCATTATCATGTTTATTTCTTATTAAAATATCTCTTTTTGAGAATTTCTCTTTATTTCTCTTTTATTTTCCTCATTGGCATTCCTTTTAATATTAGAAATCTCATGGATACGAAAATTCACCAAGAAATCTCATTTATGCCTCTTTCCACTCATTTTCCACATTTTATCATTATTTTCAATTTCTTTCTTAATAAAGAAATACTTAATTGATCTTTTCTTTTCATATTTCCTTTTCTTTGCAACTTTGGAATCCTTGAAACCCAAGGAACCCAAGAGGCACGAAATCCATGTTTGGATTACATTTCTTTGCATTCTAAAGGTTTCTACCTCTTTCTTTTTTCAAATATTCAATTATTCATTCACTAATTGATTTTTCTTGTTATTTGGGCCCAATAGCCAATAAAGCCCACAACACAAACATCAAGGCTATTGTAAACAAAATCCATTTATTCTGAATACATTATATCATTAATCGTTCAAATATCCTTAATATGAGAAATTACATTTCTCACCAAATAAACCCAAAAATTGGGGTTGTAAAAAATATGATAAGGAATTTCCCACATGAAAGGTGGTTATGGCACAAATACATACCTGTGTGGGCAATGACACTAGCATGGAAGATCCTTCATAGAGTGATACTGAAGTATGAATGGGTGAGGACTTGTAGGATCAAGATGGACTCGGTAAGAGAGTGTTGTGAGGATAGGAAGGAAGAGTCAGAGAACCACTTGTTCCAGGATGGTGGATAGGCAAAGTCATTTTGGGTGGAGGGCCTGAAGATGATGATCTGTCAACCGATACTGAGAGGGGGGATTAAGGCTTTGGCATAACTTGTTGGAGCATGACATGGGAGAAATCACCAGTGGATTGGATAAGGACAATCTTAACACAACGAATAGTTTACATCCTTTGGAGAGAGAGGTGTAGGAGGAGGTTCAAAGGAACTAAGAGGTCAAGATTGATCCTTCAGTAGGCGGTGAGAAAACATATTACAAAAAAAGTGAAGTAGAGGGTTTTTGAAGGTTGGATGAATTTTGAAGAGAAGGAAAGGCTACATAAATTTGTGGTAAGCAGATACATAGAGAGAGAGAGGGAGGTCGAGCTACGACGGTGGGAACTAACAAAAGAAGGGAAGCTCAAGCTCAGTCTAGAAGTGTCATGGAGTTCTATGGAGAGAGGGAGGATGGATATTATGGGAGGCATTTTTAGGTATGAGAGAAGGAGGTTTAGGGTGGTAGTGGTAAGGAAAGTCAGAGGTCTGGAGAGGTACGAGGCGTTCCTAATAGGCTTGATGTACATGCATTTTATCTGTAGATAAATAGGGGTACAAATTGATGACATAGAATTGGAACACAAGGAGATGGCAAAGATCTTGAACAATAGATTCATGCTCCCTTGGAAAACAAGAAAATTGGTAGAAAACTTGAGGGACTTCTTATGAGAGAGAAAGGAATTGGAACCAGTAAGATTGACAAGAAAGCTTGTTGAAAGGCATAGGCAATGTCAGATTGGGGGAATTCCCTCCTGTTGACTCGAGGTCTAAATTGACCAAACCCTTATTTTGAAGATGACTAAACCATTCCGATTAATTGTTTCTAATGACTCTACTTGAGTGATTTCATATTAGGTATAGACACACTCTAAATGTCCTAACTTGTGCATCTCAACTTGGAGAAAAGATAAGTCAAAATTAGTGTGAGTGAACTTTTGTGGAATAGGATGTAAATCCATTAGAATCATGTTCTAAATTACTTGTAATGATTGTACAACTTGTAACTAAGCTTAGAAAAAATTAGGGGCACTTAAATAGAATATTTAATCACTTTAATGACAATTTCTAAAATTCATTATAGGTTGTTTATCAGTCGAGTTATAACTCGACTGATATTTGATGGATTTTGAGAATGTTGTTGATTGATCGAGTTTCCTATACTCAAAACTCGACCGATCACTGCACTGGAACAAAATTAATTTAATCTATCAGTCGAGTTCCTAACAGGACAAACTCAACCTATTTGTCAAATTATCTTTGTCGCATAGTGCATTCGGTCAAGTTACCTTTATTGAAACTTGACCAATTGCATGGTACAAAGAAGTACAGAAAAGTGTTTCTACCTATTGGAATGTTACAAAACTCAAAACAAAAATTTGTTGCAACATCCCAAATGGATAGTATTCTTCCTTAAGTGTTCCCAAAGGCTTCTAGGCATCCCCAACTATAAATAGGATCCCTTGGGATTCATCCCATGGTTGTCCAAGTACTATGAATGTCCCAATTCTATATTAGAGCGATCCTACAACCTTTTATCTCTCTCTAAACTTAATCACTTGCATAATGCATTAGAGTGAGTAGGATATTTGTAAGAGAGCTAGTCCTACATGTATATCTTGTGAGGCTCTCACTTTCTCCACCTCCCAATCTCTCATTCAACCATGAAGATGAAGGTTCTCTCTCTTAGCTAAGAGAGGTGAAGAATAATAAGGGAAGAATTACCTTGGTGAAGAGAATCAAGCCCGAAGATTTGGAGTAAGAGTGGGTAAGCCCTTCGTGAAGGTAGGAGACTCCTTGATCAAGTGGGTAAGTGGTGTGATTCTTATCAAGGCTACACATTAGCCAACTAAAGGTGGCTAGATGCAACCCTAAGGGAAAGAACACGATATCTCTCAAAATTTATAACAACCCTAACAAAATTCGATCACAACACCAAATAGGTCACCCGCAAGCGCACGGGGTACTATTGTAGCATAGGTGATAGGCAAGAGTAGGGGTCGATCCTTAGGGACAGAGGGGGCACTAGAGCTAGGTTAGTATTGGCTATGTTCCTAATGCAGAGACTAGGGTTGAAGGGTTTAAAAGGGTTTGTTTGATTGTTAAACTGCGTGAACAAGCAAGTAAAGGCAATTATGAAATCTAAGTTATCACAAACCCTAAATTATCCTAAGCAAGCAAGTCTAAGGAACTAGATTAAGTAACTAGCCAAACAAGATAAAAGGTTAATTACACTACACTAGTAGAGAAATTAACAACTAATAACTAAATTAACAACTAGAGAGAGAAAGAACCTAAGTTAACACTAAAGAGTAAGACTAAGCAATTAACTAGATTGAACAAAATCAACTAAACTAGACTAGCATGAACAAGCTAAGAAGGCAAAGTGGGATTTTAGCAGTGAGATTAGGTAGGTGGGCCATTTGGGGATGTGATTTGATATTAGTTCGGGGTCTCAACATAGTAAGCAATGATCACAATTCAATCTAGATTACCAAACCAAACAACAAGGGAAGTGTTATTAGAATGTACCCTATACTACTAGTTGGAGAACTAGGGTTAGGTGTAATTCTAGTAGGACTTGTCAAGTCTAGGTCTCTAGGGTAAGTGGTATTAGGGAAATTAAGAGCCTAGGGTATAAAGGGGAGTAGAGATGAGGGTTTTTCACCTCATGCCACTAGCCATCTAGCCTTTAGAAAGCTCTAGGAAATTGCACTAATCACACTTACACTAAGCACTTAGATCTCACACTCACTTGTAGAAGGAGGGATATGTATGTAGGAACAAAGGGGGATATATAGGGATCCACTAATTGGACCTAGGATCCATTCCTAAGATTTTTACATACATTCCCATTCCTCCTAAAAGAAAAGTATCATCAAACATCTCAAAACAAGAAATCTATGTTATAAGCACAAATCACATGCAATAAAATAGGAAATGAGATAGAAGCAAGAAGCAATCATCATAGGTAGAAATCATGTTTATTACAATTTATTTTCCCCCGATATGGTAACAAAGTCACATTTTAACCCCAAATAGCCCACCACTAGGGGCTTATATAGAGATGATCAAAGAAATATAAAAAGAAAGGGGAAGAAGGGGATAGAACTCCATGAAGGCATATCTAAACATGATCAAAGAAATAGCAAAAGAAGGGGTAAGAAGGGGATAGAACTTCATGAAGCTTGACGTAGATCTTCCTTCTTCACCTCCTAGCAGCTTGGGGACATCCTCTCTCCTCCAATGGTGTAGATGGGCATTAGAATATGGGGGATTATGGTGGAAAACCTAGAAAACTAGGTTCCCAAGGTGGAAATGAGGTGGAAATGGTGGATGGAGAGCATAAATGCAAAGGAGAGTGCAATGAATACTCAAGGAGTAGGTAGGGGGGAGTAACATTAGCTAGGGGGTCTAACCTTAGAGCACCAACCACCACCTATGTATATATAGATGGTGGGGAAGCACTAGGGTAAGTAAGGGTAGAATAGGAAAAGTAGTGTAAAAAATGGGTAGGGTTGGTTGGTCACCATGATCGTGTTGATATGTCACGACAATGGTGGGGGTAGCATGAAACAGTCGTGGGGGTGTGGAAATGACCAAGGTGTGAAAGGGGATGAAAATGCTAAGTATAGGTGGTGGCCACAACTATGGTGGGGTGCCACGGTCTTGCTGGGTAAGGGGCACCACGACCATGTTGAGGTACCACGACCATTTTAGACGAGGAGGTCTTGAACATGGGGAGCACCATGGGTGAGGCGATCTTCAAGGACCACGTATATGGTGAGTGGCCACGACCGTGGTCATCCAAGTGTAACATGGGCCGCCTCCATGTTGATTTTGGGGATCCTTTCACATCACGAGTGTTTTTGTCTTCTATTGGCCACAGCCATACTGATGGCCATGGATGTGGTGTCTCTAATGGGCCATGGATATGCTGATGGTCATGGTCATGGTGCATTTGGTGCAAAACCCTGACTTCCCTATTGATTCTTCATAATAATTTACATGACTGTGGTGGATTCCCACGGCCATGTTGGGGTCTTCAGTGGCTAAATGAACTTTAATCTTCATCATCAATGGACTTCTTTTCTTGATGTCAAATCTTGACCATTAGGGGTAGGTTGAGGGAGCTGTGGGGCCTTCTTTGGACCCCTCCATGAGCAGAGGAACCCTAGAACTTCTTCCTTCTCTCTCATCCATCCAAAGCATGGTCCAAGTACCTGAAAATAATACAAATAACGTCCATAAGTGAATTTGATAGTAATACTCATATTGAGGGATTTAACTTGCATTCTACTATGTTTAGATGTGAATAAAGTACAAAATGACACAAGATGGAGCCCTAAAATGGAGCTGCATCACCACCCCAAACTTAAAACATACTTGTTCTCAAGTATGCTCCAACTTAATCTCTCTTTTCAGTTTTCTATCAATAAACAAGAATGACAAATGTATAGAAATAGTTTATTATTGACTAAATGGTCTTGAAAGTGACTAAGTGCATGTGTTCCACCTTTCTCCTCTCCTCTTTCACATACTAATCATGAAATGAGAATTGAGCATACAAATTTCAAATATAAAGCATAGAATACACAAGATGTCCATTTGTCCTTCATATCATTCAGGGTAAACCGTTTCATGTTGACGTTAATCAAAGATGACTAGGACTGTTGTTTCACTTTCATGCATTCAATCTTATGCCTCAAACCAAACCAAATGACCCACATGCCTGTAGGAAAGGGTGCTAGCTAGATTTGATGTTTTCTAGCTCAATGGGTATGAACATAGAAGAAAGGGTTGTGGAAAGATTTTTGGAGTGCTATTACATAGAGCACTCATCTTTTATTTATTTGAATGCTCTTAAATAGGAACATCCTTTTATTTTATTTTTTCTTTCTTTTTCTTTTCTTTTGTTTTCCCTTCGTGTAGATAGGGAATATGGTGGATAGAGTAAGCGGGGAGATATAGATATGGCCACCCCAAACTTTTGGAGGTGGCCAAGGATGAGTATGTGCACTAAGGCATCCTTTCATGAGGTGGAGAGGTATGAAAAAGGTGAAAGAAGAGTCAGGTCAAAGAGGGGTCATTAATGTAGTCTTCAACATAAGATTTCCTGCATGAAATTTAATCCAATACTTCATCGAATGATATCACACCACATGATTAAATAACATGAGATTCACATTTATATCAAGTGATTCCATAGGCTCTAAGCGTTTGTAGCTTGCTCAATTCACAATTCAACCGAAACATTCACAAACTTGAGAGAAGTGGTACACATGTAAGAAATCAAGACCATATAGCAATAAACTCTAAGAAATGACATGCATTTGTCAAAAGACTAAAAAATTCATTTCAAACAGTGGAGATTAAGTCAAAACTTGCTTTTAGGCAAGAACATTAAAGTTTGGGAAAAATTGGCCAAAATGGTCCCACTTTTCCTTCAATCACATCTAAACCTATGTTATTGAACTTAAAGCAGTAAAACAAGAAAATCCTAGCTAAAACATGCAAAAATTACCAAAAATCTACATGATATGCAATGCATGGAAAAAAGGAGCAATTTTTTTTTTAAATTAGGAAAAAAATGCATGAAAGTAACTACATGCTATGTAAGGATGCAAGCAGACACACAAAGTCAGGATAGACAAGTATGAAAGTTACCTCCCTACCACCCCAAACTTTTAAGTCATGTTGTCCTCAACATGAAATAGAAGTTTAGAATAGTAGGGTAAAGGGCATGGAGTCACGGAAGACAACCACCAAGAAATTGAGTGATCAATGTAGCACTAGGTGTGAAGGGTACGACCACCATGGTCATGCTGAGCAACACGGAAGTTCTATCTTGCTAGTCACATGGATGTGCTATGTAGCATGACCGTTCTAGACTCCTTCCCATAGATCTTCTATTGATTTGCAATCTTCTCTTCACCTTTTCTTCATAATGCATGTGCTAAAATGATTCACAAATAGAAAAACTATCAAGTACATCATGTGTGTGTGTTTCTTGAAAACTAAATGTAAGTGTGATAAAACAAGGTTCGGGAATCTCAAACCATGTGAGTTTCCTCCCACTAGTGCTAAATTTATTGCCTTCAGCCGGGCTTGTTGCTTTCTTCACTAAGTGTTTACACCCACAGTGTCTTCCTTTTCTTCCACAGTGATTATTTCTAGAGTTATAATGACATGGGCTTTATCCCAAGGAGTGTATATCAAACGGAAGTAAGGACTTGATTTCCACAGTTCTAGGGGATCATAGTAGCCTAGGCTATCACTGAAATCTTCTTCCCCCAGCTTGTATCTCTCTTCCTTAGTGAATATAAAAAAATCAAACTTTCTCCTTTTATAAGTGATCATCAGAGTACCCATAGACACATTGATCTCCGCACCTACGGTGGACAAGAAGGGTCTTCCCAATATGAGGTATTCTTTTCCATAAATAAGTCCAAAATACACAATCAGAAAATTAGTCAAGTACACAATGTATATCCTTTGATCCATTGCTACTATTGTGTTTAGCAATATCCCCAAGGGCTTCCTCTTAGTTCCATCACCTAAGATGAGGACACAATCCACCGGCTCCATTTTATTGAGGCCAAGTCATAGATACATGCACCATGACATGATGCTTGTCCCTTCACCTAGATCAAGGAGGGTATGATCAATAGGTTGTGTACCGATGTAGCACGTGATGAGAGGGACTCCCAAATCATCCCTTTTTTTATGGAAAACCAAGGTCAAAGATGAAATTCACTAATTTTTTTGCAACATTTTCCTTAGGTGGAAATAACACCAGTTTTCTCTTCCCCATGTAAACATCCTTTACTAGTGAAAAGAATGTTGTGATGCCTGTCATTCCTTGCTTTAAGGACCCTAGGAGATTCATGATACTAATTCTCTTTTCTTGGAGAGAGGGGCCTTCTAAAGCCTCATGGAATTGCTCCACATTTGTATCAAACATTTCTATAGCAATTAGTGGGCCTTGAGGAGGTACGATGGTGATTCTTTTCTCATGGGGAGGTTTTGGCTCCCAACAAGGCATTGAATCAAGTGTTTCTATATCAATGGCATGTGGGGCAGCAAACATGATCTTATCACAAAAGGAACGAAGAACCAAATCTCTTGCACTTTCATTGCTTCCAATAGAGGGTGGGATAGCTAAGGATGCTTCTACATACACAACGGGAGCAGTAGAAACTTGGGTGCACTCGATATTCTCAAGCAGTAATTAAGAAACAAATTTTGTGGCACTTTTGTGATCTCTACTAGACTCTTCTAGCATTGAGTCCTTGTCATCAACATGAATCATTTTCTTTTCCCTTTTTTCAAGATTTTCAGTAGCTTCTCTTTCCCATATCACAGACACCATATTCACTTGTTCAAGGGAAGAAGGAGGGGCTTGTAAAGATGAAGGTGGTAGCGGTCTTTAATGAGGCGAGTTAGGATTTTAGAGTATGCAAATTGGTTGTTGGGGAGGTGGTGGTTGATAGGTGTGTGATGGAGGTGGGGGATATTGATAGTTAAATGGGGGTTGGTGAGGTGGTGGAGCATATGGATGTGGTATTCCTTGTTACTGGAGGACTTGGGGTGCTTGTCCTTCTGGTGGGATATATGCACCTTGAGTAGTACTCACATAGCCACCATCGTTGTTTATATTTGCCATTGGTTGAGACAAGAGCCTTCTCTCTTCATGGCGGGCAAGTGAGATTAAGATTTGATCAAGCCTTTGCTCAAGGCGGCTAATATTCTACCCTTGAGAGGACACCTCTTTCTTTCCTCATCCAAATTTCTCAATCTCCCAAGCACCTCATCTTCAAATTTGGAGTTAGACCTTGGCCTTGGCCGCCCTTGTCCTTGACCATCTTCATTTTGTTGTTTCCATGAGAAATTGGGATGGTTCCTCCACTCGGGAGTGTAAGTGTTGGACATGGGACCTTGATTGTTCCGGTTTCCAAAAGAATGCAAGGCATGAACTTATTCATCTATAGAATCAACCACCATGGTGGATTGACTAGACGAACCACCATCTTGGCTCCTTCTGCCATCATCTTCATGATGTTAGGGTTGGCAACGTTGTAGGCTAGAGCTACGTAAGAAGGTGGAGGGACATAGTTCTAGCTGCAATGTTCCCCTTTAGTAGAAACTTGATGGCAGGAATTTTTAGCAAGGTGCTCAAACAATGGACATGACTCCTCGGGTGGCTTCTCCATGAATGTGCCTCCACATGATGAGTCAATGTTATTCTGGCTCAACTCTTCAATCCCGATGTAGGAGGCTTGAACTAGCTGTCACAAAGGTACTTCATGGTGGGAGCAGTCATGAAGGAGATTTTGGAACCTTTCCCACACCTCGTGGAAAGGTTCATTTTCCTTTTGGGTAAAGGTGGTGATACATCTTCTCATGTGAGTTAGCTTGGAAATCATGAAGAACTTTTTGAGAAACTCATTTTTGACCTCATTCCAAGTCACCGACTCTTGCTTCAAAATGTACCATTCTTTAACATTTTCCTTTAGAGAGAATGGGAAGAGAGTCCTCCAGATGGAGCCATCAGTAGCGGCGGGGGTACGGAAGGTGGAACAAGCCTCGAGGAATGCATTGATGTGATGGTGGGGATTCTCATTCTCCATCCCATAGTAGGTAGGAAGGAGTCCAAGGAGTGCAGGTGGAATGGAGAACTGTTGACCTGACATTTGGTCAACTAGGGTGGCAATGGGAGAATTGTAGTTCCCCAGGGTGAAATACTCGTGGAGTGGGCAGTTGGGCTACAATAGAGGTTGTTGACCATTCCCATGAGGGTTGTTGTCAACCATGTGGTCACTCATCTTAGCTTCTTGGTGTTGGTTGAGGCAGCTTTGGTACCTCCTCCTACCAATCTCAGGGTCGTACAATGGTGTGTTTCCCACCAAGGCTACACACTAGCCAACTAGAGGTGGCTAGATGAAACCCTAAGAGATGACACACATGTAGATCATTCAAAATTTATATTAACCCTAACACAAGTTGATCAAAAAACCAAATAGGTCACCCGCAAGCACACAGGGTACTATTGTAGTATAGGTGATTAGCAAGAGTAGGAGTCGATCCTTAGGGATAGAGGGGGCACTAGAGCTAGGCTAGTGTTGGCTACATTCCTATTGGAGAGATTAGGGTTGAAGGGTTTAAAGGTGATTGGTTGGTTGTTAAACTAGGTGAACAAGCAAGTAAAGCCAATTATGAAATCTAGATTATCGCAACCCTAAATCATCCTTAGCAGGAAAGTCTAATGAACTAGATATAGCAACTATCAGAGCAAAATCAAAGGTTAACTACACTACACTATAAGAGAAATTAGCAACTAAAAACTAGATTAACCACAAGAGACAGAACAAAAACCTAAGTTAGCACTAAAGAGCAAGACTAAGCAATTAACTAGTTTGAGCAAAAGCAACAAAACTAGACTAGCATGAACAAGCTAAGAAGGCAAGTTGGGTTTTAAACAATGAGATTAGGTAGATGGGACATTTAGGGATGTGGTTTGATATTATTTGGGGGGTTTCAACATAGAAATCAATTATTACAATTCTATCTAGATTACCAAACCAAACAACAAGGCAAGTGCTAGTAGAATGTACCCTATACTACTAGTTGGAGAACTAGGGTTAGGTGCAATTCTAGTAGGACTTGTCAAGTCTAGGTCTATAGGGTAAGTGGCATTAGGTCAATTGAGATCCAAGGGTAGAAATGGGAGTAGAGATGAGGGTTTTTCACCTCATGCCACTAGCCATCTAGCCATTATAAAGCCCTAGGAAATTGCACTAATCACATTTACACTAGAAACTTAGATCTCACACTCACTTGTAGGAGGAGGGATGTGTATTTAGGAACAAAGGGGGCAAGCTAGGGATTCACTAATTGGACCTAGGAGCCATTCCTAAGATTGCCACATACAATCCAATTCCTCCTAGAAGCTAAGTGTCATTAAACATCTCAAAGCAAGCAATCCATGTTAGAAGCACAAACCACATGCAATAAAATAGGAAATGAGATAGAAGCAAGAAGCAATTATCATATATAGAAATTATGTTTGTTACAAGTTATTTCCCCCCAACATGGTATCAAAGTCACATTTTAACCCCAAACATCCCACCACTAGGGGCTTAGCTAGACATGATCAAGAAAATAGCAAAAGAACGGGGAAGAAGGGGGTAGAACTTCATAAAGCTTGAAGTAGAAGCCTCCTTATTCACCTCCTAGCATCTTGGGGACGTCCTTCCTCCTCCAATGGTGCAGATGGGCATGAGAATATGGGGGATTATGGAGGAAACCTAGAAAACTAGGTTTCCAAGGTGGAAATGGGTGATTGAGAGCATAGATGCAAGGTGGAGTGCAAGGAATGCTCAAGGGGTAGGGTGGAGTAGGAACAACTAGGGGGTATAACCATTTTGCCCCAGCCACCACCTATGTATATATAGGTGATGGGGAGGCACTAGGGTAAGTGGGGGTAGTTTAGGTAAAATAATGTTAAAAATGGGTAGGGTAGGTTGGTTACCACGGCTGTGTTGATGTACCACGGCCGTGGTGGTGGTAGTGGGGAACAGTTGTGGGGGAGTGGCCATGGTCAAGGTGTGAAAGGAGGGTGAAAATCCTAAGTATAGGTGGTGGCCACGGCTGTGGCGGGATGCCACAGTCGTGTTGGGTAAGTGGCACCATGACCGTGGTGGTGTATCACGACCATTTTGGAGGAGGAAGTCTTGGTCGTGGGGGGCAACACAGGCATTTTTCTTCTGCTGACCATGGCTGTGGTGAGTGGCCATGACCGTGGTGTCTTCCGTGGACCATGTATGTGGTGATGGCCATGTCCGTGGTGAGTTTGATGCAAAACATTGATCTCACTGTTGGTTCTTCATAAAAAAGGCACGACCCATGGCCATGGGGCCATGTCCATGGTGTCTTCAATGTGCCACGGTCGTGCTGATGGCCATGATCGTGGTGAGTTTGGTGCAGTAACCTGACATCTTACTTAATTCTTCACAATAATTGACATGACCCATGGCCATGGAGCCACAACTATGTTGGGATCTCCAGTGGCTAAATGAATTTCAATTTACATCATCCATGGACTTCCTTGCTTGATGTTGAACCTTGGCCATTAGGGGTAGGTTGAGGGAGATTTGGGGCCTTCTTTGGACCCCTCCATGAGTGGAGGAACCCTATAACTCCTTCCTTCTCTCTCATCTATCCAAAGCATGGTCCAAGTACCTGAAAACAATGCAAATAACGTCCATAAGTGCATTTGACAGTAAAACACATATTGAGGGAATTAAAATGCATTCTAACTTGTTTATATGTGATTAAAGTACAAAATGGCACACGATAGATCCCTAAAATAGGGCTTCATTACCACCCAAAATGTAAAACATACTTGTCCTCAAGTATGCTCCAACTTAATCTCTCTTTTCAATTTTCTTTCAACAAACAAGAATGACAAATGCATAGTAATAGAAAATTATTAACTACATGGTCTTGGAAGTGACTAAGTGCATGTGTTCCACCACTCTCCTCTTCTCTTTCACATACCAATCATGAAATGAGTACTGAGCATACAAACTTCAAATATAAAGCATAGAATACACAAGTTGTCCATATGTCTTGTATATCATTTCGGGTAAACCATTTCATGTTGGTGTTAATCAAAGATGACTAGGAGTATTGTTTCGCTTTCATGCATTCAATATTATGCCTCAAACCACACTAAATAACCCATGTGGTTGTGGAAAAGGGTAAAGTGATCTAGATTTGATGTTTTCTAGCTCAATGGGTATGCAAGTAGAAGAAAGTGTTGCGTAAAGGTTTTGGAGTGCTATTACATACAACACTCATCTTTTTGTTATTTGAATGCTCTTAAATAGGAGCATTGTAATGACCCTCCTTCTCAATAACCCCCAATTAAGGAAGACCAAAAAGTCAGAGGCGTTATCCCAAAAATAATATCAATGGTTTTGCAAATAATAAAAAATAATTAATAAATTGTACGAAAGACTAAGCTTAAAACTAAGACAAAAAAAATTCTTTTCACATACCTTTCCAAAGTAGGAAATTAAACTTCTACCCTCTATAGAATTCTATCTATCTAGATCCTCTTTTAAGAATTAACTTTAATCTTCACAAGTTCCGGTTTACTATTTGTAAATTTCAAAAATTCCTAAAACGCTGACAAACAAAATGTCGGTCAGTATAAATGAATATACTGGTATGTGGGGACAAACAAAACATTGCACATATATTCTAACAACATAATCACATCAAATAGTTGTTAATGATGCCAAATTTACATTTTCAATGTAACTTCTCAACCGCTTTTACACATACTCTGGGATACCATCTCTTAGGGTTTAGTCCTTGCAAGGGACTTAAGGCCACCTTCTCCATTCTGAGCTTGGTGCCTGGGGTCACCTCTCTGGGTGCCTAGTGGTCTTCTCTCTGGAGCTTGACCACTTTAGACCTTCCCTCCGGGGCTTGGTCTTGCATCATACATCCAGAGATGGTATGTAGGTTTGAGACAATTACACATGTACTTAAATTGTGATACACATAGTCACTTTAAAGATTGCAGAAATAAAATCATCCAAGAAGTTTATTTCCATTGCAATTGATAAAACATCAAGAAAACACCGGGAAACTAAAGAATGTACTCAAAAATAACTACATACATGATTTGGAGATTTCACAGGAAATATGCATAATTCAATCCAATCAGGCAATCCAAGCAAGCAATTCAACCACATAATCACAGAATCCTGAAAAGCATATGCAACCTATTTACTACATACTTATCAAGAATCTATCTAATCAACTTGAAAGTACTTTTTAGGATTTCTAATCCAAATTATGGTTTCATTAGGGTTCCTTTAGATCTATTTACATCTTTCCTCTTTTATGACCACAAAACCCTAAAATAGCAGTTCTAGGTGTAAAACCCTAATTACTGACTTATTCTCGTTGAAACCTTGTTTTCATCTTTTAGGCTTAGGATTTACCTAATATCACTTTTATACATTGAATTTCGAAATATATCTCATTAGAAACCATTAATACCTATATTAGGATTTCTAAGCCCATTAATGCTCATTAACATATTAAAACCCTAAATTAGGTTATAAAGTACATGAATCATCTATTTAGACATCAAAACATATTTCTTATTAAAACAAATTAATATACTCATAGATTACCCACATTAATCATCTCAATTTCATATAATGTCAAATTAGGGTTTCTTCCTCATTATAAATCACTATGATTAGAACATTAACCAATGTTTGAACTATGATTAAATTCAGGCTCTAAATTTATTTTTATTTAATTTTTTGCATTTTTCTGATCAATTTTCATATATTATGTGTCTAAATCCGAGTTACCAATTATTTTCTACAAATTTTGCAAGATACTTACCTCTCGGTCAATGGGATGTTGCCACATCAGCAGAGCGGCTCACTCATCCTTTTCCACATGGGTGAGGGTTCACCAAATCACGATCCTCCATGTGGGAAGTTGGCTTCACGCGAGTAGTTGCCTGGTTGAGGGGTTATTTCCCCTTTTTCCCTTACGCCCTCCAGCTTTAGGCCTCAAGAGAACTGGACAGATTGGTCTTTTCACCCATGGTCTTCTTCTCCCCCTGATAATTCCCAATTCTCGCACACCGCCACCATGGGTAGTCAACATGCCCATTGACCATCGTTCTCACAGCGTTGGACATTCACACAGAGGTTCCATCAGCTCTGCCCTACTCCTTAGAGGTCGTCGACCCTCTGATGCCCCTTCACTAGTGTTTGGGGTGGGCTGTTCCATAAGCCGCGACCACCTCTATATAGGGTAGATGCCAGGCCAGGGCAATGCCCCTTCTCAGCTTGTTGCTCCTTTTACAAGTGTAGGTACTACCGGGCGGAGTACACCGGTGACCTCCAGAGCGCCAAGATCTCCTATATATATAGGGTTGTCAAGTAGTTTCTTCTCACGTAACTCCCATTCTTGGACGGAGTGGGATTTGGGGAAATCCCAAACCCATATGGAAATGAAGCAATCAGGGGGTGAAAAGGTCCAAATAAATCTCCTAGTCTCAATGGGAGGCTTTCCAGGAACCGACAAGCATAGAGGAAGGAGGTAGAGTCCAGCGGTTCTCAGAGTCATTGCAACTCACCTTCCCGATCTAGCTAGAGCTGGGAGACGATTTGCAAACCGTCTATCTACAATCCAAGGGCTCTGGGAACACGTGACATCTAAAAAGGGCCAGGCCCTAGATATAAATCTAACAAATCACATTATCATATTAGCTAATCCCTCACTTTAAGAAAACTTTAAAAAATGCATAACTCTCTCCTCTTTTATCCAAACGTTCCCAAATTTTAAAGGAAAGTCCACCATGACTCAAAATTCATGTGTGAAACTTTTGGGACTCTAATTCGAGATTATTTAAGAATTTTCTTCATACACAAATTATTACTTATTAAGGCATATTTTATGCATATTTTCTCTCTCCTATTCTTTTGTATTCTCTATTTGGATTCCTCTTACCATTAGAAACTATGTGGACTCGAAATCTCATCCATGATGATTCCATTATCCATATTTCCACATATTTCTTATAATTTCATCATTATCTCATATTTCCTTCTTAATAAAGCAATATTTGATTTATTCTTTTTTTTAATCATATCAGACTCATTAACATATTATGATCCACAAAATCACATGTACAAAGGAAATGTTATAAAGGAATTCCATTCAGAACACATGCATCATACAATTCCCATAATCATACATTTATTGGGGAAATTGCATTTCCCACCATATGAATCCAAAATTTGGGGTTGTAACATCCCTCCCTTCTTATAGGAATTTTTCCCTCAAAATTCCACCAAACATACAAACAAATCAGGATAAGACTTTTCCATGTCTATCATTGGCTCCTAAGTGGCTTCATCCTTTCCATGGTACTCCCAAATAACCTTTATCATCTTATATTCTTACATCTAAGTTCTCTCTCACCTTGGTATCTCGTACCCTTGTAGGTGACTCAGAATTTGTCAGCCTCCCCTGAAGCTCAATTAGTTCAATGCTCAACACATGGCTCGGGTACATCACATAGTGCTCTAGATCAGACTCATGGAACACAACATACATCATGTTATCCTGAGGGGTAAGGATAAACATAATCATCTCCACCAATCTATCTCAAATGTACCTGTATATCGGGGATTCAATTTTCTTAGCTATAGCTCAGAGGGGTCGGGTTTTCCTAACACATATTCTCCCAAAGTGAACTGCATGTCAGTCTGCTTCGCATCAGCTCACAAAACTTGTCGCCCCCAGGCTTTCTCAGCCATTGCACAATCAAAGCGACTTCATCTACACACACTGTGGTCTCTCTGACCTTCCCAAGGTCCTCTCCCCGACATCATTCTAATGAAGCAGTGACTAATACAACCTCCTTTACAGAGATTCTTACATCGCGATACTGGCTATGGTGTCTATCATCATGAGAAAACTCTCTTAGGGGTAGAAACTTCTCCCCTATATCACCCCGAACGAGCACATATGCTCTCATTAGACCCTCCAAAGCCTGGATCAAACTCTCTTGAATGTCCATCAATCAGGGCGATATACTGTACTCTACTTCAATCTAGCATCGAGTTCTTCTTATACCTACTTCTACCACATGGAAGTTATTGAACTCAGATCATAGTGTAGTTGGACTATTTTTCTCTCATATGTATATGTATTTCAACCAGATCTGTCACACTGACAGTGCTCTCTCTCTTTGGCAAGGGATTAGGTCAACTTGGTAAGGCGATCTACCATAACCCATTTTGCATCATGACCTATCTTGGTCCAGGGGAGACCCACCACAACATCTATGGTGATTTACTCCCTTTCCCTCTTAGGGACTCTTCATTATTTATAGAAACTCATTGGGTTACTGGTGTTCGACCTTCACCCTCGGCATGTACGGTATTTGGGCACATGCAACACTATATCCTTCTTCATCCCAGGTCCTCAAGATACCACATACAAACCTTAACCATCTTGGTAGTACCACAGTGTATTGTGTACTTAAAATCATGAGCTCCTGGAATGACATGATTCCTCAAGGGTGACTCCTCAAAAACCCTAAAACACTCTAGTAGTGTGTTTCACCTCCTCCCTTTTCTGGAGAGGTGTATCTAAGGTTCTTACAACCATCCTTTTATCTCATCAAGCTCTGGGTTGGCTAACTGAGTATCCACCAACTCGACCAACAAGTTTGATTGATCTTCTAGATGTTAGCCAAACAAGTCTCATTTTCTAATGATCATAGGGTTCACCTAGCAACCTCTTCCAGTCTCTCTACTGGCTATACAAGATAGCTATACACTTGAGTTGTATTTTGCTAAGAACATCTTGTTACCAAATAAGCTTCCTTATGTGCTAGGTGATGGTGAAGACATAAACCTTCATATATGTCACTCATCATCCTCATCTCGGGTTTAGGTCTAACTGAGTCCAAAAAACTTCAAGCTCATTATATATGTTATCAAACCCAAACTTATAACTCATAGATTCCAAACTACTCTTGACAAGTACGTTCTCATATGATTATTACCTTAGTTCATCTATGCTTTCATACCATCCATCCAAAGTACTTCCAAAAGGGTGTGGTGTTTTCTTCGATCCTAAAACATCATAGAAATGTTTCAGCTCATATCACCTTGATCCTTAGTATATGACATGTGTTTTGTCCTATCTCTCACACTCATAACAAGAGGAAATAAAAATTTGGCTATAGTCCAAATATAGAGTTCATCTCGTTCCAAGAGTGGAGATGGTGCATCACACATCGCCATCACTTTTTTTTCTATCTGAGTTGAAACATACTTCACATGACTCCTCATCATGAAAATCTCCATTATGGGTGTACACCTATGGGAAGATTTTTCCCATCACCTCTGGATCTTAACATATCTATTTTATGTACAATCCTTTGTTGTTACATCAAGGTCTCTAGGGTGCTGACACTTTTGGGGTAATCTAACCCTTATGCATCTAGGGAGTGCCTCTCACATTTACCCCTTAGGCCCCATGAACTAATGAAGGTGGCCAACCTCATAACCCATGGTCCTTGGGCAAAGGTAGTTATTATCTCCTGACCCTATGATCTCGTGCATCCAGGGAATAGACAACTCCAACTTCCATCGGTCTTATCCCTTCCTGGACTTAGTATTGACTTAGGATTTCATCATAGCACATCTCATCCTTGAATCCTCACTCGCATCTCCATCCTCTTTCTGGGCATCCATGGTTAACTTAGCATCCCTCATAGGAATCATGGCGACCTACCTAACTCAGTCTATCCCCATACATGTTACCTGTATGGCAAAATATCCTCATGCCCCTTAGAGATGGTCACACATGGGTTTATAGATTCATCATGCTTGTTGTGACAAAGTGAAATTTAGCATTAATAAAAAGTAATTCCAATTTTTTGCCCTCTTTATGTTCACTTTGGAACCCAATATATTTTTGTTGGACTCTTAATCATTATTAAGACTCAAATCCAAAATATGGTGACCAGTGTAAATTTATACGCTTTGTAACACCTCAAATTTGATTAATTCATCACATTGTACAAAGAATCAAACTGATCCATCAAACTTTATCATTTAATTCTCAAACTTTTTCTAAATATTCTTCACATTGTTTTGAAGAAATGGTCCAAATTTCACTCAAATTGGACATTCCTATGATTTACCATGATTTCTTGAAGTTAATATGTTGAATACCCTTTTATTTTGCCTTATTTTGCTCCCTTTTTGACTTGTCCAAGTCAGCAATCCGTGGCAAGGGATCAGGGGCAAGTCTCAGCCCTTGGATCTCCTTCCCACGGATCATGGCCAGATCCAGTGCCCATTTGATCATCTTCTACCTCCACAATCAGCGGGGAGTAGTGAATGAGGGCCCAAAAGCGAGATCTCCCGCTCTTGACCAGTTCTTGGGAAATGAAGCGAGCCAAAATCAAGAACTCGAAAATTCGAACTCACCGAGCCCTATTTTGACCCCCTTTTGTATGCCATTACGCTGCCAAAACGAGCTCCCCGCCTCCTGTTCTCACTCTGGCGGCTATGGCTTCCACCAAGGAGTCCCCTAGCTAAAATTGCTATAAAAACCTCGGGATATGACTCCCGCCATTTTTCCACAGGGGTTTCCCCCATACTTCATGCTCTCGTTTGGCCTAAAGAACCTTTATTTCTCCACATCTTTCTCTACTTCTAGATATGCGATGATGCCAAGCCCATTTTGGGCGTTCCTGCTATGCACCTCCTCCTCCTTTTCTTTAACTCCCGTCGAGTCTGTAAGGTGGTGGCAGACTGGGACGACATGCGTGCGGCCCCCCTCACCCACTCTTTCTTCTGGAGTTGCTCCACGCAGGAGAGCCCTCTACCCTATTCTTCGGCTTACGCGAGGCTTGCACAAGGAAGGAGAAGGCTGAAGAACTGACCGGTCTAGAGGGGGTCCAACCAGGACCGAACCGACTAAGAACCGGTCAAAATCAAGATTTGAACCGGCCAATCAAAGGCCTGAACTGGGCTCCCAAATAGTGAGCCGCCTAGCTCACATGGCTCAATTTGGACCATTCATTGCACATCCAACGGCCCCCCATTTTCAAAGTAAGGTATTTATATCCATGTCTACTCGAAATTGCAATTAATACTCAAATCTTGATTAAATCATAGAAATTGCATCATAACTCCAAAAATGACAAACAAATAGTCAATCTTTATCAAAAAAATTCAATGAACCTTCTAAAATTACTTGTGGAGACCAACTATTTATGGATATTACTGATATACCTATATTTTATCTCTTGCTTTTTAGTTTTATCAAATAGCTCAATAGTGATGTTAATTCTTGGAAACCCTAATAATTGACTCTAATGATTATCCTGAAATACAAATCTAGATCCAAACTAGTTGACTTTTGAAAATAAATCATTAGTGGTCTAGATCTTTTTACTGGATTCAATCGTGATTATAATGAATATGAGTAATCTTGATATTGATCTTAATCTTACTAAACACTTGATATACTTTGACCCATCAACCTGATCTAGAATTCCAACGAAGCTAAGTATCCTGATGATGATCTAGAAACTTGAATGATGACTCAAATATTGATGATAATAATTAGGGTTAGAAAATATATTCCTAGAATACCTAGGTAGATCATCCATCCTCAAATATGTTTGACACTTGAGTAAATATTGAAATCTTGATATAATGTTGACTATAAATGAATGATATACCTTAGGGATGACTAGGATTGGAAAGCCCTAATCTGGTGTACTTGGTATTGGTCTATAATATGATCTTGACCCTCGATCCATATCTTGATTGATCTAGGAACTACTTGAGACCTTGATCTTCTACTCTTGTTGATTTATACTCAAAATCCTCGGTGAAAGGTACACTATTATATAACTCCTCCTTGATTGTATGAAGATACTTTTATGTATCTCTTGACTGTATACTTAGCTATTTACTTGGATGAGCTACTGTTCCCTATGATTAGTCTTCTGTTTTTCTATACTATATTTTGAAAAACATGAAAACATAAATTGCATGCCCATTATGACTGCCTGTATATTGATAATGATGATGATATTGATAATGTTGATAATGTTGATATTGAGTACAACAACCCCCTCAATTGGAGGTGGGACTTTTACATTGGCTTCCTACGTTCCTATGGTGAGAAGGAGCCTAGTGACCTTTCCCATCACGTTGGGGTAATAGAGTCACACAAAATATATAACCATGCTTCTCGAATTATAGCATAATGGGAACTCATAATAAAAGTCAAATTGCTTGAAAAACTTGTTGAATAAATGTAGGTATTGCAAATTGGTTGTTATTCTTTTGAATATAAGTCCTGCCAAGTATACTCTTCTATTATAAACTATTTTACTTGATTTTGATAGTGTACCATGCAATTGCATGATTGTGTCTTGATTTTCTTTATTTTAGGCAATACAAATGGAATACTGAATAAGATTGCTTCCGCACTCATACACTCTGATGACAAAGATAAATATGATATATCTTCATATTGGATTAGTTTGTTCTTTAATTATCCATTTTTTGAGTTATTTATTTCTTATTGTATATGCCAGTGTGATTGATCCTATTGGGCCACTCAGGGATGGTCGCTTCAATCCTTTTTCTACTGTGTAGGCAGTGGGATTGGGATTGGGATTGGGATTGGGGTAAGAACAGTTCTGTGACACTTGTACTATGTGCACTTACACTTAGCTCATCAAGCTCTTATGAGTGACCTCTTTAGGTTACCTCTGACCTAAACCAAAAGTTGGTACTCACCCTACATAAGGGTCCCTTCCCAGGATAAGAGAGAACTAACAATTGATAGTTACAAAGGTCACAAACGTCCTCACTTCCAAGGTTTACATCATCATGTACATGCTTAGCCCTATCATGTACTTATACACGTAGATAGCAAGAAGACAATATCCTAAGCCATCCTGAGTTCCTTGGCATGTCATACTTGTTCCTTATTCTTCAAAGTTGGCCAATCTCATATATATGTCACCAACATGTGTGAGGGGTTCATCAAACATATACCTTAGTCCAAGGGGGTTTCCTTTTCCTCTAAACATGAGGGTGGGTTGCTATACTCGATTTCCATAAACTTATACATCCTTGTGAGCATCATGTGCACTAGGTACTACTACTTCCCCTCTTAGGTCTAGGAAGCCTAGGTTCACTTCACATGCATCAGCTGTCTAACAGCATGCTCAACTATTCCACCATGAACTGAACCTATACCAGATAGGGAAAATATATATTCTAACACTTTTCCATATGAAAAACCCTTCAAGCCCTACACAAGGATAACCAACTGGGTGTGAGGCCTCACAACTTATTACCATACCTTATAAGGGTCTAAGGAACTCTCCTTCATATATCTAAAAGGTAGGTACCTATAACATCTGTACATCGGTTCAAGAAGCCTCTTCTCCTTCTAGGGTTTGGTTCCTCTAAAGTCATCCGAGGTACAACAAGTCTCTAAGGATCATGCATGAGGAAACCAAACCTATCTACTCAGGGTCGTCTAAAACAGGTCATGTCATACCCAACTTCTCATGATTCCTCATGTCTAAGAGTCTAGGATTCCAACCTTCTTCCTTGGGGTCTTGCTCTGCCTCTCTGGAGCTAACCCAAAAACTAGTCCTACCATTAGAGGTTCTCTCTAAGAAGATGGGTCAAGCTCTTAAGGATACAAGTTTATACATACCTGGGTGAAATGTACTATAAATACTGATATTCGGCCAAGATCATCCAAGGCCCTGCATGCTCATCTCATGAACATCATGCATGACCCTTATGGCCTAGGTCTAAAACTTTCTATCAGCCTTGATTCCATTCTGTTCTACATAGGTGCATGCCTCCTTTCTACTCATATATATCTATTAGGGCTACGATACAATCATCACTAACCTCCTCAATTAGGGAGCTACCCCTCATCCTCAACAGGCACGACCACCCAAGGTTGGTCATCAAAAGGTACTAGGTTAAACAACCTCACATAGATCATGGGTAATCCACACCTTTACATAAAGCATGAATGTTTAAGCCACACACTTGAAGGTATAGAAGACTAAGGTATCCAATTCCTTGTCATCTCTAACTTCCACTTAGGGTTTGGGTTGAGCATCATCCTCAGAGTTAGAGACAAAGGAACTATATAATCACTATAACATTGATCACAAATTGTAAGTTGAAGTTGTTCTCCAACTTTCCAATTATTTGGATAGCAATGATGTTTTTATAGATACTGCTCATTGTTTGTGACATCATAATCTAGTTATGGAGATTCATTATCAACGTAATTTGAGGCCTATATGGCCACACTCATAGGATGTACCTAGAATAGGATTTTACTCTTGAATAAGGTCTAACTTGTTACTAAAGTGTTTAGTTATTCAATTTAAACAACATTGGTTGATAATTGAATGAACATGACCATGAGACTGACTCAAGTGTTGAGGAGCATCTCAAGTGTCAAGTCAATTTAAATAACATTTGTTGAACATTGGTTGAACGAAATCTGAATCATCTGGTTCATAGGTGAATAATTGATGCAAAATGTGAGTCGACCAGTTCATATTGTGAATCAACTAGTCGAGTGCATGATCAGTAAGACTGGATCAAGGATTCATGTTGTGCATTAATTGTCACATTTAAAGCCAATATGTTTGCAACTATGAAATATAGTGAATTAACCAATTCAAGTGTTGAATCAAATGATTTACATGTGCACATGACAATTCAAAAATGAACCAATCGATTCGTGACTCGTGGAAAAGAAAAACATATGAAAACCTATCTCTTTAACTCCCAATTGATCTAAAAACCCTGACCCTGACCATGCTATAAATAGAGGGATAGTCAAGGCTTTCAGAAGATACAGCTAACCTTGACAAATATTATTCTCTAATCGTTGTTGTAATGTGAGAGCCCAAAGAAAGTCTTACCCATAAAAGGGAGAGACAACTAGGGAGAACAAGTCAACGTTAGTAGGTTGACATCAAAGGGACAACTCCTTCTTGTCAATTCCAAAAGAATGCCAAGAGTTCCCGTTGGTCCTCTTGGACTACGTAGAGTCAGGGAGGTCATTTCCACCTGGTAGTAGGATGTCATTGACCGCCATATGTGGTGCTATACTAGGAGGCTACTGCAGACAACAGTCCAAGTTCTACTTCAGAAAGAAGCACATTGCTGGAAGGATAGTCGATGGACTTGCTCCAAGAGCATGTATATTCCTTGAAACCTTCCTCTTGATCCATAATTGTTGATGTGATCCGTTGTTCAAGGGAAATATAGCAAGAAAATTTTGTTTCCGCTGCCATATCTATCACCATATTTTTCCTATACACACATCAAGTTATTGGCTTCATTGTCGGGGAGCATGGTGAATGTGAATATCTATCAATTTAGTTAGCATGTTTCACAAATTTGTGTTGCTTTATATTGTTTACAAAAAGATCAACTCTTGTGTTAAATGATTTTTTCTACTTGTTTTTATAGGTACTTTAAAGGATTTTATGATGGGAAGATCTTTAACCCCAACCAGACTAAAAACCTCAACACAGAAATTGATAGAACATTTTGTAGATGTTTATGATCCGAATAGAGGCCTCCATTAGATGCAATACCAAACATTATAGAATATCATAAAGAAAACCATGAGGAGGATAGGAGGGTTCAACATTATGACACTCCATTAGGTATTTCTATTAAGTAGTTTCATGCACCAAAGGTAAATGCTCTACTGATGAGTGTTGATAAACCTCCTCTCGATGTAAGTGAGAACCATTTCACTATTAGCCTTATTAGTCTCATTAATACGTGGCACTTTTGTGGTAGTGTTTTTAGAAACCCACACAACATATTTAGATGTTGAAAAACCTCCATTGTACTATGAAAACTAATGGATGTGGGTCAAATAATGGCCAAATTTATATGTTTAAGTTATCTCTATGTGTCAAGGAAAAAGCACGGTACAACACCATTTACCACTAGTACCATTTGTTCATGGACATACCTTGTTGATACTTCTGTTAAAAACTATATACTTATACAAAGACCAGGCATTATAGAGTTCATTTTTGGAGTGCTAAAAGATCTTAAAAAATCTTGGGATAAATTTTAAGGTATCATATAGAATGTCCTCATAATGACCTACCTGGCTGGCGTCCTATAAATAGCTTATGTATAGGTCTTAGAAATTAGTTCAAACATCTTCTTAATGTAGTAGCAAGAAGGTCTTTTGTGACATGTGATTTAAGGAGATGTGTTCAAATCATAAATGATATGACTACAAGTGATCTTGTATGGAAACACTCTCAAAATAAGAGATCTATTGATCTTTTGTAGAATGTAAAAGCTTCTACTTCCAAGAAAGGTGAGATCCGTGAAGTCAAAAGTGCATACATGTTGTTTGCTAAGCTATATGAAATATCAAATGATATCATGACAACATTAAGTTGTAATCCATATTTTATCTTAAACCTCTAGTCAACAATGTAAATAGTTAAGCCATTCCATATATGTGGTGATACCCCTAGATTCTAAAATTTTGTGCTTATGCATAGATCAATCAAGAATCAATACAATAGTTACATTATGTCAACAATATTAATTGTACCATGCATGTTTCTCCTATGGAAATTATAGGATGTATGAGAATGACTATTTTTTTTCAATGAGAACTGTAATTTCCCCAACCAATAAGCCAAAACAATAGTATACAAACCATTCCATACAAACTTTCCAAATAGAAACCAACCAAACTTTAGAAATCACAAGGCTTATTTTAGGGATAATGACATTAACCTTCAAACTTTGATATTTTCATTGGGATTTCAACTACTGCAAGTCAAAAAGAAGAACAAAACAAAAATTAAAAACCGACTAGCCACCTTTCTTTCTAAAGTCAAATATGAGATTGTCACTCTTTACTATTTAAACAATTCACCTCATCTTTGATCAGATTTCAATATTGTAGAGTTTGGATTTAACCAAATGAAAAGTTACTCAATTAAAATATTGATGGATATTGAGGTTGCTCTCTTGAATTCAAATGGATGGTCTTGGATTAGTCAAAATGTCTTTTCACACAAAGAGCTTGATCTTGAATTACTTGAGATATGCTTGACTTTGCATGGTCAAGTACGTTTTTTTGCTATCCAACTATAAAGAAACCTAGAGAGTCAAATAGTGTGTACAATAAAGAAATATTTGCTAAACCTAGATATTTCGTGGATGCAAATTCTCTAGGGATGCCACCTCTCTCAATTTTGGTTGTTGAAATATTCTCATGAATAGATTAGATAATTGAATTGATTAAAATATGGTATCAAATTTCTATTGAATTATCTCACTCGTTCAAGTGTAGTAGAACCAAATAATGTATTCCATTATGTATCATACTGGCTAATGAAAATACTTCATTTGGAAAGTATTTGAACCAAATGGAGGTATATATTACTTATATTTGTTCTTTCCAACTAAAAAGTCCAAACATGTTGAACAAGAAAAGTTATAGAAATAGATACCACAAAAACCTTATTTGTACAAGGATAATGTATGGCTGAAAGAATAACATAACATGTTGGACCCCCAAATCTCTATCACATATATGATGTATGAATTTAGTTTAGATGGAGTACGTCCCTAAATATTCTCTATGTGATGACAAGAGGAAACTTATATTATTTAAGTTATAAGTATGATGAAATATAAAAATACTAAAATCGATAATTGTGGTGAGGTATGCATGATCTCTCTTCAGTCAAAATGTTTTGCATGAATATTAGTTTAAAGAAACAAATTTTACCTTTTTAATGGAAAATTAACTCTAAAAATATTTTGTTAATAACATAATGATCAGGAGCAATTAAGTTTTAGGAAGAAGGAAACTCAAAGAGCATGATCTATACCACTATAAAAAAGTATGCATGAACATTTAGTAAGTTATAAATATCTTGAACCAATTGTAAAATCTATCCTAACTATTCACAATGTCTGTGTCCCAAATCCAACGCATACAACTCCAAGGTTTATGATATGTAAGAACTTGTTTAAACCAAACATTGGTAAGAAAGGTAACCTTCAAAATTTAGGACATAAATTATTTTTTTAGGTCTTTCCCAAAAGCAAATTGATCATTACATGGAATTAGGAAAATAGATAGAAACCCCTAATATGAGTGGACAGTAGTGGCTTTTCCAGGTTATCGTTAATAGAATACATAAGTTAAAATATAGTTTTGTATGAAGCATCATAATCTATCGTCAATTAATTAGTTGTTATAATTACCTAATGGTAACATTGAAAGAAAAATAATATAATTTTAGGATGCATAAACCATATGAATAAAGTAGTGGAATAGCTTTATGAAGAATGCATGGTATAAATTAACACAATTTTAAGAATATTACACCTAGAAGAAACTGAGACCAACCAAAAAAATATAAAGATATTATGGAAACTGGAGTTACATATTACTGAATTGAGGAATATCCATGTCTATTATCTTATTAATATATGCATGTGTTATTATGGAGAAACCACATAAGCTCAATCATCCAAATGGATAATTGTGTCTGAAGGAATGGTTTATACCTAGCTCAACCCACAAATTGGCAACATGTAGAAGTACATGGATGAACTATGAAGTCTATGTCCCCATACATACTCACAATCTTGAGGTGCACAAGGAATAATTGGAGGTATGTTGGGTGCCTCTTTCCAATTAATATGTTTACTATAAATGTAGTTGGGCACAAATTGACCATGAAAGTAATAAAAACATAAATTATGTTTCAATCATACTCATACAGTTAACATATTATGAATGAACATATTCAAAATAAGAAAAAATAAAAAACATGTCATATAACCTATTATGGATATATTATTCATTCTAAAACATATCAGACATGTAGGCTACGACAACAAATCTATTGAATAGTCTGAAGATCAGATGGAATAAACAATAATGACCATTCAAAATAAGAAGAGAAGAATTTACATATTAACCCCATCATACAAAAATTATAAAATAAAAATAGATACAAGAAGCTCAATGTTTTATCAATTTGAGGAAACCAAATATAACCAACCATGAAATAACAAATGTGATGTACCCAACTTGGGATGCACGCCACTTACGTGGGAAAATTTCTCAATGCAAATTGGTCATGGTGTGGAAATTTTCTAGGATATAATGGCTAGAGTACATAAATTGGCCCAGAAAAATATTTGAAACATAATAAAATGTCCTCAATGAGTCGTATTTGTCAATCAATTATCACTTAAAGAATGGATGATTGAAGGTTTAGTAGAAATACAAAATATTAATATGGTGGTGCAATAGTTATAGGTTTAGTAGAAGGTATGACTTTGGGTTGAAAAATTATATATATGAATATGATGGTGGAAAATTCATGTGTATTATAGGTATATATATGTGTGTGTGTGTGCGGCGCGCGTGTATATATATATATATATATATATATATATATATATATATATATATATATATATATATATATATATATATATATATATATATATATATATATATATATATATATATATATATATATATATATATATATATATATATATATATATATGGAAACTAATGTGTGTGAATATGTTGGTTCAAGGAAATAGAACCTTGAATAAGTGAGTGGAAGAAGTGAAAAATGAGGAAATGAAGGTATGAAATCAGGTTTAGAAGGGATGAGATGTGTGCATATTATGTTCAAGAATAGGTTTGTAGGAAATGAAATGTATGAATCTGGTGCTAGAATAGTTTGAAGAGGAATGGTTTCTATGAACATAGGTTTATGACAAATAAATTGTAAGATGTGGTGTGGAACAATTTTATGGGGAATGGCTAACATGAATTTTGTTTTATGAGCAATGAAATTTGTGAAGTTGATATTGAATATAATTATGCAGAAATGAAGGTATGAATATACAATTAGGAGGACCAAAATTTATGTTTATGGTTGTGGAGTAGTTTAGTAGGAAATGTATGCATGAATATGGGAATACAACATATCAAAATTTGGGGAATATAATGTACGAGACTAGGTTTTGAAGGAATGACATGTATGCATATTGTGGTGGTGCACTAGGTAATGAGAATATCAAATGTATGAACATGGTGAAGGAGTAGTTTTTTTGGAGGAATGTAAGGTGTGAGTATGGTTTAGGAGCAATTAATTGTAATAATGTGGTGGTCTAATGAATTTAGAACAAATGGAAGGTATGAATTTAGATTCAGGAGAAATGAAAGTAATGGATTCAGAGGTGGCATTTTATAATGAGGAAATGAATATATAACTACTAGATTATTGCACTGAAATGTAGGAATATGTTGGTGAAATTGATCTAGAAAGGAAGAGATGCATGAATATGGGAGAGAAAGAGGTTTAAATCATGAATGGATATATAAAATTAGGTTTGGGAATAATGGAACGTACGTATGAATTTTTTGGTTGTTGTATAGGTATATATGAGGAATAAAATTCATGTACTTGATGGTGGAATAGTTTTAGGAGGGATGGAAGGTATGAATATTGGTTTTGGAAAGGTAAAATTAGGTTTCAGAGGAATAGAATGTATGTATGAACTTTTTGGTGGTTGTATTGGTATATATGAGGAAAACAATTCATGAATGTGATGCTGGAATAGTTTTAGGAGGGAAGGAAGGTATGAATATTGGTTTTTGAAAGGTAACATGGAATAATGTGGTGGTATAATATTGTTAGGAGGAAGAAAGGTATGAATATAGGTTTACGAGTAATGAAATACATGAATTGGATGTTAGAATACTCTATGAAGAAATGAAGAAATAAATATAAGATTAGAAGGAAGTGAATGGATATATATGTTGATGAAATTGGTTTACAAGGAAACACTTGCATGAATTTGGTAGTGGAAGAGGTTAAAATGAGTAATGGAAGTTATAAATTAGAATTTGGAGTGATGAAATGCACTCATATTATGGTGTGGAAATGGTTTATGAGGAATATAATGTGTCAACAACATGGTGGAGTAGTTTTTGGAGTAACTGAAGTTGTGAATATAGATTTGGGAGATTGTCGAATACTATTGGGAGGAATAAAAGGTACATATATATGGTTAGGAGTTATTAAACACGTGTAATTGGTGATAGAATATTGTAATGGGTAAATGTAAATCTAAACATAATATTTGGAGGAATTTAGTGTTTGTATATGGGAAACAATCATTCATCTTTCTCAAGGATGAAAAATTAGTAAATATCAAAGAAAATTACATTTGATGCAAAATTGATGAAATTTAAATACATGAATAAAACTAGAATTGGAATTTATCTACATTCTAATAAACAATGAACTCAAAATTACTCATCGGGTTATGCATGGAAATTCCAAAAAATGATAACAAAAGTAAAACCTCAATGAACCCACCACTGGATGTTAGTTCAATTAGGGAATGTTAACAAAGGAAATGATTGATATAAAAAATAATAATAACAAACCATTCATATAGAAATAAAATCTAAAAAATACCAATGAAGCATATGTAGAACAATCCATACAAGAGAATATTAAATTTTAGGATTAGTGAACATAAGTCGTGGCCTCACCTGGTGTTGATGTGCACCCATTTATGATGTTATAGAATAATTGTTGGCCTCACCCAAATCGTCCTATATGGCGCAATAAATTGATCCTTGATTACTACAAGAGTTGTCAATTGTCGTATGGACATGTATGAATATGTATTGATCTCAAAAAGGTGGGGAATCAAGGAGAGGGAATCCAAAATATGAGAAAAGTCACTAAAATGTTCAATTGACCAGTGATAAAGTGAAGAAACAAGAAGATGAGAGGAAATAAAGGAGAGAGTGTAGGATGATTTTTAGAGGATTGATAGAGAGGGTCATTAATCCAAGTGAGGGATCATTTATCTATGAAGAGAGGGTAATTTCTAATAATAGAATAATTGTTTATCTGATGTTAAAGTAACTTTATGAGAAATAAAAAGTTACATGTTTGATGTAAGGTGGTAAATATTGTTTTTAGAAGGAATAAGATACAAACACACATTGTACACTCATTTTTAAGCTACAAAAGTGCATACACTACACAATATGCATTTTGTATAGACATATTATGTATTTTACACACTACTAGTGTAAAAAAATACATAATGACATAACAAAAAAATTGAATAATGTGGATGAATTTAGAATATATACATTTCTACAATATAGATATATACAAGAAACATACAAAAATATACATCCTACCCATTACAAACAAATACACACCTAGTAAAAACATTACTCAACCAGTCATAAGAGTTATGTGGTCGTTATAAAATTGTTAGTATTCAGCAGATTGTTTTTACAAACACATTTGTGCAATGAGAAATAAATGAAATTTATAAATATGATTAGACCGTTACTAATTATTATATAATATTAATTGGGTATTTTAGGGTTTATTCAAGGGTAATTGTATCACTACCCATATTTTGTGGTGTCAGAAGGAACAAATAATGCATCTCAACACAAAAGAGCATCTATAAAATGTATACCAAATGTTATAAATATCAAACCTTAGTTAGAAATTGTTGTTGTCAAATTGAATTCATCAGGGTTCTTATCTGTATGTCTTGCAATTTTGTTATTCATATAATTTTATGATTTCTTAATCATTTCAATAAAACATCTAGTCATACTATTATAGTGGTAATATATTTTTAATATAAGGAAAACATTATCAACAAAAAAAACTTGTTCTATGTTGGCCTCACATCAAATTTTTGGATCCACCATTGCATATTGATGTATCTAATGTCTGGCCATAAATCAAATGGTCAGAATAAAAATGCTATGTTTGGAAAAGAGAATATTAATAACTTGTCCAATGACATACACTAGCACATATTGAACAAAACATATTTATATGAATAATCAATGAAACCACTAGTTTGTTATGCAGGTATGTCCCCAAAATGTTTATAGGGCTGAATATAGAATATAAATAAAAACAAGTCTATGAATATGTCAAGGAATTCCCTTATAGAATATACATTACATGCACGAATAAAACATACCAAAGCACCTTGAGTTGTGTAGGTTATGTACCCAAAAAAGAATAATATGTCAAACATGAAAATGCACATGCAAAGTAATTCTTAATATATACATTGTTGTGATGATCACATACCAAACACGAACACAACTAGGATTAGTAACATTATAAAATAAAATATGTGAACCAACCACAACATATTGAGATATGCAAGATGTATCTAAATTATCAATGTGAAAATCACATGAAAGGAACAATTTTTGGATGCAAAAACTTCTATATATACATCAAAAATTACCAAATTTAAATTCAACATAAATACTTTCTACAAGCATGACTAATACAAGCATTGCACAACATAGGTAATCCACCAAATCAAGTTATGAGTCATATTTTCACAAAAAAATGAGACCATTGGCATGTGGAAACATTTATAATAAGGGAACTTTTATCTCAAACATATTCTACAACATGCATATAGCAAAAAGTCTTCTAATAGGATAAAAATGACACATTGATATCTAATACCAATACAAATAACAAGAAATCATGATACTAAAAAGAATAGTTCAATAGGTTATTGATAATAAATAACACATGTCAAACATTATTTTGACATGAGTTAACATTTATAAGAAACACTTAAGTAACAACATCAATATAATATCATCCATATTCTTAAAATAACTTTATCTTTTATTGGATGTACGTGCTTGGCGCAGGAGAGGAAGATGGAACACCACATAAGTAGAAGATCTATAAGTGCCCAACATTGAGGAATACATGGAAGAAATTAATAGAAGAACATGATGAGCCATACAATCATTAATAAGAAACACATATTCATAAGCATCCCTTCAGGTCTCTTGTGGGTTGGATGAACTAGAGTCATGTGAGCTCGCTTCAAGCACACAACAAATTGGTGGGTATAGGACACAGTAAGGGCTTTTTGATGAATCTTGACACATAATGAGTCCACACCACCATTAAACCTATGTAAAGAGGTGGCGAAGGTGGAGGTCAAGAGTTGTCAGTAGGAGAGTTGAAAAGTCCTCTCACTGTGAGTATGTTTCTCCTATCATTGTATAGGATAAAAAGAAAATTACTCACTTTGAACTTGTGACTATGTTTCTACCATCAACATAGGGAGAATAGTGAATCTTTAGAAGGAAGCCTTGTAGCATGTAATGACTAAAACCCTAGATACACCAAAAATAGATGAGAATTATTTTGTAGAACGTGCGCCAAGGTAGTCTTCTATAGGCCTTAACATGTGGGTTAAAGTTGACTTTTGTGGAGATTTATACATAATATTTTCTCTTTCTGGAAAAAGGCGTAACACTAGAAATTTTGATTACAATTTTCATGCCACTATAACTAGACACTTCTTCTTATTAAAGCATGTCACTTCCATGTTTGAAATTGCCTAACAAAAATCCAAGCTATCATTGCTTATTTAGGCATTTAATGTGATTTAGATGATAAATTTTGTTGATTGTTGTATTGGATTTTGTGGATTTGAGATCTGCCAAAGTGTCTGGATATGAGGTTTGTAAATTTTGGGAACACTCACACTTCTTATATGCATTTCATGCACTACCTAAAAATGCAAACCCAAATCACTCATCCCCACTCACCAACATCTTCCCCTACTCCAATTTCCACCTACCAACTAGTCCCCACTCTCCTCTCCTTCTACCAACGGGTCCCTTCTCCAGCTACCCATTGGTCTCCACTGATTGTGCCTCACTCCTTGTAAGACAGTTAACTTGGCTTTTAGAGTAACCTTGTTTTCTTTTCTTGATTATATGCTTAGAGACTTAATATAATCCTGTGAGATGCTTTTATAACATGTGACAAGCTTATGTTTTTAGTTTGGTCCTGTTTGGATGATGTTTGAGCAATGTATTCTTATTTTGGACCAAGTTGAAATTTTCCCATGTTGAGGGTTTGGATTGCAAATTGTCACAAATAGAGTGTGCATGATAGAGACAAAGGAACATAGGGGTGCTCTTCATAGACCATGGTTGATGATGTGACATCACATGGTGAGATTTGGGTTCTAGAGTTTGCCTTATTGATGTGTGTCGACCATGTTTGAGTTTGTGAAGTGTTGCGACCACAACACCTCACTTGGTGAGTGTTGCAACTGAATACTTATCCTAGGATTGGTTTGATTCAAACTTGATGCCCTAGTTTGGGTTTGGTCTCTAGGAGTTTTTCTCTTGAAGAGTGTTTCAATCATGTTGTGGTGTGGGTGACCTAGTGTTGTGTCACTACATGTGCATGGCATGCTTTGACTGGAACAAGGGTTGTAGCTGACCTAGGTGGTCTCTACCCTTCCTAGATAGTATCACCCTTTGATGCATGCATATCTTTAGTGGTAACATGGCTGTTTACTTGGTGAATAAGTGTCATTTTGGTGATCGCTTGTGTTGACACCTCACAACCCCCTTACTCCCCACCTACCTTGTGTATATAACCCCTCTTCTTCACATAAAAGTATCATTTTTGGTCCTCCTTCCCCAATCTCTTATGTTCATCCTTGGAACTTTGTTAAGCAAATAAGGACTCATCTTGGAGCTTTGATGGCTGACTAACCTTGGATATGGTGCTTTTGAGCTTGATCATCCTCCTTGTGGTGATCCTTGGTGATCTTCCTTCTTGGTAAGTTGTTATCTCTCCTCTGTCACATTTTCTTTTGGCTCTCTACCCTACCCTCTTCTCCTTTCTTAGACATGAGACTATGGCTTGACCGTGGTGTCTATGTTGAGGACCTCCTCTTCACAAAGGTCAAAACACCATGGATTAACCATGGTGTTACTTAAGTGAGATGGAGCTTTCCTCTCTTTCTTCTTCCTTCCCTCTTGATCAGCCTAGGGTTTGTATTTTTCTTCATCATGAGCTATCTTTTGACCTTGGTATGTTTAATCCTTCTTGAGGTGATCTTGTGGCCAAAAGTTGAACTTGGTTGGAATTTCACTTTCTCTCTTGGAGATCATGGTCTTGGAGCTTGATCCTCTACATAAGGTGGGTTGTATAACTCTTTTCTCTCACTATTATTGCACTATGTTCTTACATGCATGTTGCTATTTTCACCTCTAAAATGTGATCCTAATATGCTATATAAATATATCATAATCTAGGGTTTCATTTTTGGTAATAATCACATGTGGTTTGCTTATACCGATAAACCCTAATTTCTTGCACCCAGTTTTGGTGGTGATTATGGAATGTATGTTTTTCCTCTTGCACTTTGATTATGGAACTGTATTATCTTGATTATGGTTTGTCTATCCCTGGATAAGAGGAGATTTTGGTTTTGTTTATATGCATCATAAACTTGGTTTTCATATCTTTAACCATGGTCCTTATGGTGACTTTCCTTGACCCATGTTCTAGGGTTTAGATGGACATCTCTATGTGGAGTTTTAAATTATGCTTGGTTTTCTTTAGATTAATCTTCTATTTCAACCATTGTTTGATTCTATTTTGGAGATGGTTGTGTGGCTGAATTGAGGTTTCTACACCTCTTGATATTCCTCTATGGTCGCTACATTATTTGGGTGGTTGTTGCGACCGCAACAACCCTAACCCTAGGGTATGGTTCTACACATGCTCTCTAGTAGTTGCAACATAATGTTTCAAGCATGCAGGTCACTACACATGATTGCCTTTGAATGATAGACTCAACTTAGAGGTTGCAATAGATTCCAACCCTAAATACGTCACAACACCTATGGTCTCTACACATATGGTCGCTACAACTATGGTCACTACACCTATGGTCACTGCACACACTCATATAGGTCGCTACACCTATTATCTAATCGATTGCAACACTTAGATAATGGTATATACATGATGATGTGAATGTGAATTATTAATCATAATTAATAATGCTTAATCCTAATACACACCAAACGTGTTAGAGGTGATGAAACTAGGGTTTGGTGGTTGAATGATAATATGAAACCCTAATTGGCTACACATGAAACCCTAACCCTAATATTGATATTGTGATGTATTTGCTCATTTTTCTAGAAGTTATTAACATGTAATGGTGTTTTCTCTCTCCTACTTATGTAATCCTAACTTTGCAGGTGAAATGAATATCATGGATTTGTGAATGATATGGTGATCATTATATAGCATAGGGTGGTGATTATGAGCATTATTGACGAATAATGTGATATTGAATGTGTAGGAAGCATATGATTGGGCCTAATGACCTGGAAAGTTCTTTATGCCTAGTTTGAGGTGAAATCCTCTGGAGATGTGATTGAGGGATTGATATCCCATAGTGATGTGATATTGGTGATGGCCTTGTGAATGGCAGTGACACAAATATCATGTGATGATGTGACAAGTTCCTACTTTATACGTTTTATATCTTTTGAGGTTGTTATACAATTATGCTTGCTAGATTGAATTAGAATTTTGTATGTCCACTTGTATGATGAAGCCTTAATTCACCCAATTGTCATAACTAATAAAGTGAAACCCTAATCATGAGTTGCATGTTCCATAGATCCATTCTAGTGTTAGTTTTATTGTTAGATGGTGAAACGATTAACTCCTACGAGAAACTTAGAGCACATATTATTGAGTATGTGGGGGCGCAAGTTGAGTGGATATCCTTGCATCCACAATTACAGGTTTTGGAGGATGACTGTGATCTGTACACTCTAGTGTATTCTAGCATGACTCTCTCTCTCTCTCTCTCTCTCTCTCTATATATATATATATATATATATATATATATAGTTAGTTAGTTAGTTAGTTAGTTAGTTAGTTAGAAGTAGACTTAGTCTCCCCCTCCCTCAAATAGGTGTTAGAGCATGGATGACCCAAGGGTTTTAAATACAATGCATAATAGGAGGTTTCGAACCTGGGTCCTCCAGGGAGGACAGGCCGGACCGAACCATCTGCGCTACACTGGTCGTGTTATATTTATATATATTTGAATATATATACATTGTATAAGCACAAAAATTAAAGCTTCTATAAATACGGATACGCCCAATACATTTGCATGATTGTGATGTACCAAAAAGTCTGCAGTTCCTAATGGAATAGGTAACAAAGCTACTTTGCCAACCTGGACCTACGGGCCAAGGGAGAGTCTTAGGTTCTTATGAAAAATTGAAAAACTGATACCATTATCTATGAAATAAGTATGGATAATGATATATATATATATATATATAAATATGCATACGTTGTATATATATATATACATATATATATATATATACATATATATATTATTATGTAGATGCACACATAAATACATACACACATATATATGCATATATACAAATATACATATATTTGTACATATATACATATATATGCATTCTACCTTATATGTATATTTTCTATATAAATACATACATACACATATACCATATGTATACATACAACCATCTTCCCTCTAGACCATGTGCTCTGGCGATCGTCCAAACGGCTCCATCTAGGGAGACGACCACGGCGGGAGAGCCCCCCTCTCCCGCCGTCCACCTCACATACACCACTACCCAAGCCCAAATCCTAATCCCCACACACACCCACACCATGTGAGAAACGAGAGAGGAGGCCGCTACTTCCTCTACAACCAAATCTGTGGAAGTAATCACGACAGAGGTGGGCGCGCATGGAGGTCATGGAGATGTGATCGGACCAGATTCAAGGAGGAAGACTGATACTGTGACGGATGGCAAGCAAGGTAGTGCCATGCAAGGCCACGTGATGTCCAACAGCATGGATGGGATCCCTAGTGCCGAGCGTATCCCTAGGTGGGAGGGAGAACCAATGTCAGACGACTCTACCAAAGCAGAGATAGACTGGACAAGAATTTTGAAGCAACCCACGTCGATTAGCAAGGAGGACCTCAGATTTCTACAGCCAAAAGAAGTAGAAGGTGAAGTTTGCATCGAACTGGAGGAAGATGAATTCAATCATATGAAAAAGTTATGGGAACACACAATTCTGATGTATGTTCTAGGAAAAAGGCCATACTATCCCCATCTTCTAGCATGGATCAATAAAACTTGGAAGCGAAGGGTTCCTTTGAACTATTGTCTCATGAACACAGTATCTTCTTGATTCGATTCTCGATGGTGGTTGATAAGGACGCAACCCTTGGTCTACGACCTATATGGTTTGATGGTCAACTGGTTGTTGCCAAGTTGTATATGTATGGATATGAACTAAAGAAGGATCTGTTCAGCACAATCCTGATGTGGATTACGTTGCGGTCTATTAGAAGGTCATGGACAAGGAAGGCGACTGGAATAGTGGATTCTGGTGTTAGACAAGTACTCCATGTGGATGACAGATCTTTAGAAAGTGATGAGGTGAGGATAATAGTTGAACTCCAAGCAAAAAATAAGGAACCAAAGCAGGTCTGGCTTAACGTAAAAGCACACGAGCCCATACCAGTCAAGGTGGCCTATGATCATGTACCTCCATGATGCAGCCAGTGCCATGCCTTTGGTCATGGCGAGGGAGAGTGTAAGTTAGATAAATAGATCGTGAAGGAGACTTCTAAGGAGGAACCAGCAAAGGTGTGGAGATAGAAAGCCCAAACAAAGAAAACTAAATCCAACAACAATGAAAAGATATCGGAGACGATGCCAACTGAATCAATAGTGAACGAACAATAGGTCTTGGGAGAAGAAAGTAGCACATCATCGGGAAACAAGGGAGATGAAGATACATTTTTCTCATCTACAAATAAGAAGGGTGCAAGGGCGACAAGAATTCCAGTGAAGGTGGGAGTAGGTACCATCCTCGACACTACAAATAGCTTTGAAGCACTTACAGACTCAGACAGAGAAGAGGGAGAGGTTGTGAAGTAAAAAGGGGCAAAAAAGAAAGACAACAAGGAGTCGAGTAGGTGAACCAGGTCAATCAAAAACCCTTGATATGTCCATGCTTCTTTAGAATATTAAGGGAGGGTGCGACAGGAATAAGAAGAAGGAAATATGTGAGTGGATTGCTGCTAGTGGGCATTCATTAGTTGACTTGGTAGAGACAAAAATAAAGGTACAAAATAGCAAGAGTATTAAATACCTTTTTTCGTAGAGTTGGAACCATGTGTCTAATGTGGAATGTAATGAGGTTGCTAGAGTTTGTGTGGTGTGGAAGCCCAATGCTTGGAAGGTGATAGTGATACATATTTTAGATTAGCATGTTACGATGGAATACAGGAACAATGGGGGATTACAGATATGGTTGTCTGCTATTTATGGCCATAATGATGGAAAAGCCAGACTCGATCTCTGGAGAGATTTGATTTTCTTATCTAAGCAAGTTAATGTACCGTGGTTGGTGATGGGAGACTTCAACAAGGTTCATTTACAAGTTGAGAAAAAAGGAAAAAGACTTGCACTAGCTATAGAGGTAGATGCTTTTAATCAGGCTATTGATAACGTGGGTCTTTACGAACTACCTATGGTAGGGGGTGACTTGTTCACGTGGAATAACGAAAGAGGTTCAGAACACATGATAGCAAGCAAACTTGACATATCTCTAGTGAATGATGAGTGGCTGAAAATTCTCCCGAATGTACAAGTGAAGGCAGGAGGTTCGGAATTTAGTGACCATGCACCAATCTCAGTTCAGATCACAGTAAAGAAAGAGAAGAGGCAACCATTTAGATTTCTAAACTAATGGTCTGAATGGAAAGAGTTTGATGATGTCTTAAAAGATAGTTGGGGTATTTAGGTTACATGTAACCTAATGTATGTATTTGCTAAAAAAATGGCAAAATAAGGGTTATCATCCAATGTGAAGCATCATGTATAACCCTAAATAGATATTCTATACAGTTGTATTACATCTTTTATTATGCCTTGAGGAATTTGAGGATACCACTCAAAATCCAACTGACCACTGCTAAGTCAAAATCAGTGCCATACAAGATCTAGGAAGAGCCAGACTCCTAATATCTTCTCCATCCCCGGTCAGTACGGATCCGCCACAATGACACATAAGGTCAAGCTGCTAATAGTCTAGTCCATCCTTGGTACAGGTCACAACACTAGTGAAAGGAGGTGGGTACGCATACCCTACCATCTGAGGTACAACCACAGTTGTCCTCCAATCTCATCACATATATAATCACCGAGACACGACCACAGTCATTCTCAAACTAAGGGCTAGGTATGACCACAGTCATCCTCCCTAAACACTTGAATTCAGGATGACAAGAACCCCACATACTCATCAGTATGTGCTCTGAATTTCCCTTAGGAATACTCGTTTCACCATCTGGCAATTTCTGACACTCAAATGGATCTATGGCACAGGGCACTACATGATTAGAGTTTTACTTGATTAATTATGCCAATTGGGTGAATTAAGGTTGCATCAAACAAATGGACATACAAACCCTAATTCACTTCTAGAAAGCATATAAATATCACAACTTCAAAAGATATAAAATGTGTGAAACGTAATTTCTCATCTCATCATCACATGGTACTATTCACTTGCCATTCATGAGGCTACACTAGTCATTATACTATCACAAGACATAAATTCTTTTTACAATATCATAGGGTATCAACCCTTATCAACACAAGAGGATTACACCTCATTCAGGGCTCAACCATGCCTAAAGGTCATTAAGACCATCATACTATTCCCTGCAAGATCATCATTATCTTTCCATGCCTTATAACAAGGCTCAACAACATCACTTACATATAATACACCAGATCAGCACAATATTGCATTAATGAGCTAGGAGATATTCATAAACAATCATAGTTGCGTTATATTAACATTAAGAACATTCCTTTATTACATCAACATGCAAGGAGTCTATATATGATTAACACTCATCATATTCATAATGCACATGTTTAGCGTAAGAAAGTATCAACCATGTGGCTATGATAACCACCAATTAGCACATTGATGAATCCAAATTCATCATGATTTTTGGTTGCCATTTTGGGTCCAATTCGACTAAATACATTCAATTTCATCTCCTTAAATATTACAATGTGCGATTTTGCTTGGTTTATCAAATTATCAAGTTATTAACTAGTTTTATATGAATTTCATGCAAATCATGCAGGTCAAGGTGAGGTTCAACCATCAACTGGAACTCACCTTCCCTCAAGATCCTCTCAGCAAACGGTCTTGATCCATTCGGTCTGCTCAATCGGTCTTGACCAAATGGTCTTGACCAAATGATCTGGTCCATTCAGTTTGCATCCACACGGTTTTCTCTTCTTTATCCAAACGGTTTCACCTATACGATCCTCCTCGCGACCAACAAACGGTCTTGACACCGCATGGGTTGCAAACGGTCTTGAGACCGCATGGGTTTCAAATGGTCTTGAGACTGCGCAAGCCCAACCGGTCCTCAAACCGTGAGAAGCAAATGGTCTCCAAACCATTTGGGAGATCAATCTCCAAAACCAATCGGACGAAGATTGTTTGGATGCCAAAGACCATTTAGCGGCACACGGTCTCAAGACCATTAGACAAGTAGACCACGAGACCATTCGAATGAGCGAGACCGTGATAGGTACATATTGTTAAGAAGTGATCGGTCTCCAAACCGATGGGAGGCCATCGATCCACGAGACCGTTTGAATCCACTGAAACCGTTTACACTCAAGACTGCGAGGAAAGGATCATTTGCCCAAGATCGTTAAGACCCAAACCATTAAGGTCGAGATCATTTGGAGGCCGAAGACCAGTTGGATGATCAAAACCGATTAGAGCAAGGCCGTTTGGATGTGAGATGAAGATCGGTTGAGAGGAAATGATCCACATGACTGTGAAGACCACTGATCGGTTTCCAAACCGTTAAACTAGACATTTTACAAGACCATTAAGATGAAGACTGCTTGGATGCACTTAACTCCAAACCGTTTAAAATCAAAACCGTGTGAAGTGGACTCACATCCAAAGTGTTCAAGACCCGACCCAAGCCTATAAATAGGACCAATAGGGTCCTCATTTGAGGCATCAGACCCAGGACACCGACAGGTTGCCTGAATGCAGGTTCGATCCTGATCACCCACACCATTGCTAATTCACCTGCTGCTGCTACTGCGAGCAAGGAGATCAAGACGAGAAATAAGGTGGAGAAGAAGATCTGCCCAGTCTGCCTTGTTGGTTCTTCCTCCTCGTCCAAATCTACTCCGACATGAGTAGAAGATTGTATCATCTTCACTGAGCTGTGATTACCTTCTGCATCATGGTCATGGCGGAACCTTCCCTCTCTTTTGTACTTCTTATTTTTCACATCATGAGCGAGTAGTTCCTAACCACTGGGGTATAGGGACTAGCCCCACTGCCTATGCAAGCATGTTCTCTTATTAAACATTTCATGGCAATATATATAACTTTTCATTTCGTTGTTAATCGTTAATGTTTGTGGACTAATTACCTGCTTGCTTTTATCTTGTTCTTCCCTATGTTGTGAAAATTTCTATATGTAGGGTAGAATGTCGATTAATGAGGTTGACTCCCAAACTATAAATAGAATGGGATTCCTTGAGGTCGTAAGTGTATGATCTGTGAGGGGACGAGCCATCTAGCCTACGGTGACACTTCTGTAGCCTAAACATCCCTCAGGGAGGGCCACAAATTCAGTTGGATATTTGTATCTTCGTTGTTAATCATCAATATTTGCCTGTAGATTAATCACCTGCTTGCTTGTCGATTAGCATGGTTGAGTCCCTGACTAGAAATAGAAAGGGATTCCTTGAGGTTGTAAGTGTATGATCCGTGAGGGGATGAGCCATCTAGCCCACGGTGACACTTCTGTGTGCCTAAACATCCCTCAGGGAGGGCCACAACTTCAGTTGGAAATATGTATCTTCGGAACCATAAGTGCATGATCCAGATGGAGACGAGACATCTAATGCCTAAGGTGATATTTACGAAAACCTAAACATCCCTCAGGGAGGGTTAGCAGCAGTTCTATTTGGATAGTTAGATCTTGCATGGATGTTTGGTGTTTGGATGTGTTTACATGTGTAGTGGTGGTGAAACCCGAGACCATCCTAGCGATTCCATATCATTAATCTAGATTCAACTATAATTCTACTCTTTACTTTCTTGTAATTAGTTTAATTAAACTCAACTCAACCTTTGTTCTAAATATTAGTCTTACTTGAACTGGACTAGACTAGCAACGATTCTTAAAAACATTGTCCCTTGGGATTCGATCCTTAACTATACTGCGATAAGACCCGTCCGCTTGCGGGTGGTATTATTGCGTAAGGTTTTGGTAAAAACTCTGGGATTTCAACCCCCAGTGAATTTTTTAGTGTGATAATAAACCACATCAAATTCTGGCGCCGTTGTCAGGGACAACAGAATCAGTTCGTCAAATCTAGTTCTTTTGAGGCTAATCTAGGATTTTGCTTTTTTTTAATACAATTTATCATTCACTTGAATTCGGTTCTACTCCATCAATCTCACTTCTGAAAAATCTTTCCATCCTAGGTACCAACAAAGACTAGTGCATGCACTACTCAAACAGTCCCGGTCTCACTGCTAGCTTTGATCCTGAGACAGAAGTTTTCATCTTCAGAACAGAGAGAACCAAGCAAGGATGGCTCAAGAGGAGGAAATAGCATGAAGGGTTTATCAAGCCCTTGCTGCACAAAGAGATAGGCTTATGCAAGAAGCCATAGCTACAGTTGAAACAGAGATCCGAGCAGCTCAAGCATCAGCAAAAGTAGTAGAACTGCAAAAAGACCTTAGGGAGTTCTCAATCCATAAAGTTGTTGATGTTCATCACCAAGTACAACCTCCTCCTATCAATGCTCCAAATTTTGAGATAAGGGCACATTGGCTCACCTTGCTTCAAAATAGCCCATTCTATGGTAAGCAAGGAGAAGATAGTCAGGAACATCTTCTGAGGTTTATTGATCTATGTGCTATGACAAGGCAAAATGGAGACTCAGACGATGCCATCCGACTCCGTCTTTTTAAGTATTCTCTTGCTGATAGAGCTATAAGTTTGTACAATTCCTTACAATGTGAACCCATCACCACTTGGTAACAACTTCAAAAAGTCTTTCTAGAAAAATTCTACCCTCCTTCTCTCACTTATGAAATCAAGGGACGTATAACTCAATTCACTCAGGTCCCTGGAGAATCCCTTGTTGAAGCATGGGAAAGTACAAAGAGCTTATGTACAAGTGTCCACACCATGGCATTCCTAAGCATCAACTCATCAAGATCTTCTATAGGGGTGTGGATGACGATATCAAGAGATTCTTAGACTCCTCATCAGGAGGAAACTTCATGTGTCAAAGTTATGATAGCGAATGGAAGGTTGTCACCCTTGGAGCTGAAAATCAAGCTAATTCGGGTAGATCTGTAGGTAAAGGAGTGTTGAAGGTAGCTATGGCTGAAGCTATTCCTAAGTACAAGTCTATCGCTAAAACCCTTAAACTCTTAGTTGCCAAGCAAGACCATATTGAATCATCCCTTGTTGCCTATGAAAGAAGACACTCACTCCCACAACCACAAGAACAGATCAAGTCAGCTTCATTGTTCTATGAAGCATGTAAAGGCACTGTTCATTCTATGCTAGCCTGCAATGTTCTCTATGATGTTGTTCTAAGCAACGTTTATGGCCAAGGAGATAATAGTCAAATGGAAAATCTTAATGTTGTCAACACCATCCCTGGTCAAGGATATTACAATCCGAATCAGAATAGGAACCATCCTGGTTTTCAATATAGAAATCCTTCAGGAGTGGAAAACTCACGACAACTTGGTTCAAATAATCAGCAACAAAGCCCACCATGATTCCAGTATAATCAACAACAAAATTTTGGGAACCAATGAAACTTTAGGGGTAACTTTCAAAATAGGAACTACAACTAGTATCAAAGCAATTCTCAGTTCCAGAATCCAAACCATGTCCCTTATCAACAACAAGGACAACAAGCCAACCTCGTCTCTCCTGATGACAAGCTGTCGGCAATTGAGAAAATGTTGCAGTCACAGTACACTATGATAGCTAACCATCAAGCCCATCAGAAGGCTATTGAATCTCAACTAGCTCAACTTGCAGCTAGCATGAAGCCACCTGTTGGAGCCTTTGTTGGACAACCAGAAAACAATCCTAAGCACCCAGAACAACTGAAGGTTGTCACCACCAGGTCCGGAAAAGATTATTCTGATCCTCCCGTCGAGACACCTGTGGTTATTACTGACAAGGGTGACACTGTGGTTGTCCAAGTCTCTACAACACCTGAGTCCTGACCAAAAGGGGCAGTAACTGCTGATAAATCAGACAAGGAAAGTTCTAAAGAACCTACCGTTACTAATGCAGAACCAGAAACACCTAAGCCAAATGTGACAATATACAAGCCTCGTATACCTTTCCCAACTGATTTGAGGCAGACAAAGCTTGACACTCAATTCAACAAATTCAAAGAGACCATGAAGAAACTCCATGTTGATATACCCTTTCTTGATGCGCTGGCTGAAATACCAGCATGGACAAACTACTTAAAGTCTCTCCTTACAAGGAAGTATATAACTGAAGAATATGAGACAGTCAAGTTAGCAACGACCACTTCTGACATTATTCAGAGCAAGATGCCAAAGAAGCAAAAAGATCTAGGATCCTTTGGGATTTCATGCCATATTGGTGACTCTTCATGTAAGAAAGGATTGGCTGATATTGGTGCTACCATCTCTATCATGCCACTTAGCCTTTGTAAAAGGCTAGGGTTTGTTGAACTTCTCCCTATTGACATGACCATACATCTTGTAGATAACATCGTGACTCTCCCCTTGGGAATCATTGAAGATGTACCTATCAAAGTAGGCAAAGATTCCTATGTTCCGTGTGACTTTGTCATTATGGACATAAAAGATGCCAGATACCCTCTCATATTTGGCCGCCCATTCCTTGCCACTACAATATCTTTGATTTATGTTGAAGAGGGAACCTTGTTGCTCAGACTAGGCAAAGAAATTCTCGAGTTCAAAGTTTTTGAAAGTATGTGAAGACCAAGCATGCAAGAAGAAGTCTACTTGATTGAGTGCATAGAGAAGATGTCACTACTCATGCAAGAGGATTATGAATAAGAAGATCCTTTAGGAGAGGCTCTAACTAATCCAAATGCAGAGAGTTCAGTTGACGAACAAGTGAAAAGTTGTGTTCTCCACCTCGACACTGCTGAAGAAGATCCTGAAGCCAAAATTGAGGAGCTTAAAGCTGTGGATGTTACTGAAGAAACATGTGAGAAACCACAAGCTCCTGAAATGAAACCCCTACCCAAGGGATTGAAGTATGTGTTTCTAGATGACCTTAAGGTCTGCCCAGTTATCATAAATTTGGATCTAACAGCAGAACAAGAAGATAAACTTCTGAAGGAATTAAGGAAAAGAAGAAAAGCTATCAGCTACAAGATGAGTGATCTCATCAGGGTGAGTCAGGTGCTTTGCATGCAAAAAATCCCCATAATGGAAGATCACAAGCCAATCGTGGAACATCAAATAAAGCTTAATCCAAACATGAAGGAAGTAGTCCGTCGAGAAGTCATTAAACTACTAACTATTGGAATCATTTATCTGATATCTGACTCACCATGGGTGAGTCTCATGCATGTTGTCCCGAAGAAAGGTGGAACCACTGTGATACGGAATGCAGACAATGAAATCATCCCCACTCGAATAGTCACTGGGTAGAGGATGTGTATTGATTATAGGAAGTTGAATAAGGCAACCTAAAAGGATCATTTCTTGATCAAGTCTTAGAGAGGTTGGCCCACCAAGAATATTTTTGTTATCTCGATGGTTACTCTGGATTCTATCAAATACCTATACATCTAGATGACCAAGAGAAAACTACTTTTGCTTACCTGTTTGGAACATATGCCTTTAGAAGGATGCCATTCAGTCTCTGCAATACGCCTGCAACTTTCCAATGTTGCATGGCGGCCATATTCGATGGTCTCACTGAAACTATCATGGAAGTTTTTATGGATGATTTTTTTGTTTATTGAGATTCATACGACTCATTCCTGAAGCACTTCTCCCTTATCCTTAAACGGTGTGAAGAAGCACATCTTGTGTTGAACTGGGAGAAGTGTCACTTTATGGTAATGTAAGGCATTATTCTCGGCCATAGAGTCAGTAGTAGAGGGATCAAAGTAGACAGAGTGAAAATTGAAGTGATTTCTAAACTAGCTACCCCAACAAATGTAATAGAGGTTCATGCATTCCTTGGTCATGCTGACTTTTACAGACAGTTTATAAAGGACTTCTCCAAGATATAACCAAGCCGATGACAAATTTGTTGCTAAAGGACGCTGATTTCCATTTTGACAAAGAATGTGTCAAGAGTTTCAACAATCTGAAGCATGCTCTTACAACAACACCCATCATTAGAGCTCCCGATTGGGATCACCCATTTGAAATTATGTGTGATGCTAGTGATTATGATGTGGGTGTTGTTTTAGGCCAGTGTATAGAGAAGAAACATCATGTGATCTACTATGCATCGAAAACCCTCGACGAAGCTCAAAGGAAATATGCAACTACTGAAAAGGAACTCCTTGCAGTCGTGTATGCCTTTGACAAGTTCAGATCCTATCTTATTGGTTCAAAAGTCATTGTCTATATAGATCATGCTGCTATCTGTTACCTCCTGGCGAAGAAAGATTCTAAGACCATGTTGATTAGATGGATTCTCCTCTTGCAAGAATTTGATCTGGAGATAAGAGACAAGAAGGGTATAGAAAATGTTGTAGCAGACCATCTCAGTTGTATTCACACTCTGGAAACCGAGAAGATCCCGATTAACGATTCTCTTCTAGATGACCAACTAATGAAGGTTTCATAAGCTACCCCTTAGTACTCGGATTATGTGAACTACCTTGCCGCCGGTATCATCCACCCTGAATGCATCGAAAATACACTGAAGAAATTCATGCATGATGTGAAGCAATATCACTAGGATGAACCATACATATTCAAGCTCTGTGATGATGGCCTCTACAGACATTGTATCGCTGAGGAGGAAGCCCAACTTATTTTAGAGCAATGTCACTCAGGCCTAGTTGGAGGACATATGAGTTCTAAGAAAACTGCTTTGAAGGTCTTGCAATGTGGTTTCTTTTGGCCAACCATATCCAAAGACTCCTACAACTTTGTTCTATCATGTGACAAATGTTAGGGAACGGGTAAAATTATGAAAAGAGATGAGATTCCACTTAAACTATGGCAAGAAGTCGAGATTTTTGATGTTTTGGGTGTGGACTACATGGGTCCATTCCCATCTTCACATGGATTTTCCTACATCCTAGTCGCAGTGGATTACGTCTCAAAATGGGTAGAGGCCATACCAACTGTAACTAGTGATTCCAAACCAGTTATCAAGATGTTCAAAGATATTATTTTTCCCCATTTCGGAGTCCCACACACTGTGATATCTTACGGAGGTTCTCATTTTCTAGAAAGAGGCTTTGAAGCATTGTTAAGAAAATATGGTGTGACACACAAGGTGGCCTCCCCCTACCAACCACAAATAAGTGGGCAGGTATAGGTTTCTAACCGTAAAATCAAGGCTATCTTGGAAAAGACAGTAGGCCGCAACCGAAAAGACTAGTCAGTAAAAATCAATGATGCCTTGTGGGCCTATCGCACCGCTTTTAAGTCTCCTCTTGGAACTACACCATTTCGTTTAATCTATGGAAAGTCATGCCACCTTCCTGTAGAACTCGAACACACAACATGGTGGGCGATCAAACAACTAAATTTTGACATGAGGAAAGCGGGTGAAGCCAGGATTCTACAACTTCAAGAGCTGGAGGAACTCAGGATAACAACTTATGAGAATGCATGAATCTACAAAGAAATCACCAAACTTTGGCACGATGGTCATCTAAAAAGAAAGGATATCCAAGTGGGAGACCAAGTTCTATTGTTCAACTCAAGACTGAGGTTATTCCTAGGGAAACTTCATTCTCTATGGTCTAGACCTTACATTGTCAAGAGCATCTACCTGCATGGTGATTTCGTTTTATGGAGCGAACAGTCAGGAGAATTTGTGGCTAACGACCAATGCTTGAAGAGATATTTCACCTCTGTCGACATAGGCACTGAAGTAAAAATGGATCTTACCAATCTGACGTATCCACCAATAACTTGAAGGATTCACATCGAGCCATCGACATAAAATAAAGGCACTTGTCGGGAGGCAACCCGATCAATAAATCCATTTTCACTTTCAATTTCAAATTAGAATGTTTCTTTAATTTTGTTTTTATCTTTTTTAGAAAAAATTTCACTAAATAAAAATCACATAGTGAGATGCTATCTTAAGTTTTGACAAGTCTTCATTTTTAAGATTTTCAGATGGAGGACGCACGCTGATTGGAACGCAACCACACTTGGTGGTCCAACTAGCATGAATTTTCCCCTCCATCTCGGATTTAGAGTTTGCTCGGGACGAGAAAATTTCTAAGTTTGTGGTGGAGGATGGGTGGTACGTACTCTACTTTCCACCCACTCCTATTTGTTTCAGACTTAAGATTTCATCATGCATTTTTTATCAAAATTTTCAAAAAAATTAAAGTTTTCAAAGAAATTGAACAGATACTTGATGAAGTGTTGTCACTCTCTGTTTCATTAAAAGCCAGCTATGCATTTCGAATCATTATACCCTCCTTATCTGAAGCAGATCCTCAAAAGGACCACTTTCTAAAAACTAGCCTGTTGATTGAAATCATCTTGTGAAGCTTATGAATCCTAACATCATGATCCTTCTGCAAAAATGGCAAGTGTATGTCGAACTGATAGGGATCAAACACGTCGTGATTCCTAACTGATAAGTGGAGCAATAACATGGAATCTCTACCGGATCTGCATCAAGTCATTATTTGAGCAGAGTATGATAAAGAGAACCACCCAGTACACTGAATTGTAAATCAAGTTGCATTCTGATCTGAACTCTCTTCTACACTTCTTCTACCATCTTCGTACCCCTTCATCCATCAAAAAGAAACAAAAATAGCCAAAATAGTGCCAAACCCTAAGTTCGGGGTGGCACACCACCTCCCTCTATATCTGCTTCTTCCATACCCCTCGCTAATAAAAAGGGGTGTACCACCAAGAAAAGATGCCAATGTGCACACAAAAAGAAAATGCAATCTCGAGTCGAATAGAGGAGAGATTCACACAAAAAAATGCAATCAATGAAATTGCAATCATAAAATAAAAATCTCAAGTCGAATAGAGGAGAGATTTATTTCTTCCTTCCATACCGCCATTCACTACCTTTTCTACCTAAAGCCACAATGAATGCCTCTGCTATCCTGAAATACACCAGTGTCAGATCAGGTGTACACTTGTTGTTCTGCGGGTATCTCTGGACTCTTACAAAACTCTTAGAAATTCTTGTTGTTGGAAAAAGTGAGGAGGAAGTGATGTTGGAAAACAAACTCGGGAACAAAGATGTGGTAACATGTGTTCAGTGATCTAATGAAGTTGATATGCTTAGTTATACTGAGCAGAAAGGAAACAATCATGATGTGAAGAGGAAGCAATCACATAATCTGAAATTATTCATTTGGAGACTGTTTTAGGTTTTGTGTTACTCGAGGACGAGTAACGTTTAAGTTTGGGGTTCTGATGAATCCAAATTCATCATGATTTTCGGTTGACATTTTGGGCCCAATTCAACTAAATACATTCGGTTTCATCTCCTTAAATATTACAATGTGCAATTTTGCTTAGTTGATCATATTATCAAGTTACTAACTAGTTTTATATGAATTTCATACAAATCATGTAGGTCAAGGTGAGGTTCAACCATCAACTGGAACTCACCTTCACTCAAGATCCTCTCAGCAAATGGTCTTGATCCATTCGGTCTGCTCAATCGGTCTTGACCAAATGGTCTTGACCAAATGATCTGGTCCATTCGGTTTGCATCCACATGGTTTGCTCTTCTTTCTCCAAATGGTTTCACCTATACGATCCTTGTCGTGACCAGAAAACAGTATTGAGACCGCATGTGTTGCAAATGGTCTTGAGACCACATGGGTTGCAAATGGTCTTGAGACCGCACAAGCCCAACCGGTCCTCAAACCATGAGAAGCAAACAGTCTCCAAATTGTTTGGGTGATCAATCTCCAAAACTGATCAAACGAAGACCGTTCATTTGGACATCGAAGACCGTTTGGAGGTGAACGGTCTCAAGATCGTTAGACAAGCAGATCGTGAGACCATTTGGATGAGCGAGACTACGAGATGCACAGACCGTTAAGCAGTGATTGGTCTCCAAACTGATGGGAGGCCATTGATCCACGAGACCATTTGGATCGACTGAAACCATTTACACTCGAGACCATGAGGAAAGGACCGCTTACCCAGGATCGTTAAGACCCAAACCATTAAGGTCGAGATCGTTTAGAGGCCGAAGACCAGTTGGATGATTAAAACCGATTAGCGCAAGGTCGTTTGGACGTGAGATGAAGAATGGTTGAGAGGAAACAATCCACAAGACCGTGAAGACCGCTGATCAGTTTCCAAACCGTTAAAGCAGACTTTTTGCAAAACTATTAAGATGAAGACCAGTTGGATGCACTTAACTCCAAACCATTTAAACTCAAAACCGTGTGAAGTGGACTCACATCCAAACTGCTCAAGACCTGACCCAAGCCTATAAATAGGACCAGTAGGGTCCTCATTTGAGGCATCAGACCTAGGACGCTGACAGGCTGCCTGAATGCAGGTTCGATCCCGATCACCCACGCCATTGCCACTTCACCTGCTGCTCCTACTGCGAGTAAGGAGGTCAAGATGAGAAAGAAGGTGGAGAAGAAGATCTACCTAGTCTGCCTTGGTCGTTCTTCCTCCTCATCTAGATCTGCTCTGACACGACGTAGAAGACCACATCATCTTCACCGAGCTGTGATTACCTTCTGCATTATGCTCACGGGTGAACCTTCCCTCTCTTTTGTACTTCTTGTTTCTCGCATCATGAGCGAGTAGTTCCTAACCGCTGGGGTGCGGGGACTAGCCTCGTTGCCCATGCAACCATGTTCTCTTATTAAACATTCCATGGCAATGCATATAACTTTTCATTACATTGTTAATCGTTAATGTTTGTGGACTGATTACTTGCTTACTTTTATCTTATTCTTTCCTATGTTGTGAGAATTTCTATATGTAGGGTAGAATGTCGATTAACGAGGTTGACTCCCAAACTAGAAATAGAATGGGATTCTTTAAGGTCATAAGTGTATGATCCGTGAGGGGACGAGCCATCTAGCCTACGGTGACGCTTTTGTGGCCTAAACATCCATCAGGGAGGGCCACAACTTCAGTTGGATATATGTATCTTCATTGTTAATCGTCGATATTTGCTTGTAGATTAATCGCCTTCTTTCTTATCGATTAGCACGATTGACTCCCTGACTAGAAATAGAAAGGGATTCCTTGAGGTTGTAAGTATATGATCCGTGAGGGGACGAGCCATCTAGCCCATGGTGACGCTTCTGTGTGCCTAAACATCCCTCAGGGAGGGCCACAACTTTAGTTGGAAATATGTATCTTCGGAACCGTAACGTGATACTTACGCGAACCTAAACATCCCTCAGGGAGGATTCACAGCAGTTCTATTTGTGTAATGACAATCGCCAAAATGACAAACACAAATCATTACTAATTAAGCGGAATAACCATAAACACCAGATTAACAAAAATCACTAAAATTTGAAACCATTTTGCAAGGAGATCCTTGTCCAGAAAACTTTTACTGAAAAATCCAAAACTCATACATATCATGATTTACATTGTACAACATTGTTTCATCTTATCTCGAGGACAACATATAACTGTTACTCTATCAAAACACATACTGGAGCAACATAAAACCTCGAGTCATTCAAGCCAAAATCTCATATTATTCATGAAACCAGTACGAACCAACTCCAAGGACCTGAGAGTACAGAGACGACACATAGGACTCCTATCTATAAGAAATGACAGATAGTACACTCAACCTGAGCTGTCACTGTTGTCCCTATTGTTGTTGTTCTTTCTTTGTAGTACGATCTCAATCCCCCTCGTGCACATCCACCTAAAAAAATGTGGATCCCGCGAGGTGAGACAATTGTCCGAGCGAGAGATATGACTCTCCACCAACAATGTTATTATCACAGTTAAATAGTATTAAATTGAGTAGAGGATAAGTAGTTTAGAACATTCTCATCTTTTAAAGTATTGCAACTATCTATGATAGAGTAGTAAATCATATATTCTCTTTATAAGGAATAGGAAGAACATGTATATCATTTACCCATCATACTATATCAACATCTCAAGCTTATCATGTGATACTCATTATCAGGGTATGTCATCCATGAATCATTCTCATTTCTATTTGTTGGCCTCAGCCAATCTGCTAATCATATTTTAAATTGTACAAATCATGTGAATGTACATCGTCATAATCAGTTCCAAGTATTGGCTTTGTCAATCCTTTGATAACATCCAGGTGTTGGGTTATTACCAACCCTGTGATAATAGCCAGGCATTGGGTTATTACCAATCTTGTGATTAACAAGCAGGCGTTGGGTTATTACCAATCTTGTGATTAACTACCAGGCATTGGATTATTACCAATCATGTGATTAACAGCCAGATATTGGACTCTACCAATCCTGTGATTAACAACCAGGTATTGGACTCTACCAATCCTGTGATTAACATCCAGACATTGGGTTATTACCAATCATGTGATAGCCAGGTATTGGGTTATTACCAATCCTATGATTAACATCCAGACATTGGGTTATTACCAATTCTATGACATCTAGGTATTCGGTTATTACCAATCTTGTGATTAACAACCAGGTATTGGACTCTACCAATCCTAATATCCAGGCATTGTGTTATTACCAATCCTGTGATTAATAGCCAGTTATTGGACTCTACCAATCCTATGATTAATATCCAGACATTGGGTTGTTACCAATCCTGTGACATCTAGGTATTGGGTTATTACCGATCCTATGATTAATAGCCAGGTATTGGACTCTACCAATCATGTGACTAACAGCCAGACATTGGGTTATTACCAATCTTGTGACAGCCAGGTATTGGGTTATTACCAATCCTATGATTAACAGTCAGGTATTGGACTCTACCAATCTTGTAATTAATAGCCAGACATTACGTTATTACCAATCATGTGACAGCCAGGTATTGGGTTATTACCAATCTTGTGATTAACAATCAGGTATTAAACTCTACCAATCATGTGATTAACAACCAGACATTGGGTTATTACCAATCTTGTGATAGCCAGGTATTGGGTTATTACCAATCATGTGATTAACAGCCAGGTATTGGATTATTACCCATCCTGTAAGTGTTGCATCCAGGCATCGGGTTATCCTAATCATGTAGTTTTATTCCAGGTATTGGACTATGTCAATCTTGTGACATTATTCCAGGTATTGGATTATGCCAATCTTGTGAGTGTTGCATCCATGTATTGGGTTATCCCAATCATGTAGTTTTATTCCAGGTATTGGACTATGCCAATCATGTGACATTATTACAGGTATTGGATTATGCCTATCCTATTAGTGTTTCATCCAGGCATTGGGTTATCCCAATCCTATAATTTTATTCCAGGTATTGGACTATGCTAATCCTGTAACATTATTCCAGTTATTGGACTTTGCCAATCCTATGCATCTATTCCAGGCATTAGACTATGCCAATCCTTTGAAACTCATCACTGAATACCACATCAGCTTTACTAAACATTATACCTTGGCCAAGCCATCATACTTATTCACATCCTTTGTATAATACAAATATTCCTCTTATCTCCTTTAAGCATATTCAAAACACTATAACCCTTATTTGGATATAAGCATAAGGCATGTGTGATTAAGATTTCATTATTAGTATTATTGTATCCATTTATTATTATTATTATGTTACTAAGTTTCCATTTCTTAGTTTATTTAAACATTATCAATTCTGACATGACAGTTTTATAAACATCTTGTTACCTCTCACTAAGCAACAACTATTCTCATGGCTCACAAGGCCCATTAAACATCTTGTCACCTCTCACTAGGAAACAACTAATCATATGGCTCACAAGGCCCATTAAACATCTTGTCACCTCTCACTAGGCAACAACTAACCACATGGCTCACAAGGCCCATTAAACATCTTGTCACCTCTCACTAGGCAACAACTATTCACATGGCTCACAAGGCCATTAAACATCTTGTCACCTCTCACTAGGCAACAACTATTAGGGTTAGGGTTTCCCTTTATAGTCGAATAGGGTTTCAAGTTCATATTATCAATCCAAACCCTAATTCATTGCTCCACACATCTAGGAGCATACATTAATATCATAAGTATTCAATCATACTTATATATTCTCATCATTTATCATTAAATGATTATCAACACAAAGTGTGAGTTTCTCTCTTATCCTTACTAGGATATTGATTACTTCATACTTTATTAAGTTGGCTCAACCTTTCATTCAAGGTACATTAGCCTACTTAATCAATATTCATTAAACTCCATACCTCTTAATGTATGACTTGATATAAGACACTTCATGTGTTACTTCATCAAGTACATTGCATCTAAGGTGCTTTCCTTCATATAGGTTTTGAGGTGCTTCCACCATATCGAGTATGAGATGTGTGCTTGCTACCCATATCACCTTAGAGGTGTATGTGTGCTTACCATATCGAGTTTGAGGTGTATGTATGCTTACCATCTCGGGTTTGAGGTGTATGTGTGCTTAACATATCACCCTTGAGGTGTATATATGCTTCCATATCGGGTTTGAGGTGTATGTGTGCTTCCATATCACTTTTGAGGTGTGTGTGTACTTCACACCATATCGGGCAAAGAGATGTGTGTGTGCTTCACACCATATCGGGAAAAGAGGTGTGTGTGTACTTCACACCCTATTGGGAAAAGAGGTGTACGCTTGATCCATATCACTTTTGAGGTGTATGTGTGCTTCACATCATATCGAGCAGAGAGGTGTGTGTGTGTTTCATACCATATTGGGCAGAGAGGTATGTGTTTAACCCAATGTCATTTTTTAGGTGTTTTCTTGACCTCATGTCGTGCAAGAGGTGTATACTACACCACCATATCGTGCAAGAAAGTATAAACTCATATCCATATCATTTTAGTGAAGTAGGTGCATCACCATATCGGGTTAGAGGTGCTTGCTTGTGTGGTTGAACCTGATATCACTTTATAAGGTGATACCATCTTCTTCAAGCTCTAGACCTTCTTTATAACTGTTAAAGTTCATGGAAATAGATCTAAGAAACTACTAGAACTTGTGATGTCATCAACTATATCAGAAAATTTCGGAATTAAAAGTAGTTCATTAAGTATAGCAATTTAGGTGATGAATAATAACATGGTTGAGTTCAAGTTATATAACCCGCCTTAAGAACAACTTAAAAGCTCCAAGCTCCAAAGATCCACATTCCTAAGGTTTAATATGAACTTCAAAAGACCTCTATATGCAAAGAATCACCATGGATAAGCAATTGGTGAAGAAGAAAAGAAAGGAAGATCATAACCCTAAAATCATGCTTCAATCCAAAGTTGAAGATGATCACGACCTCACCTTAGGGTTAAGTATGAGCTCCTTCTTGCTACTTAGCACCTTTTCATGATACCTCACTACCCTTGAACGATATTAAATCACTTTTTCATGATATGCCACCACCCTTGGCCGATATCCCCCCTCACTTGTGATCAAAACACTTCACTATGGACGATATCACCCTACTTGGCCGATACCACCTTACTTGGCTGATATGAACTTGCTATGGATGATACCCAAGGCCCTATGCACGATACCACTTCACTCCTGCATTATACAAGGACCCTATGCACTATACCGTAGGGAAGGAGGGTGGTAAGATCCGAAAAAGTCCACTAAGGGATGAAAGAAGGGGTACATATACTTGTTGTTCATGAAGAAGTGTGAAAATGAGGTGTCATCAATTTGAGCTACTAGGTGCCACATGTCCATGCATGGGTGAAACGTGTACATGAATGCATCAAAATTTATCTTAACATGCAAAACAGTTGATGATAATCTAAGGATGAAATTTCGTCCATTACTTATCCCTTTGAATAAAATATATCAACAAAATCACCACTTTATTCACAAGCCGATACAACTTTTCTAAGGAAGTTGTAAACCGATACACTTCACCTCCTTGAGGTTCTTTGCACGTCATGGAATTTGCCAAGTGTCCACAAAACGATATGGGACTCCTCCTATGGCTCCTTGGCCGATAGGCACTCATATATAAGCTTTTCAACTTGATACAACTCAAGTTAAGGTTTCATATTCAACCCCTTTCTTGGTCATTTCATCACCAAGAGTACCATCACTCATAACTGATTCAAACAGGGTGCCTAATTATTTCTCTCTCCTCTAAATGATACGTTGAGGGAGTATGGACACTCTAGAGGTGGTAATTTGCATATCAATCCTACATTTTGGGTAAATTACAACTTGCACCAAAATTGGTACATAAGTCACCAACATTATTCGAACAAGTTCAAACTCGGAATTTAGGCTTTCCATAAGCCACCACCTTGCATAATTCTCTCTATAATGATGTTAAAACACATTAGGCATGTTCAAAATATGAAAAATTGCAATATAACCCCTCATCTTGGGTAAATTGCATTTTGGTCCAAAACATGAGAACATTGCTCAAACATAATTCAAACATGACCAAATTTGAAACATAAGTTTGTTACCTGATAGAAAAACACTTTAGAGGATTATATTCAAGTTCTAAGAAACTTACGTATCCAAAAAAATAGGGTTACCTCATAACCCAGGTCAGGGTCATTACAAATTATAAACCCCTAATAAGGATTTCGTTCCTGAAATCCCAGGTAAAGGGAGACAGATATTATTCATTCATCATATCATCAAGTCTCCACATAACATCTTAATTTCATGGAGATTCCATAGAACTTTGACCAGCACAAAGTTCTTTCACACATGGTTATCATAAAATTTGTCATACAGGACACATACTCCATTGTCCTTTTCATTATTGATTGTAGAGTCAACTCTGTGTTAGGTAACATTCTTTTTTTTAGTCATAGAATCATTATACATACCTTATTTAACTCAAGTGTCAAACCTCACTGATTAGTCACCCATTTGGAACCACAAGTATTATCATGCATCTATTATGCCACTCAAATCTACTGACACAACACTAAACTTTCTTATGACTTGTATCAATGATCCCTTTGGTTGTTTATTTTCTTGTCATAAGGAGAGGCTACTTATTAAAGAAGAACTATCTCAGAGGTATCTCTATATGTTATGTATAAGCTGCCTCAACAAATCAAGATATGGATATTCTAAGAAGTTATCTTTAACTAGATCAACTTTTCCAAAAACAATTCTACAATTGTTCCTTCAACTCATACATCTTTGCTGATGTCATGTTTATGCGGGGCATAAACCCCTAACATATGGTATCCATAATATAGTATGTAACTAGACAAATTTCAAAGTTGGCCCTTTTAGGTAACCAAACATATAATAGGACCTTTCTTTAATCTTGGGATATTACTTAACACATATACTTTGTCTTGGAACTAAGATCCAAGACTAGCTGATACTTTTCAAAGTATCCATCTATAGATTTCTTCTAATCCCTACACATCAAGTGTCATAAGACATACTTGATTGTCATGTTTCCAAAAGGAAAGAACACAAGGAAACATAGTCCTTTTTATCACCCACCATTATTCAGGGTTGTTTATTTAAAGAAAAGACATTATCACCTTCTTCAAGTATTACATGAACCTTTAATTATTCATGTGTCATTCAATCTTATTTCCTCTTTGGTTCCTTACCTTCAGCATAGGAATTATAGAGATGATTACATGTCACCACCTCTCAGTATTATCATCATCATGATTACTAGACTGGGTATTCAAACCCTTATTTTATCACTGAACATTGTTACCTCTCATCAGGTAACTGTTACCTCTAGGTCCTCAGACCAAGGTATACATTATACTAAACATCTTCTTTTGTTTATAAGTTGATCTATGATTAACTCAGATTTCTCCATATATCAATTAGAATGTGGTAGAAATATCCATGCCACATCTTTTACTTTATTAAGCTCTTTAGATTGTCTCAAAATAACTACTTGATTAGAGTAATCAGAAAGATAACAATCTAAGAGTTTCATACTTACCTTGCCTTCAATAGATGAATACCTGACCAGGGTATTCAAGAATTGAAATTAGGTAGTATGCATTTGTTTTATATTATGTTTCATACTTTTAACATATCTTTAAATTTTACTACTTAGTATCTCAGATTTTCTCTGGGTGTTTCTTTTATATCTCTTCCTTTTCTACACGAAGAGAGAAATTTCAAAACATATAAGAGAATATTAATCTGAATATAGGTTCTCATCCTTCTTATCTCTTCCTCATGTCCTCATAGGACTAATTAAAGGAAGCTCAACCACAACTACCTTCTTATAATTATCAGATAAAATCTAGAGAAGACGTATCAGATTGAGAAAGCTCTATTTGACTGTCACCCCTCTTAGTCATCCACCACTTCAGGTTGACTCAAACATAGAGTCTAGCTGTTTCATGTTGTTTCTTTTGCCTTTTTACACTATTAGGTTGCAACTTTCATAAGCCCTGCCGAGTCTGCCTCGGTTGTTGGGTCATTTACTCCCTTCTTTTTGAATAAAAGGATTTAGTATTCTTAACATATCCATGTCTTATCCTCATACCATTGTCTTATCGGTCTCATTACCGATGTATAAGCGAAGTCAGGAGTTCTTATAGGTGGAAAGTTAGGACTTTTGGCTTTACATAGTGATTACTACCCTGGTGCACTAGGCATTTATTGCACTGGTGGTACCAAAAACATTGACTTTTTAGAACAACTAGGCAAATATCTCTAGAATTATAGAGACCTTTCCTTAATTATTTGCTTATTTCCCCTCCTTGGGCATTTCCATCATAGATATACTATCTGTCTAAACTTATGGCAGAGTCTATTTTCTTGCCATATTTTAATTCTTCTCACATTTTCCACTGTTCCAACACGACTATGTCATTCAAGAACCCTTTTAGAACCCAAAATTTCTACATTGAGAGCTGGTAACCTAGGTTGTAATGCTAGTATCCAATCTACTGTATGCATCACTGTTGTCCTAACCTACCCAACAAGAGCATAAAAAGCAGGATTCTCTATCCTGATTAGGTCAAGATGGGAATTCTCAGGCACTCGTTCTTTTCTTTCCTGATCCCTTGCACCCTCTTCTAGTGCAACGAAATTTCTCTCACCAATGTGTTCCTTGTATTCCCCAGTCATATATAAACTTTACCCTTTCTTCTGCATAAGTGGAAGTCACTATAGGGTATACTGGAGGACACTAACATAGACTCAACACCTTAGTCCTATGTCTCTGTAGACTCAGCGAACCTTAAGCTCTGATACCAAACTTGTAACGACAGTCACCAAATCGACAAACACAAATCGTTACTAATTAAGCAAAATAACCATAAACACTGGATTAACAAAAATCACTAAAATTTAAAACCATTTTGTAAGGAGATCCTTGTCCAGAAAACTTTTACTGAAAAATCCAAAACTCGTACATATCATGATTTACATTGTACAACATTGTTTCGTCTCATCTCGAGGACAACATATAACTGTTAATCTATCAAAACACATACTGGAGCAACATAAAACCTCAAGGCATTCAAGCCAAAATCTCATATTATTCATGAAACCAGTACAAACCAACTCCAAGGACCTGAGAGTACAGAGATGAAAAATAGGACTCCTATCTATAAGACCATGACAGACAATACACTCAACCTGAGTTGTCACTGCTGTCCTTGTTGTTGTTGTTCTTTCTCTGCAATATGGTCTCAATCCCCCTCGTACACGTCCACCTAAAAAAATGTGGATCCCATAGGGTGAGACAATTGTCCCAGCGAGAGATATAACTCTCCGTCAACAATGTTATTATCATAGTTAAATAGTATTAAACTGAGTAGAGGATAAGTAGTTTAGAACATTCTCATCTTTTAAAGTATTGCAACTATCTATGATAGAGCAGTAAATCATCTATTTTCTTTATAAGGAATAGGAAGAACATGTATATCATTTACCCATCATACTATATCAACATCTCAAGCATATCCTGTGATACTCATTATCATGGTATGTCATCCATGAATCATTCTCATTTCTATCTGTTGGCCTCAGCCAATCTGCTAATCAGATATTGAATTATACCAGTCATGTGAATGTACATCGTCATAATCAGTTCCAGGTATTGTCTTTGTCAATCCTTTGATAATAGCCAGGTGTTGGGTTATTACCAACCATGTGATAACAACCAGACATTGGGTTATTACCAATCATGCGATTAACAACCAGGCATTGGGTTATTACCAATCCTATGATTAACAGCCAGGAATTGGATTATTACCAATCCTATGATTAACAACCATGTATTGGACTCTACCAATCCTGTGATTAATACCCAGGTATTGCACTCTACCAATCCTATGATTAACAATCAGGCATTTGGTTATTACCAATCTTGTGACAGCCAGGTATTGGGTTATTACCAATCCTATGATTAATAACCAGGTATTGGACTCAACCAATCCTATGATTAATAGCCAGGCATTGGGTTATTACCAATCCTGTGACAACTAGGTATTGGGTTATTACCAATCATGTGATTAACAACCAGGTATTATACTCTACCAATCCTATGATTAACAACCAGACATTGGGTTATTATAAATCTTGTGATTAACAGCCAGGTATTGGACTCTACCAATCATGTGATTAACATCCAGGCATTGGGTTATTACCAATCTTGTGACATCCAGGTATTGGGTTATTACCAATCATGTGATTAACAGCCAGGTATTGGACTCTACCAATCCTATGATTAACAACCAGGCATTGGGTTATTACCAATCCAGTGCTAGCTAGGTATTGGGTTATTACCAATCATGTGATTAATAGCCAGGTATTGGACTCTACCAATCCTGTGATTAACAGCCAGGCATTGGGTTATTACTAATCATGTGACAGACAGGTATTGGGTTATTACCAATCATGTGATTAACAGCTAGGTATTGGACTCTACCAATCCTGTGATGAATACCTAGGCATTGGGTTATTACCAATCTTGTGACAGTCAGGTATTGGTTTATTACCAATCCTGTGATTAACAGTCGGGTATTGGATTATTACCAATCATGTGAGTGTTGCATCCAGGCATTCAGTTATCCCAATCCTATAGTTTTATTCCAGGTATTGGAATATGCCAATCCTGTGACATTATTCCAGGTATTGGATTATGCCAATCCTGTGAGTGTTGCATCCAGGAATTGGGTTATCCCAATCCTGTAGTTTTATTCTAGGTATTTGACTATGCCAATCCCGTGACATTTTTCCAGGTATTGGATTTTGCCAATCATGTGAGTGTTGCATCCAGTCATTGGGTTATCCCAATCCTATAGTTTTATTCTAGTATTAGACTATGCCAATCTTGTGACATTATTCCAGGTATTGGACTTTGCCAATCCTATGCATCTATTCTAGGCATTGGACTATGCCAATCATGTGCAACTCATCATTGAATATCATATCACCTTTACTAGGCATTATACCTTGCCCAAGCCATCATACTTATTTACATCCTTTATATAATACAAGTATTCCTCTTATCTCCTTTAAGCATATTCAAAACACTATAGCCCTTATTTGGTTGTAAGCATAAAGCATGTGTGATTAAGATTTCATTATTATTATTCTATCCGTTTATTATTATTATTATTATGTTACTAAGTTTCCATTTCTTAGTTTATTTGAACATTATCGTTTATCACATGACGCTTTTATAAACATCTTGTTACCTCTCACTTGGCAACAACTATTCTCATGGCTCACAAGTCCCATTAAACATCTTGTCACCTCTCACTAGGCAAAAACTAACCACATGGCTCAAAAGGCCCATTAAACATCTTGTCATCTCTCACTAGGCAACAACTATTCACATGGCTCACAAGGCCATTAAACATCTTGTCACCTCTCACTAGGCAACAACTATTAGGGTTAGGGTTTCCCTTTATAGTCGAATAGGATTTTAAGTTCATATTATCAATCCAAACCCTAATTCATTGCTCCACACTTCTAGGAGCATACATTAATATCATAAGTATTCAATCATACTTATATATTCTTATCATTTATCATTAAACGATTATCAACACAAATTATGAGTTTCTCTCTTATCCTTACTAGGATATTGATTACTTCATACTTTATTAAGTTGGCTCAACCTTTCCTTCAAGGTACATTAGCCTACTTAATCAATATTCATTAAACTCCATACCTCTTAATGTATGACTTGATATAAGACACTTCATGTGTTACTTCATCAAGTACATTGCATCTAAGGTGCTTTCCTTCATATGGGTTTTGAGGTGCTTCCACCATATCGGGTATGAGATGTGTGCTTGCTACCGATATCACCTTAGAGGTGTATGTGTGCTTACCATATCGAGTTTGAGGTGTATGTATGCTTACCATCTCGGGTTTGAGGTGTATGTGTGCTTAACATATCACCCTTGAGGTGTATGTATGCTTCCATATCGGGTTTGAGGTGTGTGTGTGCTTCCATATCACTTTTGAGGTGTGTGTGTGTGCTTCACACCATATCGGGCAAAGAGGTACGTGTGTCTGTGTGCTTCACACCCTATCAGGAAAAGAGGTGTATGCTTGATCCATATCACTTTTGAGGTATATGTGTGCTTCACACCATATCGGGCAGAGAGGTGTATGTGTGCTTCACACCATATTGGGAAGAGAGGTGTGTGCTTAACCCAATATCATTTTTGAGGTGTTTGCTTGTCCTCATATCGTTAAAGAGGTGTATACTACACCACCATATCGTGAAAGAAAGTATAAAATCATATCCATATCGTTTTAGTGAAGTAGGTGCATCACCATATCGGGTTAGAGGTACTTGCTTGTGTGCTTGAACCCGATATCACTTCATAAGGAGATACCATCTTCTTCAAGATCTAGACCTTCTTTATAATTATTAAAGTTCATGGAAACATGTCTAATAAACTACTAGAACTCATAATGTCATCAACTATATAAGAAAATTTCAGAATTAAAAGTAGTTCATTAAGTATAGTAATTTAGGTGATGACTAATAACATGGTTGAGTTCAAGTTATATAACCCTCCTTAAGAACAAATTCAAAGCTCCAAGCTCTAAAGCTCCACATTCCTAAGGTTGAAGATGAATTTTAAAACTCCTATATATGCAAATAATCACCATGGATAAGAAATTGGTGAAGAAGAAAAGAAAGGAAGATCATAACCCTAAAAGCATGCTTCAATCCAAGGTTGAAGATGATCATGGCCTCACCTTAGGGTTAATTATGAGCTCCTTGTTGCTCCTTAGCACCTTTGCATGATACCTCACTACCCTTGCACGATATGCCATCACTTGTGTACGATATTCCACCACCCTTGGCCGATATCCCCCCTCACTTGTGATCAAAACACTTCACTATGGGCGATATCACCCTACTAGGCCGATACCACCTTACTTGGCTGATATGAACTTGCTATGGATGATACCCAAGGCCCTATGCACAATACCACTTCACTCCTGCATGATAAAAGGACCCTATGCACGATACCTTAGGGAAGGAGGGTGGTAAGATCCGAAAAAGTCCACTAAGGGGTGAAAGAAGGGGTATATATACTTGTTGTTCATGAAGAAGTGTGAAAATGAGGTGTCATCAATTTGAGCTACTAGGTGCCACATGTCCATGCATGGATGACACGTGTACATGCATGCATAAACATTTATCTTAACATGCAAACAGTTGAGGATAATCTAGGGATGAATTTTCGTCCATTACTTATCCCTTTGAATAAAATATATCAACAAAATCACCACTTTATTCACAACCCAATACAACTTTTCTAAGGAAGTTGTAAACCGATACACTTCACCTCCTTGAGGTGATTTGCACGTCATGGGATTTGACAAGAGTCCACAAAATGATATGGGACTCCTCCTATGGCTCCTTAGATGATAGGTACTCATATATAAGCTTTTCAACTTGATACAACTCAAGTTAAGGTTTCATATTCAACCCCTTTCTTGGTCATTTCATCACCAAGAGTACCATTGCTCATGATTGATTCAAACATGGTGCCTAATTATTTCTCTCTCCTCTAACTGATACTAATATGGAGTATGGACACTCTAGAGGTGGTAATTTGCATATCAACCCTACATTTTGGGTAAATTACAACTTGCACCAAAAATGGTACACAAGTCACCAACATTATTCGAACAAGTTCAAACTTGGAATTTAGTCTTTCCACAAGCCACCACATTTTATCATTCTCTATATAATGATTCTAAAACACATGAGGCATGTTCAACATATGACAAATTGCAATATAAACCCTCATCTTGGTTAAATCGCATTTTGGTCCAAAACATGAGAACATTGCTCAAACATAATTCAAACGGGACCAAACTTGAAACATAAGTTTGTTACCTGATATAAAAACACTTTAGAGTATTATATTCAAGTTCTAACCAAATTACGTATCCAAAAAAAATAGGGTTACCTCATAACCCAGGTCAGGGTCATTACAATTTGGATAGTTAGACCTTTCATGGATGTTTGATGTTTGGATGTGTTTGCATGTGTAGTGGTGGTGAAACCCGGGACCATCCCAGAGATTCCATATCATTAATCTAGATTCAACTTTAATTCTTCTCTTTACTTTCTTACAATTAGTTTAATTAAACTCAACTCAACCTTTGTTCTAAATATTTGTCTTACTTGAACTAGACTAGACTAGCAACGATTCTTAAAAATGTTGTCCCTTAGGATTCGATCCTTAACTATAATGCGATAAGACCCGTCTGTTTGTGGGTGGTATTATTGCACAATATTTTGGTAAAAACTCTGGGATTTCAATCCCGAGTGAATTTGTTAGTGCGATATTAAACCACGTCACACAGTAAGGTTATGATCATGTTAAGGAGGTTATTCCACCATCATTGAATCATATAAGAATGTTAAACATGAATACTCATCTTTATCTATTTGCTTTAGAGTTAGATTCAACATGATAAATTATATCAATGTTACTAATCAGCACTTTTACCCAAATTCTAACTCACGACATCACCATTGGATCATGGATATCACCACTACAGAAATGGCTTATAAAGTCACTTTTCAAGGTGTCAGTTGTATACAAAAACCGACACATAAACCCTACTGTGTCGGTTTGGAACAGAAACCGACATCCAATCCGTGAAGGTCGACCAGACACGGGTACCGCTTTTATTAAGTGTCGGTTAATTAATAAAAAACGACACCTAAGATCAACCGCCAAACCCAAAATTCCAGCGAAAAAATTGGCTCCAATATTTTACATATTGCGTCGGTTCGTAACTAAATAACCGACGACTAAAGGGTATTCGTGAGATAGGAATAGTTGTCGGTTGTCCTTTAATCAAAAACCGACGACTATAATCTAGTATAGTTTTTAGTTTGTGGCAAAGAACCGACACTGTTGGTTTAGTTGTCGGTTTTTTAAAGAACCGACATGTATTTTCAACTTAATAGCTCACCCTGCCCGAACGATTCTTCCCATTTCCCTATTTCGTTCCCGATTTCCCTAGCTCCGACAATTTCCCTTGCTTCCTGCCGCCGCCGCCGCTCCTTCCTCCGTGCTCGCCGCTCATCACCGTCGAGCGAGAAGCAGTCGGCCTCCCTCTCCGCCCGCCCGCCGGCCTCCCTCTCCGCCTTCCGGCCTCTCCTCCGCCGTCGGCCTCTTCTCCGCCCGCCGGCCTCTTCTCCGCCGTCGTCGGTAGTAGCTAGGTCTCCTAGCCTCGCCGCCATCTCCGTAGCTCCTCTCTTCGCCGCCGGAAGCTTCTCGGACTTTGCCTCAGCTCCTGCTCCTCTTCCCTCAAGGTGGCCGCCCTGCCTTCTTCTTCTTCCTCTGCTCGTCTTCCCTCAAGGTGCTGCCCTGCTGCTGGGCATTTTTTTTTAATTTATTTACTTCTTATGAGAATCAGTTTTAATTAGGGCTCATACACATATTGATGTCTAACACCTAAATGAATATCTAGTTAGTGTATTTTCCTAGTATCGTGAAAGATTCTCAATCGTGTGTATCAAATGGGATTCTTATATATATTCAGATCTTAATGTTATAAATGGAAGACTCGAATGTTATAAAATCCCATCAAAGTAGGTAGAAACAACTTATATATATTCAGATCTTAATAATTCCATGAAGTGCACATTATCTTACTCAGGAAAAGTATGTGTATAATGTAGGATTAGTTCCATATAATGGTTCTATTTTAGTAAGCACCTAGAAACCCGTCCAAGATTTACTCATTAGGAGCATTTCCTCATTTGTTCTCTAAGTACATTTGTAGACTTCTTTTCAAGCTATCATGTCTACCACAATAAAGTTGGTTATGACAAGCAATAAAAGGTTAACTGATGTTATACAACTTTTTCTGAAAATATATAACATCGTTATATGTACTTACACTTTGTTAATACTAATGTTGTGCAGTCTCTGTCCACCCATAACAGTCACTATGAACTGGGCCTCTATGTCAATGTTAACGTTCCCTATTGAAGAACAATTGTACATCATCCTAGATGATCGTTCCTTAAACCAATTGGTCATACCCAAACATTGGCGTTTTCTAAAAGGAAGACACTACATGCCTGGTAAAGTGACCCTAACTTTTGGTAATTATTCACATGTTATCGAGGTTGAGTATGATTTGGCGGGAAATCTTGTATCAAAATCCGGTTGGCGTGATTGGATTGGAGAGCTGCATGTGGTCCATTGGAACAGGCTTTTTCTCCGTCCAGTTGGCGATAATTCCATCAAAGTTTGGATAACCAACAGCAACTGCGAGACCCCCGATCATCTTCTGCGGTATGAGCGCACGGCGTCGCATATCAGCTCAGACAAATCTGAATCTGAGGCCCCTGTCAGTTCAGATTCGTCTAAATACAGTGAGGAGCTTCGTGACACAGCTTCATCATCAAAAAGAAGTTACTGATGCATGCGGGACCATGTTGGTGTAGTATTTAGTTGTCTATCTATCTAGACTTGTCTATAGTAATAGTTTTTTTAATTATGCGCATGTTTAGGGGTACACCAACCCCTTTGTTTAGTTATTGTTATAACTGAAGTGTGTGTTCCGATGAATGGAACTGAAAGTTGCTACATGAATGCTTATAACTGAAGTGTGTGTTCCCATGAATGTTCCCATTTGCATGATTACACTACTATTTTCTCATATTGTTTAGTCTATTTTAATATGACATACTTGCTTATATCTTGCTTAATGATGAACTGTAATGCACACATGTGACATGCTTGGAATGTAAATGATGAACTTTTCCCTAAATTGCCAATCATGCTTTTAAAGACATCAATAATCACCCTAAATTGAAGAACTAGGATTTTAGGTATAAGAATGACAATACATTATTTGTTGGCCTAGAAACCCGTCCAAGATTTACTCATTAGGAGTAAATCTTGGATAGTCCCCGGTTTGGGACTGTTCTTGAACACCTAATCTAGCTTAGGATGTAAGTGTATAATGTGTATTGGGTTTTCAAGAAAATTTTGGCAGCATTTCCCCGTTTGTTCTCTAAGTACATATGTACTTGGAAAACAGTGGGGAAATGCTGCCGAAATTTTCTTGAAAACCCAATACACATTATACACTTACATCCTAAGCGAGATTAGGTGTTCAAGAATGGATAGGTGGTACACATTTATTATATATAATAATGACATCACATGTATTTGTTAACCCTAGACCCTAATCTTGTCCTAATATATACTTGTTTTCTCTTTGATCATAGAATGGATAGATCATGGATGTCCATTTGCAATCGCTGCACCCCAGAGTTTATTTCTGGTCTTCACCAGTTCATTAAATTTGCCGAGGAACATAGGAAACAACCTGGAGATAGGTTCTACTGTCCATGTAGACATTGCGGTAACAACTTGAAAGTCAACACTGGTGACGAAATCATGACTCATGTCATGTGCAACGGGATTATACAAGGCTATACATAATGGCACTGGCATGGAGAGATTTCAAATCCGAAACCAGTGGATGTCGATAGCAGTGCTTGTATGGAAGAAGAAATTGCCTACGATGACGTAGATGTGAATGAACTAGTTCCAGTAGACATCGTTGATGAGATGTTGGATAGTTGTGGGGTAGAGCACACCGATCCACCTCCCATTTTTAGAAACATTGTGCATGATGTTGAGATGCCGTTATACACAGGTTGTACTAAGTTTACGAAGCTTAACGCTGTGTTGAGATTGTATAAGTTGAAAGCTAACAATAGATGGAGCGACAAAAGCTTCACATCATTGTTGTCTTTGTTGAAAGAAATGCTTCCTGAAGGAAACGAGCTGCCAATCTCAACATACCAGGTAAAGAAATTGTTGTGCCCAATGGGAATGGATGCCAAGAAGATACACGCATGCCCTAATGATTGTGTATTATTTCAAAAGGACTATGCAGATTTGAAAGATTGTCCAAAATGTGGTGCGTCACGGTATAAATTGACGACTTCGGGGGAGTCCAAAACTAGTTCTCCTGCCAAGGTGATGTGGTATCTACCTATAATATCACGGTTTCAACGCTTGTTTGCCAATCCGATAGATGCGAAGAATTTGAGGTGGCATGCAGATGTTAAGAAAATTAATGATGGGATCCTATGACATGCGTCTGATTCCCCACAGTGGAAGAAGATTGATGTATTGTACCCTAAATTTGGTGAAGAAGTCAGGAATCTAAGACTTGGGCTTTGTACAGACGGGATGAATCCGTACGGGACATTGAGCAGCCAACATAGCACTTGGCCAGTCATGCTTGTTATATACAATCTTCCTCCCTGGCTGTGTATGAAAAATAAGTACGTAATGTTGTCGTTGTTGATATCGGGCCCTAAAGAACCTGGAAATGACATCGATGTTTATCTTGAACCTCTGATTGATGACTTAAAGAAACTCTGGGGTGAAGGTGTGATGACCTATGATGCTTCACGAAGAGAGACATTTCGTTTGCATGCTATGTTGTTTTGCACTATTAATGACTTTCCAGCATATGGGAATTTGTCTGGATATAGTGTCAAAGGAGCTAAAGCGTGTCCTATATGTGAAGAGAACACTGATTCAACAAGACTAAAACATGGCGGTAAGAATGTATATCTCGGTCATCGAAGGTTTCTTCCAAAATTCCATCCGTATCGTAGGAAGCGCAAAGCATTCAATGGATTGAATGAGGAACGCAGTGCACCTAAACCTATACCAGGGGAGGTTGTTTATGAAAGAATAAAAGACTTTGTCAATGAATTTGGTAAGAGATCACAAGGTACTACACGGAGTGACAATTCTTCATTCAAGAAGAAGTCAATATTTTGGGATCTTCCTTATTGGAGTTCTTTGACAGTCAGACATTGTATCGATGTAATGCACGTTGAGAAAAATGCCTGTGATAGCATCATTGGTACTCTGTTAAATATACCAGGTAAGACTAAAGATGGGATAAAATCCAGACTGGACCTATGTGAAATGGGAATAAGGTAAGAATTAACAGAAATACATGAAATGGGTAGTAAAAGAACATACTTACCTCCCGCATGTTACACGTTGTCTAGAAAAGAGAAGAAAGCTTTTTGTGAATGCTTGATAAATGTGAAGGTGCCAAATGGTTACTCATCCAACATCCGTAGATTGGTATCAATGAAAGATCTGAAGTTAATAGGACTTAAATCTCATGATTGTCACACTCTAATGCAACAAATATTGCCCGTGGCAATTCGATCTATATTGCCGAAGCATGTAAGGTTTGCAATCACCAGACTTTGTTTCTTTTTCAACAGTCTCTGCAGCAAAGTTATTGACCCTGAGACTCTCGATAATTTGCAAAGTGAAGTGGTTGTTACCCTATGTCAGCTTGAGATGTATTTCCCTCCTTCGTTCTTTGATATCATGGTACATCTTGTTGTCCACTTGACTAGGGAAGTGAAAATCTTGGGCCCGGTTTTCTTGCATTGGATGTATCCCTTTGAATGATAAATGAGCATTTTTAAAGGTGATGTTCAAAACCGTTATCGGCCTGAAGGGAGTATTATTGAAGGTTATGTGGCGAGAGAGGTTATGGATTTCTGCAATGACTTTCTCAGTGGTAATGACACTCCTGATAATGACAAGAATATTGACGAGCTATTTGGCAAAGGAATTTTGGGATCACGTGTGAAAGTAATCAGCCATGAGCAGTTGGAACAAGGTCATTTGTATATTTTACACAACATGGACGAAGTGAACGTTTATATCGAGGAACATACCAATTTCATCAAAAGACAATATCCTTGAGCCAATACAATGTGGCTTGCTAGAGAGCATAACAAGACTTTTATTAAGTGGTTTGAAGATAAAGTCTTACATCAACTATCTCAAACACCAGATGATATTACTGAAACTATCAAATGCCTCGCCTTTAAACCAAAGTTGACTGTTATGTCTTATGAAGGGTATGACATTAATAGATTCACATATTACACAAAGCACCAAGATGATAAGAGTGTCGTCCAAAACTGTGGGGTCACCCTTCAAGCATCGACTATGTTTTTTGCAAGTGCAAAGGATAAGAGTCCACGTGAAGCTAAAATGTCATATTACGGTGTCATTGAAGAGATATGGGAATTTGACTACATAGATTTCAGAATTCCGCTCTTCAAATGTAATTGGTTTGATAACACCAAAGGAGTTATAGTGGATGAATTGGGTTTCACTTTAGTGAACTTTGAAAAGATTGGCGAGAAGGATGAACCATTCATATTGGCATCACAGGCGAAACAAGTATTTTATATCGATGATCCTGCAAATGATAAATGGTCGGTTGTTCTTCATGGTAAAAGACAGTTCATTGAAGATCCTATAGATGAAGAAGAGTACGATGATAAATATGATGACTCCAGTCCATTCTCTGTTGGGTTGCCAACTCCAGAAAATATTGAAGCTAATGATGACATATATGTGCGCGGAGATCACAATGAAGGATTGTTAATTGATAAAAGATCACAATTTTAGAGGCATGCATGTTTATATTTTTTTATTGAAGCTAAATGTTTACTTTTTTAATATCAATATCATTTTCTGATTTGATGTTTCATTATCTTCTAGTTAATACAAATGCTAAACATTGTGGGAGGGTGCTAAAGAACTATAGGACCAATCTCACCCGAGATTACATACGCGATGCTGAGAGTAGGTTCTTGATCTATTCCAATTCTAGACATTGATCAGTATTTCACTAACTCTACACTAATAATTTTGTTTGTATTCTCTTTGAAAAATAAATATAGGAAGAAGGCTATGCAGGACGGACATGACATAGCTATGCAGGATATGCAGGAAGAAGCCCCAATGAAGAGAAGCAGGATACAAATACAATACATAAAGTGCAGCACACACAAGTGGTTTAGATTCATATAACAACATGACAGACTAACACATATATAGTGCATAACAACAACAGCTCTGAATTTACATACAACACTAACTTAGTACATATATAGTGGACTAAGGTGACGATACCACCTGCTAAAACAGGTTACCGACTACATGTTACGACTGGGAGGTCGTGATTCAGCAATGTATGCATTAGCAGGAGGACAAACAGATCACCATATGAGGACAAACATATGGTGATCTGTTTGTCCTCCTGCTAATGCATACTGTTGCTAAATCACGACCTCCCAGTCGTACCATGTAGTTGTCGGTAACCTATTTTACCAGGTGGGATCGTCACCTTATAAGTCCCACTATATATGTACTAAGCTAGTGTTGTATGTAAATTCGATGCTGCTCTTGTTATGTACTATATATGTGTTAGTCTGTCATGTTGTATGGACATCGATTGTATTGCTCAGGTATTATATAGTCTCATTAGATAATATGAAATATATCAATCTTATTTATATCTCATTAATTATATATATACATCATTCTCTTTACAGGTGTTTAAAGCTGACCCCACTACAGGAACGGACTTACCAGATGTACATGCTCCCTATACAATGGGAGAATTAAATGAAGTAAGAGAAGAATGGGCAACAATCATACAAATAGTGGGGATTTTGTAAATGAATTTCTGAATTATAATATGTGTGAATGTTTCTACATGTCTAGATGTTTCTACATGTGTCTGAGTGAAAATGAATGAAAGTGTTGGTTACTATATGAATGTTTCTACATGTGTGAATGTGAATGAATGGAACTACAGATTGCTAGCTACATGAATGTTTCAAAATGTGTGAAAATAAAATGGAACTGCAGGTTGTATTGCTAAATGCATGTGTGAATATTTTTGTTGTTAAATTTGCAGGTTTGTGGCCTGTTTTTGGCTGATATCAATGGATGTCGTAAAACCTGCAGTTCATTTAACTGAACTGCAGGTTTCTCATCCTGCGACCAGCCACAGCAGGTCTGCAGGTCTGTAAAAAAAAACAATAGGTGTCGGTTATTTAGATATAACCGGCACCTATTTCCTGTGGCGTGAACATATATGGTGTCAGTTTCTTAATACAAACCGACACTGATAGTGCCCAAGCTGGTGCCAATAACAGGCGTCGGTAATTGTAAACAACCGACACATAACTTTACAGTGTCGGTTATTTAAATGTAACCGACACATATTCTTTGGGAGTGAAGACATATTTCGTCGGTTGTTGGCTTATAACCGACACTGATAGCGCCCAAGATGGCGCCCTTTCTGTGGCGTGAAGGGTTTGGGCGTCGGTTTCTTATCTAATAACTGACGCCTATAGTCCCCTGATGGCGCGTTTTCGGTCGCGTGCGAAGTGTTTGGGTGTCGGTTCTGGAACCGACGCGTAATGGGTGACCTTTTAGTGTCGCCCACATAGGCGTCGCTCAGAAACCGACACTAAAGGCCATAAATAACCGACACTAAAGGTAGGTGAAGCATACCATCACATTCCATACTATTATCAAGTATGAACCCACACATAAATCAAGATGTAACCCTCGGGTTATAACATACTAGGTATTCAACAACAATAAGAGAATACGCCATGATTGCATTAGTCATTCAAGGACTATTCATACTCGATTACCATCATTTAGTTATATTAAAGCTAGGTATAACAAGCTATAACTCATTAGGGTTACATATCAACACAATATGGTTATCATCCCTTCTATTTATACGAGTGGATAGGTAAGACTACCTTATTAAGGGTAACCCTCCATTTGTTCTATCAACATTCAAACAATATCACCATACCACAATGTCACCCAGAACCATTGGATGTTTAAAAGGTAAGACCATTGGTTGTTTACATAAGTAAACACCTTGGATAAACCACCGATGAATTCCTTGATTTTTTCTCTATAAAGATTCACCATCTAACCCTAGACATCCCTTAATGAACAACACAAAACTTTCCATTAATAGTAGGGTAAAACCCAAAATTGACTGTTCATTTAAAACAAGCCATCCATTGTCAACAAGTAAGCTCCTTAAGTTGATCATATAAAGGAAACCATATAAATCACATTATTAGCACAAACATATTACATTAGCCATCATTATACTTTATTGGAGGAATAAACAGTAGATCTTGACCATTGGGTCAAGTTCATATGTTAAAACCATCAATTATAGTATAGGTCTGACCATTGCATCAAGTGACCCAAGAAACCATTGATCTAAGGCTTAATTGATGCTACAACTATATGATTAACTCACCATAGATTTTGGAGATCTGATACACCATCATTAGTGACCATTAAGCCACCATAGGTTGTTAGATCAACACTATATTCATTAATCAGCATCAAATATAAAGCTAATGTAATCATTGATTGATAACATCAGTAGGGTACTTAATGGTTGATCATTAAACTCCTAATTGATCCAAAACCTGACCTAAGGGGGTGACCATAGGTTATCACCATCATCTGACACCTTTCATCTTGACCATTAGTTATCATGAAGACAACACCATAGGGTTGTTGCAATGGTACCATCATCGGGTCATGGGTTTATAGAAGAAATCAGCTTTAAACCCTAAAATTGACCATTTGTTGATAGGTGCTTAACACCATAGGTTGTCAAACCAACCTGATCCAAGTCATATTATACCTTAGGAATAAGATACACATGATCACATGTTCATATAGAACTGAAATTAGAATAGGGAACATTATAAAAATCAAAATCCAAGTCAAGCATAGCTTTTTAGTGCATGAATCATCATTTTCAAGCAAAAACATGAGCTAGAAAGCTTATGGTAAGCAATAAACGTGGAGAAAGTTATAAAACTTGCCTATAATGAGAAGATGAAACCCCAAACAGAAGAAAACTCGAGTAGGTAAGGTTGAAAATCCAATAATAAGCTATGAATTCATCCATCTAGCACCTTTCTTCATCAAATGAGCAAACCCTAAGCATAAGGAGCAAGAAAGGTAGTATTTTAGAGCTTTAGAGCAATTTCTACCATGGAACAACAAGGTTCTGACCTGGAGAAATGTAGGAGGAAGGATAACAAAGAAATAAATGGTGGAAAGAAGGGAATTCTTACTCTTTTAGGTCAAGATCACTGGAAGGAAGCTTTTTCAACCCTAAAATGAAGTCAATTGCAACCCTAGATCCTTTTTCCAAGAAGATTCCCACTTTCTTCTTACTTGGATAGAAAAATTCGTAGAAGAATAGAGGGTGAATGAGGTTGGCAGAAGGAGGGAAGTGGTGTAGAGAAAATGGCTCATTTTTGTGCTTGGGGATAAGTATATGAAACATTAAGATAAAGAAAAAGAAAAAGTTGAAGTTCTAGTATCTTTCCAAGTGTCCATGGCCTTAAACCATTAAGAATATACAAGCACACACACAAGAAGCTCTCCCACCAATCCATAAATACATGCTTATCCCTTGTTTCTTGAATTTGCAAATAATCCATTAGTTGATAGCTACTAAAGGTAGCTCATCCATGAAGGGGTAAACCCTGAACTACCCTTGGAGAAACACCTTCAAACCAAGGTTTAAATAGGTTCCCCATGTCTCAAAAAGCTCAATAATGATGATATAATATCCAAGTAACATAATTCTAGTGATAAATTGCAAATTAAACCTCTCAATTGGGTAAATTGTAGAAATATCCAAAATATTCATAAAATTGCATAACTTGCTCAAATAGTGTCCAAATTGGACCAAATTTGAAACTTAAGCTTGTCTTATGACTTCAAAGTATATAACAAGGTTATATTAGGGTTATAAGTATTCAATTATTATAATTAAGCTTGTTCAACTCATTAAGCAAGTTTAGGGGCCTTATAGTCATGTCAGATAAAGGTTCTTAGTTTACCAATCACTTTTCAGAGCATCTACATATGACCATGGGTATGCAGTTCGAGTATAGCACAACATTTCACCCATAGACAAATGAGTAGTCTGAGAGGAATATACAAACCTTGGAAGATCTATTGAGATCTTATATCTTGCAGTTTTTGGGCATTTGGGATGAGCACCACAGTTTGATAGAGTTTTCTTACAAAAATAGTTATTAGTGAAGTATTGATATGGCACCATACAAGGCTTTATATGGAGACATTATAGATATCCATGTGTTGGTATGAGACCGATGAATATCATCTTATAGGTCATGAACTTGTGCAACAAAACATAGAAAAGATTAAGATGATACAACAATAGTTGAAGGTAGCCCAAGTCAAATGGAAGTCATATGTTGATAACTATCCTAGGCCTTTGGAGTTACAAGTTGTATATAGAGTGTATCTCAAGGTCTCTCCTTGGAAAGATGTGTTGAGGTTTGAAAAGAAGGGTAAGTTGGCTCCCAGGTTTATGGGAACTTCTCCTGTTGTGGCATGTGTTGGGATGGTGTCCTACATGTTGAAGTTTCCACCAGAGTTTCACAGGTTCCATCTGTAGTTCCATGTCTCCATATGAGGAAGTGTTACCCTGACACCAAGTTAGTGCTACATCCAGTGGAGGTTGAGTTGGAAGAAGATATGTTGTATGTTGAAGGGCCCATTTTGATCTTTAATAGAAGAGTGAACAAGTTGAAGAAGTATATAGTGTTGGTGAAGGTTTTGTGGCATCACTGTGGTGTTGAGGAAGCTGTGTGGGATCTTGAGAAATATATGTGTAAGAAGTACCCTTCTCTTTTTGGGTAGGATTTTGGGTGCAAAATCCTTATTAGGGGTTTATGGTTGTGAGACCCCTGACTTGGATTTTGGGGTAACCTTGTTTTATTTGCTTTATTGGATTCTTAGAGCCTTAATATAATCTATTTATATTCTTTGGTAACATGTGACAAGCTTATGTTTTCAGTTTGGTCTTGTTTGGATGATGTTTGAGCAATGTAAACTTGTTTTGGGCCAAGTTGCAATTTACACATGTTGAGGATTTAGATTTCAATTTGTCACATGCAGAATGTGACATCTATGTCTTGGCATCATGAGAGAGACAAAGGAACATAGGGGTGCTTTGTTTGGACCATGGTTGATAATGTGGCATCACATGGTGAGATATGGGTTTCTATGGTTTGCCTTGTTGATGTGTATCGACCATGTTTTTATGAAGTGTTGTGACCAAAAAACCTCACTTGGTGAGTGTTGCAACCACAACACTTATCCTAGGTGTGGTTTGTTTCTACCTTGATGCCCTAGTTGAGGTTTGATCGCTAGGATTTGTTCTCTTGAAGAGTGTTTTGACCATGTTGTGGTGTGGGTGACCTAGTGTTGTGGTCGCTACATGTGCATGGTGTACTTTGACCGCAACAAGAGTTGTAGCTGACCTAGGTGGTACCTACCCTTCCTAGATAGTATCACCCTTTGATGCATGCATGTGTTTAGTGGTTGCATGGCTGTTTACTTGGTATACAAGTGTCCTTTTAATGCTCTCTTGTGCTTACATCTCATAACCCCCTTACTCCCCTCCTACCTTGTGTATATAACCCCTCTCCTTCTCATACAAGTATCCTTTTTGGCCCTCCTTCTTCTCCAATCTCTTGTGTTTGTCCTTGGAGATTTGTGAAGAAAGTAAAGACTAATCTTGGAGCTTTGATGGCCGACCAAACTTGCATGTGGTGATTTTGAGCTTGATCATCCTCCTTTTGGTGATCCTTGGTGATCTTCCTTCTTGGTCAGTTGTTATCTCTCCTTAGTCACATTTTCTTTTGGTTCTCTACCCTACCTTCTTCTCCTTTCTTGGCCATGCGACTATGGCTTGACCATGGTGGCTATCTTGAGGATCTTCTTTTCACAAAGGTCAGAGACTATGGATTAACCATGGTGGTTCCTAAGTGTGATCGAGCTTTCCTATCTTTATTCTTACCTCCCTCTTGATCAGACTAGGGTTTGTGTTTTCCTTCATCTTGAGGCATCTTTTGATCTTGGTATGTTTTCTCCTTCTTGATATGATCATGTAGCCAAAAGTTGATCTTGGTTGGAGTTTCATGTTCTCTCTTGGAGATCGTGGTCTTGGAGCTTGATCCTCAACATAAGGTGGATTATATAACTCTTTTCCCTCACTATTATTGCACTATGTTCTTACACGCATGTTGTTGTTTTCACCTCTAAAATGTGATCCTAATATGCTAGATAAAGATACCGTAATCTAGGGTTTAAGTTTTGGTAATAATTACATGTGGTTTGCTTATAGCCCTAAACCCTAGATTTTTTGCACCTAATTTTGGTGGCGATTATCAAATGTATGTTTTTCCTCTTACACTTTGATTATGGATATATATTATCTTAATTACGGTTCATCTACCGTGGATAAGAGGAGGTTTTGGTTTTGTTTATATGCTTGGGAAACTTGGTTTTCATCTCTTTAATCTTGGTCCTTATGGTGACTTTCCTTGACCCATGTTCTAGGGTTTAGACGGACATCTCTGTGTGAAGTTTTCCACTTAGATGATGCTTGGTTTTTTTAGGTTAATCTTCTATTTCGACCATGGTTTGGTTTTGTTTTGGAGATGGTTGTGTGTCTGACTTGAGGTTGCTACACCTCTTGATATTCCTCTATGGTTGATACCCTAATTGGGTGGTTGTTGTGACCACAACGACCCTAACCCTAGGGTATGGTTACTATACATGCTCTCTTTCCATCGCAACATAAATGTTTCAAGCATGCTGTTCAATACACATGAGTACCTTTGACCGCTACACTCAACCTAGAGGTCACAACAGATGCCAACCCTAAATAGGTTGCAACACCTATGGTCGCTACCTAGTTCATATAGGTCACTACACCTATTATCCAATCGACCACAACACTTAGATAATGGTCTATACATGATGATGTGTAATACTGCCTAATCCTAATACACTACAAATGCATGGGAGGTTATGAAACTGGAATTTGGTGGTTGAATGATATATGAAACCCTAATCGAATACACATGAAACCCTAACCCTAATATTGAGATATTTGATGTATTTGCTCATTTTTCTTAAAGTTACTAACATGTAATGGTATTTTCTCTCTACTACTTGTGTATTCCTAACATTGTAAGTGAAATGAATATCATGGCTATGTAAATGTTATGGGGTTCCTTATATAATACATGGTGGTGATTATGAGCATTGTAGATGCATAATGTGATATTGAATGTGCAAGAATCATATGATTGGGTCTAATGACCTGAAAAGTGCTTTGTGTCTAGTTTGAGGTGAAATCCTCTAGAGATGTGATTGAGGGATTGACATCCCATAGTGATGTGATATTGGTGACGGCCTTGTTATTTGATGATGTGACAAGTTCCTACTTTATATGTTTTATATCTTTTGAAGTCGTTATACAGTTATGCTTTCTAAATTGAATTAGAGTTTTCTATGTCCACTTGTATGTTGAAGCCTTAATTCACCCAATTGGTATAACTAATAAAGTGAAACCCTAATCATGTAGTTTCCTTGTGCCATATATCCATTCCAATGTCAATTTTATTTTTGGATGGTGAAACAAGTAACTCCTACAGAAAAATCAGAGCACATATTGTTGAGTATGTGGGGGTGCAAGTTGAGTGGATATCCTGGCATCCAAAATTATTGGTTTTAGAGGATGATTGTGTTCATGCCTTAGTGTTTGTGATATTGAGATATTTGTGAATGGTAGCAGTGCAACTTCATAATGCCTTTTTGAACGGCCATGTATGAGCCTATTCTCTAGCATCATGACATGTACCAAGGCAGACTGGGTGTTTTCAGCTTGAGTATATGTTGTTGATTGCAATTAATTGATATGTCTTTGTGGTGGTCTCTCATACTGACTGGGAGGTGCTGGGAAGTCGTGGATTCTGGCTCTTCCATAGACCTTGTATGGAACTGATTTTGACTTCATAGTGGTCAGTTCGATTTGGGTTCTATGACTCATATCCTCAGGGCATCAATAAAAGATGTAACATAGCCGTGAAGCATATCTGCATAGGGTTAAACACCAAAAAAATTGGATGTGTGTAACACTTGGCCCACTTCCTAAGGCTCTAGTAGAATTTGAAGAATGATGACTGGCCCCAGAGACCACCACTAGACTTAATTGTACATTTTGTCCTCACTCACGTGCAAAATAGGATAAACTTCCTGACTGGTCACCCATCCTACTACTACTCTGGGTCGAGAACACTTAACCACAAAGTTCTTTAGTGATGGAATGCCTAAAAAGGAGGTGCACCTTGGTGAAATGGGTAGTCCAATCATTCCTTTTACGATCATTTTATCTAAGGCCTCAAATCTGGGGATGTTACAGTCTCCCCCACATATACTCTTTACGTCCTCATCAAGGCTCAACTATATGGACTCATAATCTATCCCCATTTTAGCCCACACGCAAATGGCCCATGTACACCCAGCTCCTTACCATGGCTACCAGTGCAAGGGTGGCTCCATCAACTAGGATAGACCTTTCCAACATGTCTGGATTGTACGACTCAAAGACTGGCATGACACAAGCCCAAGTGGGCCCCACCTACTGGAGGAGAATTGGCTCTGATACCATTTCATAACACCCGGGCCCACTACTCAAGGATCTACTAGAGTTTTAGGAATGACGAGTGGCCCCACAGACCACCACTAGCCTTAACTGTGTGGTTTGTCCTTACTCACGCGCAAGCCAGGATAAACTTCTCCACTGGTCACCCATCCTTGTACTACTCTAGGTCTGAGCATGCTTAACCACAAAATTCTTTAGTGATGGGTTCCCTGAAAAGGAGGTGCACCTTGGTGATATTGGTAGTCCAAACATTCCTTTTCAGATCATTTTATTTGAGGCCTCAAATCCGGGGACGTTGCAATGACTCGTTGCCTTATTTCTTGTATAGTTTAGTTTATAATGGTTTTACATGTTCTTTGTATTTCTTTTTAAAGTATAAGATGATCTACTGATTAGTGTAGATGCCTAAACTACTTCATTAGTGTTAATTTCCATGCTTATACCATGTAGTTCAATCTTATCACTTTAGTGATAATGCTATCTTTTTGCTATGGTATATCCGCTTATAATAGTTGAGGCAGAGAGTTATATCTCTCGATGGGATGTTGGTCTCACCCTGTGGGTTTCTGCATCTTTTAGGTGGTTCTGCATGATGAGGTAGAGATCATGCATCTAAGGAAGAGCAACTAGGAGAGCAGTAGTCGTTGAAGGTTAGACATAATGCTAGTGTTTTGTAGTAGAGTCCTATGTGTCATCCATGTATTCTCGGATCCTAGGGGGGGGGTTTGTGGGTGCATGTCCAAATTATACATATTCGTCAAGAATGGATTCATAATTTTCGGGTGTGATTCACCATTTTTAAGCATTTTTACCTAATTTCTTTTGGCTCATGTCCAAATCAATACGTGGTTATTCATCAAGAATAGGTGAACACATTCATCAAGAATAGGTTGACCATTTTCTAGTTATGTATTGACCATTTGTGGGCACTTTTAATTGTTTGTAGGTGCATGTCCAAAGTTCTTATTTATCAAGAATAGTTGTACATATTCATCAAGTAATCAGAGGAGGGAGAGAAGAGGAAAGTAATGAAGAAAGAGAATGGAATTATGATAAAATAGGAGGCAAGTAATAAACAAAGAAGAATTAAGTATGAGGAGATAGGAGTGAAGTAATGAGTAGGTGTATTTTACCATTTTTTGGGCACATATTCATCATTTTTGGGCGCTTTTACCCATTTGTTGGCACATACTCACCATTTTGGGTATTTAACCATTTTTGGGTGCATATTTCACCATTCTTTTATGAACTTTTATTTATTTTTGGGTGCATGCCCAAAGTAATATGGGCTTATTCATTGAAGATAAGCACAAATATTCATCAAGAATAGGTTCACCATTTTTTTGGGCATTTTTCATCATTTTTTGGCACTTGTACCCATTTCTGGATGCATATCCAAAATGATTGTCATTTATTTATCAAAAAATAGATATATTCATCAAGAATAGATTCACTATCATGCATGTATTCATCATTTTTTGGGCACTTATCTCCATTTGTAAACTCGTGACCAAAATAATAGGTGCTTATTCATTATAAATAGGTGTGCATATTCATCAAGAATAGGCACACCTACTTTATGTGTATTTTTGCCTAATAATATTAGATTTTCCCTTAAATACTTCTACTTTATGTGTATACGTGACTATTTAGCTCCTTATGTTCCTACTTTATTTGTATTTGCACCCATTAATGTTAAATTTGTGCCCACTTTTGATAAATTTGTGGCCATTTTTGGTCTTTTGACACCCAATTTTTGTCACTCGATATTTATTTCAACATTTTGTACCCAATTTTGATCAATTTGAAAGTAATTTTGGCCTTTGACACCCACGCTTTTACTTTTGATGCCCACTTTAGCAATTTAGGCAGCCGATCTTTGCTTTGGATAACTTTGTATCCTTTTTGATCAATTTGAGCCCACTTTTTTTCTACGCCTAGTTTTGATTTTTTTTCCCATTCATTATTCTTCCATTACTTCCCTCCTCAGTTTCCTCCTTTTATCAGATTAAAATCCTTCATTTACTTCCTTCCTCTACTCCCTTTACTTCCTCCTCACTTCCCTCATCTCCTCAATTTACTTCCCTCCTCTTCCCTTATTACTTATCTCCTCAATTCTCTGATCTCCTCCTTTTATTCCCACCTTTCTTGTATTTACTTCCCTCCTCACTTCTCTCATCTCTTCCCTTTACTTCCCTCCTCTTCCCCCATCACTCTAGTCCTCACTTCTCATATCTCCCATCATCGCTTCCCTCTTCCCATCATCTTACTTCCCTCATCTTCTTCTTTTTATATATGTATTTTTGTGTTAGTGTTTTAGTGAGAAAATAAATATCAATACATAATACCCAACTTTATATTTTGTATCATTTTTCGCAAAAGTAAATCAATATTTGTGTTGTTGGAATCTGCCCTCTTTTTCTCCCTCTAATCCATTCTCTCTCCAGCCATCACTCAACTTACCCTTTACTGGCCACTAACTTGACCCCTTATACCACGTGAGGGAATCATTTTCCTATGAGGTTTATAACAACAACTCTGATATGATACGATTTGACATTTCCTACAAGAAATTGTTTTTAGAGCCGTGGGCTGAACATAAGGATTTGCTACCTAAGTAGAGGTGTAAACGGTGCGAGTATGTCCATACCCATACTCATACTCATCTGATTTAGCGGATCCGGTTCCAGTTCTATACCCATATAATACAAAATCTGGGCCCGCACCATACCCGTATATATAATAATAGGGGGTATACGGTGTGGGTATGCGGGTAAGCGGTTCTATAAAATAGCATATTGTTTACGTAAGAGAAATGACTTTGTTCTATATATTTTAATACAACAAGATATTGTTATTATATAGTATATTTATTAGATAATGCTATATTTTATACATTAACATTAACTGAGTTAATTGTTTACATATTTGTAGTTATCATCATAATGTTAACTTATGTAGAAAGTGATGTAAATTAGTAGACGTTTGAATTTTAAGTTTACATATGATGTTCATTATTGTAACTAAAATAGTTATTTCTTAACTATATGACTAGTGCCAACCTTATTGTGGTTAGAGTAAGGTATAATCTCAAGAATTATATAAGTTAGACCGGTAAAGTATGATATATATAACATATTATTTACGTAGTTACTTATGTATAGCGGGTACACGGGTCTAACCGGTCTGGGTCCAAATATACCCACTATTGTACCCGTTTATATGCAGGTCTAAGAGTTTACAGGTCCAAAAATAAGCGGGTATAATAAATTAAATCCGGACCCGCAGGTCTACTCATACCCATTTACAACCCTATATCTAAGCAGCCAAGGCATGGTAGCGTCCGCGGTGCAGGTAAAGTACGGATAGTGTGGAGTGAGTGATGACGCATCCACGCTGGACAAGAACATGCAGGAATATTGCAGCCTCTGAAGACCTCCACAGCCTTGCCATGGAAATTTCAATCCAGCTAGCTAGTGGAAATTGGAAATCATAAACTACACCTTACCGTTTGTACCTACTCCTACTGCTACAGTACCACAAACTGACCGCAGAACACGGATCGGCAGAGAAATAAAAAGGGCATTCCGCATAGGTGAGGGGAGGAGGAAGAGGAGGAGGAGCTGGAGCAAAGAAGAAGCGGGGAAGCTAAAAGTTCTAGCATAGCGGCGCGCGGCACATGACTTCCATCACCCTTCTTCAACCTCGTGGTGGTCACTGCAGGGGTGTGCTTGTTAACTGCAGCTGCCGGCCGTGCTTTTACTATGTATAATTTATTAAAAACTGGCAACTTGATTCTGTTTGGGGAGCTCTTTGGCGTGCTGGGCTGGGACATGGGATTAGGAGGCGCATCCAGGCTGCTCAATAGGAAGTTTGGATCCAAGATTTCAATCACGGACGTGTATGCATGTGGGAGAGATGGATGAGTTGTACGGATCAGGAGGATCAGTTGCTGCTGCTTGAATTTTGGCGGTCACCCTGCTGCTACTGAGCGACTACTGTTGTTGGTGCCCTCTCACTTTGGCTAGTATAATTGGCCACAAGATTAGTTAAAATGGGGTCGTCTTACTCTCCCTTCCTTCTACACTCAATCTTATGGCGTGTACTCTCTCTCTCTCTCTCTCTCTCTCTCTCTCTCTCTCTCTCTCTCTCTCTCTCTCTCTCTCTCTCTCTCATCACTACTAAAAAACCAAGCATGTACGAGTCATCTTGTTGATGTGTGCCGCGAGGAGGGGTAACATGGAAAGATTCCAAACCAAGCAACCCAGATTTATCCTACACAACCAACACCAACATGCTACTAGCAACCAAGCCCACGCTACAACCCTAGCCCTCTTATTATAAACATATACACCCATTCAACTTTCAAACATGTTGCTCTGATTCAAAAAAAAAACTTTCAAACATGTTGCATGTACCGGTCGAGAGGAGATAAGGGAACGAAATGTCATCAACCTTGTAGTTTTCTTTTCTATGAGAAGCGGCAATAAATTGGTGTCTATAGATGTAGTCATCGGTGGTTCCAAAGAACAGAAAAGAAGAAGAAAAATAAGGATTTCAAAACAGAGCCGTTATACTTTCATGGAATCTCTAGAACGGTTGGAAATTAATTTACTGTTTTTATTATTCCTATAAGGTCCGACAACATTGAAAAACAACAATTAATAGTTATTCCGTACAAATAATCCAAAACCTAACTAACTTAACTACTAGTTTTTGGCAACTATCACTTCAAAGCAAACAAGGAACGTGATTTAAGAAACAAGAACAGCTGTAATGAAATTCAAATTGAATTTATATAGGATGTTCGAATTGGTTAGAATGAGACCAAATGAATGGAAAATTATAAAACGTTGTTTAGTTTCACCTATGTAACCTATACTCTACTAATTTTAATCAACAAAAACGATCGTTGAGATTTTGGTCCATAGAAGTTCAAGGTTCTACCAATATGTAAACTTTTATTTTCTTTCTAGTTCCTTCTGGAATCTATCTCCTCTACCTACATATATATTTTTTCTACCTACGGGATAGATTCTGACCCATGCCTTCTCTCCTTATACTCTCCCTTTACATGAGATTATTTCCTGAAGAAGGTTGGCCATGGGTCCTCTTAGTTTTCGTGAGACCTATATATGTAATTATTTTTCTAGCAATGTTATTTAGTGTTATAATATTTCAAATGACGATCAAGTGACATTTTGATGAAATTAAATGAATCTCAGATAGATTAATTTGATATGTCTAGACGAAATGTACATGTAAAAGAAAGTGGAATGGTGTAATAACCAAGCCTAGGCATCATTATATATCCTTAGGCTTCCATATAAACTACTAAAATATTATTTTAGAATCCATTTGAGCCTTTTTTTTAGTTTGGACGGAATTTAACATACCATGTTCTAACCAGGTTATAGGACAAATGGAAATCCTATGGTTCATAAAAACCCGAATTTTAATTCAGAAACTCACTACTACTAATATTTTAAAAGTATTGTATGGACAGCGCAAAAGTATCTTTTATGGATACTTTGAAGTTTAAGAAATTAAAAGAGGCAAATATGGTATTGAAAAAAACTGCACATTCACGTGGAAAGCTTCCATACTTGAAGGGACTAGTAATTACTTTACCAACAAACTATACAATCATTTTTATATTTTGATTTATATTTACATGTAATTAAAAAAAGAATTTAATTCAAAAAGAATGGGTACAATCAAGAGTTAGAACAAGAAGGATACAATATAATAATAAAACATGTGCATTGTAGTCTGATTTGAACAGTTCACCCGATGTGCATCATTTGATGTGATTACCCTGTGTGAATCCCATACAACAAATACACTTAGGTTGTGCATGGATAATATGTGTGTGCTTGATGCACATCTATCTTAAGAAAGTGCTACTATGTAGCATAGTCAATCAATAAAAATTTCATAGCTTAATTTTTGTATTCATAATTCCATTAGGAACCCCAAAAAAATCTTTCAATGTAGAATAGACAATGGAGGTTGAGAATCTTAGGGTTATTTTGGAGACTAATATGAAGAACGAGGAAGACTAATAGATATAGTCATAGATTCTTTGAGTTGAGACTAGATTAGTAGTTTCTTCTTAGATTATCTTCCATTTTCTTAGACAAACATATAATTAAAGATGAGTTGATGATCTTTCTATTCTCCTTCCCATTTTCTTATTGGTCTAGGTTTCCTTGCATGAATAAGGGAATGTTGTGCCCTACAGGAGGCATGTTTTAAAGTCGTTGAACCAAACCAAGGATGAGAAAACTAATATCTTGTTGGAGCAAAGTTATAATTATGACTAGCATCTAGATCAGAGTATATATGAGTAAATATTAATCAATTATCCATGATCGTACTAAAATATAAGCCAAATGTGAATAATGTATAATTCCATATCTACTATTTTATTTTTTTTAGGCTTTGTAAGACAAAACTTAAATTTTCAAATATATGGATGGTTGAATTATCAAACTTATTGGAGATTTCAATTGTATTGAGAAGTAGAATTATTGTACATAATTTCCATAGTGAAGTGAGATATTAAAATTGAGAGGTGTTGGTAAGCTTAGGTTATGCAGTACAGACAATGCTTAGTATTAGATTTCTACAATTCAGTTATCCAATATATATAATTAGTTCATCACGAATAGCATTTGATGGTGAAAGAGATATATACATGTTAATAGTATATTAAGACATATACATGTTATTTGGTTCAATCAAATAATAGCGTTGAAATTCAATGGTTTAGATGTAAATCTTTCCATAGTATTAGAGGTATTCAGATTTTCTTCAACATGACTTTTAGTAGAGAAGATTCAATACAGAATACAAAAAGTATATGAAATGATAAGTTACATGCTAAAACTAAGAACATTTTAATAGATTATTGCATAGTAAAATCAAAGAATTATTTAGGCAACTAGATTCTACGAACATCATTGAGTCCTTGAGGAGATCTACGCCATAATGTAGGAGATGTCTTAGCCACTATAACAGTCTAGAAGAGGAATTAAGATTGTGTTGTGGGGCATCAGGGTTTATCCCAGTCAGTACACCATCTTGAATACTAGTATGGAAATCCAACATTAATAAAAAATTCTAGTGATGCCCTGTAGTACCAAAAAGTTAATCAAAAATCTAGGGGTATCAAGTTTTACTACACACAACATGTGTTGTGCCTTGAAAATATGAAGTGAAAAAATTGGTTTATTCATTGTTGATCTATTTACACTAGTTTAAATTTTATATTATGACTCATCTTGTTATCCTCACAAACGTATGAGATCGACACAATGGAGATCATTGATGCATGCTATTCAGCACACCTTTTTCTACGAATTATTAAGCTTGTCACATAGAAATTATCCATTCATCTCTTGAAAATTGCACAAATTGATATTTTCTCATTCTATCACAAATTTGACAATCATGTGTATTTTATTGCAGTTTCAGGACTTGAGTCGATCGATCGGTAACTCAACTGATCGTTTCACTGAATCAAACCAATCGCCTGACATCATGAAATGCTCAGTTCGCCTTCAAAGCATCGATCGTTGATCTCACCAGACGATGGCTGGGATCGCCCGACTCCAGCTACCAGCCACTCGGCTGATGCCCATTGTCGAGCAACACATAATGTTTTTTTTACTATTCCACCACCCTAACTAGGGTTGGCAGCCGATTGAGTGGCTGCGCATTCCAGAACCTTCCAACCGATCGGCTGGTTGCCGAACTGGTCGGTTGGTGGCGCGCAGACAACAGAAATTCCCAGCCGTCAGCACCCAAAGAACCCTAAACCTAAATGTACCCCCCCTCCTTCTACTATAAAAGGAGGGGCACCTCCTCCTCTTAGGGCATCTTGGATTTCTTGTATTTTGGAGTTCTGCAGCAATTAATCTTGTAATCATTCTCATATTATGCAATAAAGTAGGTTTGGTTCAAGCATAGCAATTCATTCTTGTTCTTGTCTTTTCTTTCTGCCTTAGTTTTAACCTCCTTCTTTCCGTTCTTTATTTCTGGAGCAAGGAACAAAGAACTAAGCCATTTCATCGTCTCTAGCAAAAGGATTAATTTCCTGATTTCTGGGCTAGACTATGGCTTCATTTCTTTCTTCCTCCGTCTCCCCTTTCTCTATGTGTGAGTAGTCTTTTATCGGGGCAAAGGGGAATAACCCCTTAGCCATGGTTTTAACGATTTCTTCTTAAACGATTAGATGGTAATCAGTTTTAATTGAATGATTGATCTTCGGATCACATGTTAATCTGGATGGATATGACCATGGAAATCTAGATTTAGAACAATAAAATCGATTACATAGACATTTTGATATGACCATGGATTCTCGTCTTTTAGGTTGATAAACTAGGAAGCATGAGCACCAAGACCAATGGGCTCATGTGGAGTTTCTCTTTTGTGAGTTTTTAATTCGCAAGCCTTCATCGAATCGTCGTTTAAGATTTAGTTGTTATCACCTAGGCTAAGGTGGTGAAAACCCCTACGAGCCTCGATTTCCTTCTCTTGATTTAATCACTGCATCCTTTGTTTGTTTTAATTCTTAGTCTTCCATTCATATAGTTTGCTTGTGTTAACAATCTTTTTATTTTCCCCTTATGCATGTTAATTCTTGTTAAGTGCTTTTCTTCTTGCATTAGTGTAATCATTCAAACCTCCAACTGGAATTTACTTTCTGCTTTAATAAAAAGAAAAATACCAAAAACAAATAATAAAGTTCTTCAAATCTTTGGGTTCTAAGAACAATCTCTAAATAGTTGTCATGTGGGATCGACCCTTCTATACTACCCTTAAAACCAGAAGTAAAAAAAGGTTTAAACTCTAGGATTAACCATCTTAGTGATTGATATTGCAAAGTGACGCTTATGAATTTGGCGCCGTTGCCGGGGACAACATATTGTTTTCTCGAACCCCAAAACAATTTTGAAAAACTTTTTTTTCATACCTTCCGAGTAACATTCCGGAAGTGTACTCCTCTTTCTGCTGAGTTTCCATTCCGGCAGTACATTTTTTCCGCACACGATTAACTATTTTATTTGTGCATGCGACGCCCGAACGACGATTTTCAACCTTTTGATCCGGAAATAGAAAGAACTTTTCATCGTCGAAACTGTCAAAATCTAGTGACAATGAATAAAGACGAGGTCGCCTGTAGAATCGACCAAGCTCTCGTAGCTCAAAGAGAGCTCATCCAAGCTGAACAAGCGGAAAGAGAAGCCGCTTTGCGAGCGGCCTTTAGGGCTGAACAAGAAACCATAGAAGTCGATAGGAGGGAAGCCAAAAGGAAAAAACAATTAAAAGACTTTTCTGTTCCCAAGACGGCCTATGCACAACATCCAGTTATACCCCCTGATATCATTGCTCCACAATTCGAAATCTGAACACAATGGATCACTATGCTGCAAACCAACCCCTTCTCTGGTAACAATGGGGAAAGTTGTCAAGATAACCTTCAAAAGTTCATTGAGCTTTTCTCTTTGAACAAAATCCCAGGTGTCTCTGAAGATGCCATCCACCTTAGGTTGTTTAAGTATTCCCTCTCCGACCAAGCTAGTAGTTGGTACAACACCATGGAGAGTGAAGAACATGTCACAACTTGGGAAGTTCTACAAAACAAGTTCCTTGAAAAATTCTACCCCCCGTCTCTCACCTATGAACTTAGGGGTCAAATAACTCACTTTTCTATGTCCCCAGGAGAGTCTCTAGGTGAAGCCTGGAAAAGGTTCAAGGATTTACTTAGGAAGTGCCCCCACCATGACATCTCTCAAGCCCAACTCATAGATATTTTCTATCATGGTGTTGATGATGATACCAAATTTTTTCTTGATTCCTCATCTGGAGGAAATTTCATGCATCAAAGTTTAACTAGTGCATGGTGTTGACCTAGGTGTCGCACATTGCCCATATTTTGATAATGACTTAACCATTCCATTCATATGTATCTAACAAATCTATTTGAGATTGTTTCAGATATTAGGTACAAGAAAAGAATCACATTCAACTCAAAAGCTACTCATCCAGCACATGCAAAACATGTGACTTTTGACCATTTTGGGAAATAGCCCTTATTGGCTTAGAACAATTGATGTGATCACTTATACTCATGTTTTGCATTGTAACTAAGATGGATAAAATTATTGGGACTCAAAAATCCATCATTTGTATGGTTATACGAAAATTCCAAAATACCCATAACAGGGATTTTGTCGGCCGAATTCCAAACTCGGCCGATCCATATATTCTGGAATTTTTGTTGCAATCGGCCGAGTTACAAACTCAGCCGATTCCCGTTCGGTCGAGTTTCTAGCTAGGAAACTCGGCCGATCCACTGATCGGTCCAAGATGAAAGTCGACTGATCGGCCGAGTTTCTCCAAAGGAACTCAGCCAACAGTCTAGCTTTCAGCCTTGTCTTTTAGTGGTTCGGCCGAGTTACCTTTATATAAACTCGGCCGATCAGACTGTACTAGAATGCAGAAAAAGCAATTCCAACCGTTGGAGAAGTTGGTGGAACTCAAAATAGATCTGTTGCAAGTTGTAAAATGGCTATTTTGTGTCCCTTATCTCTCCCAAGTTCAAAGGGACACCCTCAACTATAAATAGACCTCTTGGACTTCATTGCAAGGTTGCTCATTCACATATGCTTGGTCCTAGACTTAGTTGAGTGTTTTCTAATCCTTTGAGCCCCTTTCTCTCTCTACCTTCAAAGCAAAATTGTGAGTATGAGTGAGTTAGGTCACCATGTATGAGAGCTATCATTTGTAATGTTGTAAAGCTCTCCATTCTTCTTCTCCTACCTCCATTCCCTTTGATGATTGTTTGAAGCTTCTTCTCCAAGTGAAAGAGAAGAAGGATGTTGTTCTTCCCCGAGTGAAGGAGAAGAAGGCAAGCTGCTCCAGGCCTCCGAGTGAAGGAGGAAGGTGCTAAAGTTCTCCAAGAGAAAGAGAGGTGAAGAAGAACAAGGGAAGGAGTCCCTTGGTGAAGATCAAGGCAGAAGACTTGGAGCTAGAGTGGGTAAGCCCTTGGAGAAGGCAGAAGACTCAAGCTCAAGTGGGTAAGACCTTGGTGGAAAGCTTCTCCGAGTGAAGGTGAAGTCAAAGGCAGAAGATCCAAGAAGAGTGGGTAATTCCTACAAGGCCGAAGACTTGTGCAAGAGTGGGTAAGTCCTTGGAGAAGGCCGAAGACTCTTGCAAAGTGGGTAAGTCCTTGGTAAGGTTGAAGACTCTTTGTATTGGATAGGTAAGTCCTTTGTTGGTCATGTACTGTAAGTCTTATAAGTGAATATAAGAGTGCAATTGTTTGAAGTCCTAGAGGTTGACCTCTCTAGGCAAGTGGACTGACACACTTCTAGTTTGAAGTGTGGAACCACTCTAAATAGCTTGTCTAATTGGTGCATGTTCAATCTCTCTTATCCTTGCTATGCATGATTTAGTTGCACTCAAATTACCTATTTAGCAACCATATCTTGTCATATATTTTGAAGGTTTAATGAGTTTTGTTTAAAGTTCTTTCAGCTCTATTCACCCCCCCCCCTCTAGAGAATCTAATCACCCATCTAGGATCCAACAAGTGGTATCAGAGCGGGTCTTCTCCAAGCATACTTCAACAAGTAGGAGAACATGGGTGACTACCTAGGAGGGAGACTCTCGAATAGCCTTCCAATCTTTGATGGGAGCAACTTCTTCTATTGGAGAAGAAGACTTCAATTCTACATCCAAGGATCAAGTCTCGAGATGTGGCAAATGGTGAACAGCCCATACATTCTACCAAAGACAAATATTGAAGAATGGGATGATGCCACCTTGATGAAAGCAACTTTGAATGCTAGAGCCATGCACATCCTATATGCCTCCATGACCCCCACCGAGTTCAACCGGATTTCCTCTTGTCAGACGGCCTATGAGGTATGGAGAAAGCTTTGCATCACTTATGAAGGGACAGATCAAGTGAAGGAAAGCAAAGTCTACATGCTCAAAGGGTTGTTTGAGAACTTCAAGATGGGAAAGGACGAGAGCATAGCCAACATGTACTCAAGGCTCAACACCATCTTGAATGGTCTTGCTGTTCTAGGACATCCTATGTCTAGTGGAGAGATCAACTCAAAGATCCTTAGAACTCTCCCCAAGAGGTGGGAATCCAAGGTGACTTCCATTGAAGAAGCAAGGTCTCTTAGGGATATTCCTATTGAAGAGCTCATTGGAAATCTACAAGCACATGAAGCTACACTTGACAAGAGGGAGGAAATAGAAAGACAAGAGGAGAAAGAACTCAAGAGAATGAAGAAGGCTGAAATCAAAGCTCAAATCAAGGCTATTGTTGGTCAAGCTTCTCCATCCTCTCAAGTTGATGAAGATGCCATGTACTCCAAGGGTAGATTCTACAAAGGCAAGTCCTCCTCCACACGGTGCTTCACATGTGGGAAGAAGGGTCACTACAAGGAAGATTTCCCACAAGGCAAAAAGACCCATCTTCACAAGAAGAAATGGCAATCAAGCTCAAGTGGCTCCTCCAACTCAAGCTCAAGTGAAGATTCATGTGAAGGATCAAGCTCAAGCTCTAGTGATGAAGGAGAATGCCATTTTGCTCTTATAGCATCAACAAGTGAAGACTCAAGTGAGGTAAATCTAAACTTTTTAGATAAAGAATCCTTGATTGATCTCATTCATGATATTTGTGCGTCTCTTAAGTCTTCTCAAAAGAAAAGGAAAAAACTTGCTAAAATTGTTGATAATTTGTATGTAGAATTAAATGATCTTGAACATGCTAATTCTTGCTTGTTTGATGATAAAAATGATTGTCTTAGTCAAGTAGACTCTCTTAAACTTGAAAATGCTAGTTTGCTTGATAAGATTAGATTTCTAGAAGGTCAACCTATCATGCCTAGTTCTAATGAAGAGCATACTTTAATTATTGATTCTCTCATGCATGATATTGATGTTCTTAAATCTGAAAACAAGGACAAAGATTTTGTTTTGTATGAATTAGAAATAGAAAATGCCTCCTTGCTTGCTAAAATCAATGGGCATGAATCTTGTTCTAGTTCTACAAATAGAGAGAATGATGTTGCTGCTCTTCATATTGATAGAGATTCTCTTTCAACTAAATCTCTTTGTTTAGAAAATGATCTTTTGCATGCTAGCGATAATATTAATCAATTGTCTTCGACTATTGCTTCTCTTAAGCATGATAATGACAGTTTGAGATCTTCTTTGCAAAGATTCTTAGTTGGTAAAATGAGTCTTAATGACATCCTACACCATACTACTAAACAAATTGGTAGACATGGTTTAGGGTATGATAGTAGTCAAGGGAACAACAAAGATAAAGGACCTCCAATATTTCATGGAGAATCCTCTAGTTCCAAGACTATGGGCACATGCAACTATTGCAATGAATTTGGTCATTATTCTACTTGTTGTCCTTTTAGGAAAGCACCCAAGAGCAATAGGACTTGGGTTGCTAAACTAACCCCTCCGGACCCAAAAACATGATTGGGGACCATTTCATCTTTCTTCCTATAGGTAATTGCAAATGGATTGACTTGAGCTATTGAATTGCAAATTGACTTCTCAATCCACATGAAAGAAGAAAGGTGAGATGTGTAGAGGGTGACAACAAGTGGAAAAGGAAATGGTAAGTACAAAAGTAATGGTTTTATTGCTTGTAACCATTTCTAACTTGTTTTGTCAAGTTAGTGTGCACTATACATATGGTTTTTGAGTCAAAAGTGGCATTTTGTGTTTCTTTTCACACTCTTGCTCAAAAACTGTTTCTAATGCTTCTATAGTGCATTACTAACTTGCTTAGACATGTTTGGATATGGTTTGTATATTTTAGCATGCCTTTAAATATGTTTTTATGAAATATATGTGCTTTTTGACAGCTGCTCTGTCGGTCGAGTTTGCCCTAGTGAAACTCGACCGATAGGCACCAATGGGTGTTGCCAGCAGTTGTCATCGGTCGAGTTGCCAATGCACAGAACTCGACCGATTACACTGTGCACAGAATATAAATTTGTCTTATTGAGTGAGAATTTCCCTCTCAACTAGATTTTCTCAACCAATAGCCTTATTCTTTGGCACTCTCATTTGGTACCTTTATATATGCATATTGCCTTGTTCTACATTGTCTATCTTGCTTACAACTCTATCTATCTAATTGCTCTAAATTGGTAAATCTATATGTTGCAATTACTTGCTTTGAGTTGTTTTGCAGGTTTTGATGATGATCTCTTTGGATCTCTTGGTTGTGTCTAAAAATTGCTTCCGTTGTGCTCTAACTTGCTACATCTATATAGGTGTATATCTTGTGTTGATACAACCTTGAGGTTCATAGGGGTAATCATCTTATGGTAAGGATGCATATCTAGTGAGTTATATCCTTTCATGCTTCTAAACTTGCATATCTCCTTGTTTGAATATATCTCTTCATCTAATCATAGCTTGCTCTATCTTGTGTATCGTTTGGCATATCTTGCTATGATCTAGATCCTACTAGTAGTCCTAACTTATGATATCATCTACTAGTAGTTCATATACATGTAGTTCTAACCCTGTTTATAATTGGAATATTTGTTCATCTATATGCTATGCTTGTATCTTGTCTCATATATGCTCAAGCCTGTTCCTTTGAATTGCATATCTACTATCTTGAGTTGCTTGCATAACATTGTGATGCAGGGCACGTAGAGCTACATTATATGTAGAAATTGGAGTATTTTTGGATTTTATGCAGGTTTTGCTCCAATTTCAGTTTTTGCTGCAAGTATAGTGTTTTTTATGCAGAAACACCCTTCTGAGCAAGACTCATCGCTTTGCTATGAGCTCCGATGGTTTTTGGTCAAATTCCATCATTTTGAGGGTCAAAATTGTGATTTATTGTTTTTCTGCAACACTTTATCTTGCATTTTTTGGGTTGTTCAAGTATATGTTTTAACTTGCTTTTCTTTCTATGCTTGGACAAGCCCCTATCTGTGCTCTTCTACTCTCCTTATATAACTTTTGTTATCTTCTTTCTCTTAACAAGTGGTGTTTCTTAGTTTCTTCACACCCCCACCTTTTTGAAATGACAAAGGGGGAGAAAGATATGTCTTCTTTTGACAACAGGGAGAAGGCATGTCTTACATGAAGCAAAGAAGCGTGTCCATGTAAAGGGGAGAAGGTAAATGGGAGAAGACATATATGTGTAGAACATATATGAGTAGAAGACATAGTTTCTATAAATGTTATGAAAGCTAACCATGCAGGAGAAATAGCATCAATTGAGGGGGAGTATGAGAACTCCATGCGCATCAATTGAGGGGGAGCATATGAACTCAATTCCATTGAAACCCCTAGGTTTCTCCAAAGGTATGAATTTACTTAAATGCTTTCAATACATTTATGGAATGGTTTGTCATCTTCAAAAAGGGGGAGAATGTTGACTCAAGGTCAATTAGGTCAATGTTGACTCACGTCTAAATTGACTAAACCTGTGTTTTGATGATGACTAACCATTCCACATATTGGTGTCTAATGTCTCTACTTGAGTAATTTCAGATTAGGTATAGACACACTCCAATTGCCCTAACTTGCGCATCTCAAATTGGAGAAAGACAAGTCAAAGTCATACAAGCATAAGTAAGCATGAATTGAGGGGGAGCACTTCAAATTGATCATTTTTTGCATCCCCTTGCAATTCCCGGAGAAAAGGTATAACTTTCACATTCTTTTCAATATGTTGAGGAATGGTTTGTCATTGTCAAAAAGGGGGAGAATGTTGACCTAGGTGTCGCACATTGCCCATATTTTGATAATGACTTAACCATTCCATTCATATGTATCTAACAAATCTATTTGAGATTGTTTCAGATATTAGGTACAAGAAAAGAATCACATTCAACTCAAAAGCTACTCATCCAGCACATGCAAAACATGTGACTTTTGACCATTTTGGGAAATATTCCTTATTGGCTTAGAACAATTGATGTAATCACTTATACTCATGTTTTGCATTGTAACTAAGATGGATAAAATTATTGGGACTCAAAAATCCATCATTTGTACGGTTATACGAAAATTCCAAAATACCCATAACAGGGATTTGGTCGGCCGAATTCCAAACTCGGCCGACCCATATATTCTGGAATTTTTGTTGCAATCGGCCGAGTTACAAACTCAACCGATTCCCGTTCGGTCGAGTTTCTAGCTAGGAAACTCGGTCGATCCACTAATCGGTCCAAGATGAAAGTCGACCGATCGGCTGAGTTTCTCCAAAGGAACTTGGCCGACAGTCTAGCTTTCAGCCTTGTCTTTTAGTGGTTCGGCCGAGTTACCTTTATATAAACTCGGCCGATCAGACTGTACTGGAATTCAAAAAAAGCAATTCCAACCGTTGGAGAAGTTGGTGGAACTCAAAATAGATCCGTTGCAAGTTGTAAAACGGCTATTTTGTGTCCCTTATCTCTCCCAAGTTAAAAGGGACACCCTCAACTATAAATAGGACCTTTTGGACTTCATTCCAAGGTTGCTCATTCACATATGCTTGGTCCTAGCCTTAGTTGAGTGTTTTCTAATCCTTTGAGCCCCTTTCTCTCTCTACCTTCAAAGCAAAATCGTGAGTATGAGTGAGTTAGGTCACCATGTATGAGAGATATCATTTGTAATGTTGTAAAGCTCTCCATTCTTCTTCTCCTACCTCCATTCCCTTTGAAGATTGTTTGAAGCTTCTTCTCCAAGTGAAAGAGAAGAAGGATGATGTTCTTCCCCGAGTGAAGGAGAAGAAGGCAAGTTGCTCCAGGCCTCCGAGTGAAGGAGGAAGGTGCTAAAGCTCTACAAGAGAAAGAGAGGTGAAGAAGAACAAGGGAAGGAGTCCCTTGGTGAAGATCAAGGCAGAAGACTTGGAGCTAGAGTGGGTAAGCCCTTGGATAAGGCAGAAGACTCAATATCAAGTGGGTAAGACCTTGGTGGAAAGCTTCTCCGAGTGAAGGTGAAGTCAAAGGCAGAAGATCCAAGAAGAGTGCGTAATTCCTACAAGGCCGAAGACTTGTGCAAGAGTGGGTAAGTCCTTGGAGAAGGCCGAAGACTCTTGCAAAGTGGGTAAGTCCTTGGTAAGGTTGAAGACTCTTTGTATTGGATAGGTAAGTCCTTTATTGGTCATGTATTGTAAGTCTTATAAGTGAATATAAGAGTGCAATTGTTTGAAGTCCTAGAGGTTGACCTCTCTAGGCAAGTGGACTGACACACTTCTAGTTTGAAGTGTGGAACCACTCTAAATAGCTTGTCTAATTGGTGCATGTTCAATCTCTCTTATCCTTGCTATGCATGATTTAGTTGCACTCAAATTACCTATTTAGCAACCATATCTTGTCATATATTTTGAAGGTTTAATGAGTTTTGTTTAAAGTGCTTTCAACTCTATTCACCCCCCTCTAGAGCATCTAATCACCCATCTAGGATCCAACACATGGGAGGTAGTTAAACGGGCTTCTGAAACAAGGGCTAGATGAGGGATTGGAGGAATCCTTAAGGTAGCCAAGGCAGAAGTTAATAATGATATCCAAAGCATAGCGGAAAGCCTAAAATTAATCGCCTTAAAACAAGATCGGTTAGAGTCATCCTTAGTCACCCTTAGGGAGTCATCCCAACAACTAAAAGCCATGGATTCCCTTTGTGGTATCTGCCAAGGATACGACCATACCACCCTCCACCGTCAATACCTCTACAACATGCCTATGCAACCTGAAGTAGGTCAACAACCAGAAGACCTCAATTCGATCCATAAAATACCAGGCCAAGGATACTACAATCCCAACCAACCTAGAAATCACCCTGGTTTTCAGTATGGGAATCCCTCAGGCGCCGATAACTCTACCCAACTTCAACAAAGGCCTCCCTATCCTCAAAGTAACAATCGACCTCCACCTGGATTCCCATACAACAATCAAAGAAATTTTGGAAATCACCAAAATCGAAAACACTACCAACAATTCCAAAACCTAAACCTTCCACCCTAAAATCCAAACCAACCTCAACCTCCCCAACCACCTCAAAATGCCATCCCTCCACTTCCCCCTAGTCATCCCAACTGGGCAAGCATAGAACAAACCCTCGTGGCCATTCAAGCCCATCAAAAGGCAACTGATGCACAGTTAGCCCATTTGTTTGCCCTACAAAAACCTCCTCCTGGGTCTTTTGCAGGATAGCCTGAAAACAACCCCAAACATCCTGAACAATTCAAGGTAGTCTCTACTCGTTCGGGAAAAGTGCACACCCCTCCCCCTTCAGAAGAATCTTTAGACCCACCTCTAGAATTCGAGAATGAGGACATGGTAGTTGTCGAACCCGAAGTCACACCCAAACCATCCATCCCCGAAACCCCTCAAGTGGAAGTTGAAGAACTAGTTTACAAACCCCGACCTCCCTATCAAGACCACCTCAAACAAACAAGACTTGATGCCCGCTTCATGAAATTTAGGGAAGCTATGAAAACAATACATGTCGACATTCCCTTCCTTGATGCTTTGGCGGACATGCCCGCCTGGTCCAAGTACATGAAATCTCTATTGACTAGGAAGTATGTTACTAAAGAATACTAAACTGTTAAACTTTCTAGGACTACCTCTGACATTATCCTAAGTAAGATGCCTAAAAAATAGAAGGACCCAGGTTCTTTTGGAATAGGATTCTACTTAGGTGACAATGCTTGTAGGAAAGGCCTAGCAGATTTAGGAGCTAGTATATCCATCATGCCATATCGTCTTTGTAAAAGATTGGGATTCAATGATATGTTACCCACAGCCATGACCATCCAACTAGCAGACTCATCCACAACTAAGCCCATGGGAATCATAGAAGACATTCCAGTTAAAGTTGGAAATGATGCATATGTCCCTTGTGATTTTGTGATCATGGATATCAAGGAAGATTTATGCTACCCCCTCATTTTCGGATGTCCCTTCTTAGCCACTGCTCGTGCCTTAATTGATGTTGAGGCTGGTACCATTGTGTTAAGACTAGGGAAGCAAAACCTAGAGTTTAGGGTGTTTGAAAGTATGAAGGGACCTAGCCTTGAGGAAGAAGTCTACCTCCTTGATTGCATTGATGAATTAAACCAATTAAGGCAAGAATGGGAATTAGTTGATGACCCCCTATGCTCTGCTCTCACCATCCCCGCCGAATGTGATTTTGATAATGAACCATCAAACCAACTTAAGATTCACTTGGACAACTTTGAGGAAATCCCATGTGCTGAGATTGAAGACCTTAAGATGATCTCCACCATAGAAGAACAACCTGAACCACCTAAGGCCCCGAAAATGAAGGCTCTTCCCATAGGTCTGAAATATGTGTTTCTGGATGAACAACAATTATGCCCTGTTATTATCAATTCTGACCTTACCATTGAATAGGAAACCATGCTTATGGGAGAACTTAGAAAAAGGAGAACAGTCTTAGGGTACAAAATGACAGATTTGGTTGGGATAGATCAATCCATTTGCATCCACAAAATCCCAATGATTGAAAATAGTAAACCTTCCCGAGACCCACAAAGGAAACTCAACCCAAACATGAAGGAAGTTGTCCGTCTTGAAGTGATTAAACTTTTGACTGCAGGAATCATCTACCCCATCTCTGAATCTCCTTGGGTCAGCCCGGTCCAGGTCGTCCCCAAAAAGGGTGGGACCACAGTCGTTAGGAATGAGAAGAATGAGCTTATCCCCACCCATACAGTCACGGGGTGGAGGATGTGCATTGACTATAGGAAACTCAACAAAGAAACTAGGAAAGACCACTTCCCTCTTCCCTTCCTCGATCAAGTTCTTGAACGTTTAGCTCATCAACAATACTTTTTCTATTTAGATGGCTACTCAGGTTTTTATCAGATCCCCATTCATCCTGAAGACCAAGAGAAGACCACCTTCATATGCCCTTTTGGTACATACGCTTTTAGATGAATGCCCTTTGGCCTGTGCAATGCACCAGCCACTTTTCAAAGATGTATGTCTGCCATTTTTTCAGGGTTAACTGAGACTGTCATGGAGGTGTTCATGGACGATTTCTCTGTCTATGGAGATAGTTTCAGTTCTTGCCTTGGAAACCTCTCCCTTGTTCTTGACAAATGCATCGAGTCACATTTAGTCCTTAATTGGGAAAAATGTCACTTCATGGTCAAGGAGGGTATTGTTCTGGGCCATAAGGTGAGCAACCAGGGCATTGAAGTTGACCAAGCCAAGATTGAGGTCATCACCAAGCTTCCCCCTCCCACCTCAGTCAAAGACATTTGAGCCTTCTTAGGACATGCCGGTTTCTAACGGCGATTCATCCGTGATTTTTCCAAAATTACAAAACCTCTCACCAACCTTCTTCAAAATGAAGTGCCTTTCCATTTTGATGTGGCATGCATGGAGAGCTTCTTATGTTTGAAAAAGGCTCTCACCACCACTCCTATCATCCGTGCTCCTGACTGGTCCTTACCCTTTGAAATCATGTGTGATGCTAGTGATTTTGCTGTAGGTGCCATTTTAGGACAAAGAATTGACAAAAAACACCATGTCATTTATTATGCATCCAAGACCTTAGATGAGGCTCAGTGAAATTACACAGTCACCAAAAAAGAAATGCTAGCCATTGTCTATGCATTCAATAAATTTCGCTCATATCTTGTTGGTTCGAAGGTTGTTGTTTACACTGATCATGCAGCTATTCACTACCTCATGACCAAAAAGGATGCCAAGCCTAGACTCATAAGATGGATTTTGTTGGTGCAAGAATTCGATCTTGAGATCCTAGACAAAAAGGGCTCTTAAAATGTCGTGGCTGACCACCTGAGTAGACTCATCTATAGCCCCATTGATGAACATCCCATAAATGAATCCCTACCCGATGACCAATTGCTCAAGGTTGACTCCCAATTTCCTTGGTTTGCTGATTTTGTAAACTATTTAGCTGTAGGTGTATTGCATCCCGAGTATACGATTGGGATGAACCTTATTTGTTTTGACTTTGTGTTGATGGTTTATATTGTCGTTGTGTGTCCCATGAAGAAAGCATTGCCATTTTGGAACAATGTCACTCTGGCCCATATGGTGGTCACATGAGTTCCCAAAAAATGGCTAGGAAAGTCCTACAATGTGGATTCTTTTGGACCACCATCTTCAAAGACTCGTATGATTATGTGCTTTCCTGTGACCAATGTCAAAGGATGGGTAATATTTCCAAACGTGACCAAATGCCTCTCACCTCTTGGCAGGAATTAGAGATTTTTGATGTTTGGGGGATCGACTATATGGGCCCATTTCCTTCTTCTTATGGGTTTACTTACATTTTAGTCGCAGTCGATTACGTGTCAAAGTGGGTTGAAGCCATACCTACTAAAACATGTGACCCTAAACCCATTAAGAAACTTTTTAAAGATGTCATTTTTCCTAGATTTGGAGTCCCTCGCACCGTCATTTCTGACAGGGGATCCCATTTTTTGGAGAAAACTTTTGAGGCTCTTTTGAAAAAATACGGGGTTTATCACAAAGTCTCCACTCCTTACCACCCTCAGACCAGTGGGCAGGTAGAAGTATCCAACAGACAAATAACATCAATTTTAGAAAAAATTGTTGGTCGCACTAGGAAGGATTGGGTGTTAAAAATCAATGACGCCATGTGGGCATATCGTACTTCCTACAAAACACATATTGGCACCACCCCTTTCAGACTGATCTATGGTAAGTCATGTCACTTAGCAATAGAACTAGAGCACAAAGCAAGTTGGGCCATCAAAAGTTTGAATTTTAATCTTTCCATGGCTGGAGAGAAACGTTTTCTCCAAATGAATGAGCTCGACGAACTTAGGATGAGTGCCTATGAAAATGCAAGAATCTACAAAGACCGAACCAAAATGTGGCATGATGGTCACATCAAGCGCAAAGACATTAGAGAAGGGGATCAAGTTCTAGTTTTTAATTCTAGGTTACGACTTTTCCCTGGGAAACTCAAGTCACGATGGTACGACCCCTACATTGTCAAGTGTGCTTATCCACATGGGGCTTTTCTTCTTTGGGATAAAGTTCTAGGCGAGTTTAAAGTCAATGGGCACCGTCTTAAAAGATATATCACTACTGAAGATGTTGTCGCTTCTGACTCAACTAAATTTCCACCCTTGCAGGATCTGAACCTCACTGACCCTTCACCTCCCCCGGATTCCAATTAATCTAATCTTGGTCGAGCCACGACGTAAAATAAGGTGCTAGTTTGGAGGCAACCAAACACTATCTTCCCTTCTTGTTTGTTTCATTGTTTTTTTTTCTGTTCTAGTTTTCCTTATTTCTTCTGTCGAGCCGATCGGTTCGAAAGTCCAGACGCTCGTTTCGCGTATCCAGCTGATCGTTTCAATTTTACCAGACGCTCGGCTCATTCCAATGCAGCCTCTGTCCTTTACTTTTGCTTTTTTGTGGCCCAGGCTAAGCAGCCGATCGGTTCGGTAACCCAACCGATCAGGTCAAGTGTCCATTTCTCTATTTAACGCACCAGACGCAAGGCTTTTCTCCCCTCTCACAAAACCTAGCCGCCCCCCCTTTCGCTTTCTCTCGATCGTGTGTTGGCGACACTCGCTCCTCGCCTGAGCCAACCGCACACTCTCACCGAGCCAGCCGCCCGCTTGGTTCTCCGGCCGCTCGATCTCACCGAAGCAGCCGGTCGTCTAGGTTCCGTGCCGCACGCGCTCGCCAGAGCCAACCGCCCGCCTGGTTCTTCTGCCGCCCGCCCAGTTCCAACCGCCGCCCGTATTGCCCCACAGACGATCGACGGAGACCAGGTAGCCAGCACACCAGCCCTCCATCTTAAGGGCTGAAATGCCCGATTCGGTGGCCCGACGTCGTCCGCAGCAGATCCGTCGAGCTCAACCGACCGCCTGGCTATTCAACCACCCGACTGGGATGGAAGCCGCTCGTCTCATCGACAGACGATCGTTGTGTTTTGTTCTGCATCGCCACCTCCTCGGCTTCTTCCTTGAGCCAGCCGTCCGCTTGCCCAGACTCAACCAATCGTCTGAACGCTCCAATCGCCTGTCTCAGAAACCGAAACGACCGTTTCAGCAGACCATACGATTGTTTGGTTCTTCAGACGGCCGTTTGGCACCCCAGACGATCATTTTCTCCCTACAGTGATGTTCATCCGCTTCCGCAAGGGCAAGGGCAAGGCCCCTGCATCCTCTTCCAGATATCCTCCTCGCCGGTCCAGTTCGCAGCACGGAATCCGATTCCGCACACCCTCTCCTACGGGCGAGTCTTCTCCCGAGTTAGTCGAGGAGATGTTTCGGGACATTGACGAGGCAAATGAGATTCTCTGTGAGATGGAGCGAACTCATAAGGCGGCCAATGATCCAGACACAATCGCTCCCTGTTTACCCCGGATAGCACCTATTCCGGGTATCTATGACCAGTTCACTAGCGCTGACCACCGCCAGCGTTATGAGGAGATGTTCGTGATTGGTGTCTCTCTTCCTCGTTGGGCGTGTGACACCACCCTTGTTGCTTTGGGCATCCGCAACGCCGTCAACGACATCCTCCACAGAAACTACATGCTTGTTTTTCCCTACCGTGTCACTTCGGTCTACTATGATCTCACCCTCGAGTTTTTGAGCACTTTCCGCCAGTTACACGGTTCTTTCGGAAACTCAAGCTGTAAATACCGGATTTTTGGGGAAAATCTGGAATCATCCGCCAGGAAAATCACTTCGTTCCTCCTCGACGGCAGATGACTATTGGCTAGACCAATGTATGGCGCGGTCTCATGACTCCTACCCCGACCATTATGACAGAGACAAGTTCTAGGCAGAGATCACCGAGCTTCTTCCCCGTCTTCCTAGTGGGCCCAAGGCCTCGTAGATTCACAACCCAGTGTTCTGTTACCTTCACCGTATTCTGGCTTGCACCATCTTCAGTCAGGAAGGTACTCAGGGTGCAATTACTCAGGTAGAACTTTATGCTCTTTGGTGTCTTATACATGAGGAACCTTTTAACTGGGGCAATGCTATCATTGAGCATTTTGGTACCCAAGCTAGCCGAGCCACTTCCTCTTCTTTGCGCATTGGCCACTATGTTACCCAACTCGCCATCTTTTTGGGTTACACCCACATCGCCTTCCCTCCACTTGAGCTCAAAAATCACCTCATCAACACCCACTATTTGAAAAACAGTAGGTTTATCTGTTTGGGCACCGAAGGCATTTACTACCTTTTGTTCAAGGACACTCAGGTGGTCCTCCAGCTCCCGTTGCATTTGCGGTTTGCAGCAGCAAACTATGTCTACGATTTGACCAATTTACCGAGCCACATCCAGAGATTCTACTTGGAGCATCCAAATCCAGACACCTTCCCCGAGCCACATCCTCACAGGAGGAGCCTCTCTTTAGAGGCACACGACGGCGCCACTGGACCACCACCGCCACCTTCCAGACGTCGCACCAGGAGGCGACCAGATGACGACTCCGGTCCTTACGGCTTCTACGAGATCCAGACTCAGTTGGATGAGATTCAACAGAAGCAGTAGAGACAAGGCCACCAGCTCAATCACATGTACCTGATGCAGCGTTCGTAGGAGTCTTGGCATGTGTATTGCGATCACTATGCCCCTAGTCGACCTACTTATGACGAGTATGGAGCACACCAGAGTTATCCAGGCACTGATTCTTCTTATTAGGCAAACTACTACTCCTCCCACCAGCAGCACCCTCCACCGCAGTGACTCTTCCCTCCATCTCGCTCTTAGAGTTTGCTCGGGTTGAGCAAATTTCTAAGTCCGGGGTGAGGGTGGGTGGTACGTGATCTACCCTTTATCTTCCCTTTTCAAACATTTTATTTTCTGCATTTTTATTTGTTTTGCTTTGTTTACTTTCAAACATAAGGCCTTTATCTAGCCGGCTGAATGTTGTACCTTATCTTCAATAATCAATTGCATTATCATTTTCATTTCAAACAACTTTGCAATATCAAGTTCCCTATGATCATGATAGCAATTTTTGAAAATGGTGGCAAGCCTTAGAGTATCAAATAGAATCAAATGTAGATTTTCTTAATTTTAGCATTAGATTAACTTATTTGTTTTTTTCTCTTATATAATGTAGCTACATGTCCCTTCTGTCTTATGCAACGACATTAAAAAAAAAGAGTTTTTTGTTGCACGGGAAAAATAAATCACACGCCAAACCCTAAGTCTGGGGTGGCATGCCCTTCTTCCATACCCCACAAAGGGGCGTACCATCAAAAGATGCCAAAAAGAGCACACACAAAATTGTGGTCAATGTAATCACAAGTCCATGAAAAAAAATTATATCCCAAGTCGAATAGAGGAGGGATTTTTCCGTCACACCTCAAATTCTCTATTCCCGTGCAACAATCAACCCAAAAAAAAATTGACGAGTGTCGAAGCGCAAGTTAGATGAAGACTGTCTTTACAAAGTATAAGTCTAAAAAAAATTTAAGTTATGAAAAATGTTTTCTTGAGAAACATGGTGCTTGCAATTTGTGGTTCTAGGAGATGGGTCGCTTGGCTATGAAAAGGATATAAAAATTGCTAATCTAGGGAGGATGAACTTGTTATTCCAAATTTCAAGGAATCTTTTTGTTTTTTCAATTGCTTGAGGACAAGCAAAACTTTAAGTCTGTGGTATTTTGATGCATGCTATTCAGCACACCTTTTTCTGTGAATTATTAAGCTTGTCACATAGAAATTATCCATTCATCTCTTGAAAATTGCACAAATTGATATTTTCTCATTCTATCACAAATTTGACAATCATGTGTATTTTATTGCAGTTTCAGGACTTGAGCCGATCGATTGGTAACTCAACTGATCGTTTCACTGAATCAAACCGATCATCTGACATCATGAAACACTCGGTTCGCCTTCAAAGCATCGATCGTTGATCTCACCAGACGACGGATGGGATCGCCCGACTCCAGCTACCAGCCGCTCGGTTGATGCCCATTGCCGAGCAACATAGAACGTTTTTTTTACTACACTGCCACCCTAACTAGGGTTGGCAGCCGATCGAGTGGCTATGCGTTCCAGAACCTTCCAACCGATCGACTGGTTGTCGAACCGGTCGGTTGGCGGCACACAGACAGCAAAAATTCCCAACCGTCAGCACCCAAAGAACCCTAAACCTAAATGTACCCCCCCCTCCTTCTACTATAAAAGGAGGGGCACCTCCTCCTCTTAGGGCATCTTGGATTTCTTGTATTTTGGAGTTCTGCAGCAATTAATCTTGTAATCATTCTCATATTATGCAATAAAGTAGGTTTGGTTCAAGCATAGCTCTTCATTCTTGTTCTTGTCTTTTCTTTCCGCCTTAGTTTTAACCTCCTTCTTTCCGTTCTTTATTTCTGGAGCAAGGAACAAAGAACTAAGCCATCTCATCATCTCTAGCATAAGGATTAATTTCCTAATTTCTAGGCTAGACTATGGCTTCATTTCTTTCTTCCTCCGTCAACCCTTTCTCTATGTGTGAGTAGTCTTTTATCGGGGCAAAGGGGAATAACCCCTTAGCCATGGTTTTAATGATTTCTTCTTAAACGATTAGATGGTAATCGATTTTAATTGAATGATTGATCTTCAGATCGCATGTTAATCTGGATGGATATGACCATGGAAATCTGGATTTAGAACAATTAAATCGATTACATAGACATTTTGATATGACCGTGGATTCTCATCTTTTAGGTTGATAAACTAGGAAGCATGAGCACCAAACCAATGGGCTCATGTGGAGTTTCTCTTTTGTGAGTTTTTTAATTCGCAAGCCTTCATCGAATCGTCGTTTAAGATTTAGTTGTTATCACCTAGGAACCCCTACGAGCCTCTATTTCCTTCTCTTGATTTAATCACCGCATCCTTTGTTTGTTTTAATTCTTAGTCTTCCATTCATATAGTTTGCTTGTGTTAACAATCTTTTTATTTTTCCCTTGTGCATGTTAATTCTTGTTAAGTGCTTTTCTTCTTGCATTAGTGTAATCATTCAAACCCCCAACTGGAATTTACTTTCTGCTTTAATAAAAAGAAAAATACCAAAAACAAATAATAAAGTTCTTCAAATCTTTGGGTTCTATGAACAATCTCTAAATAGTTGTCCTGTGGGATCGACCCTTCTATACTACCCTTAAAACCAGAAGTAAAAAAAGGTTTAAACTCTAGGATTAACCATCTTAGTGATTGATATTGCAAAACGACGAGTATCAATCATCTCCATGAGAAACCAAATGTTGCTTAGTGTAGAACTTCTAATATTTCAAAAATAAAGGCCTCTTTAAAGAATGATTGGCAGTTTGCATGAATTGAAAACTATCTAACAAAGGAAGAACTAAAACTAAGACTAATTGGTTTTATTGAATCAAGCGAAAGATTGTTGGAAATGGGTTTCACATATCCATGCATCTCGTGTTTAAAGGCCATACAATTAGTAAGCAATATTTATTCTTACATGAAAGCAAGCAGTCCATGCAACACTCTCATTAATACATATATTATCCTAGTCTACACCTACCACTATCATACTTAGGCAAGTTCTAAACTTCTTGATATCCCCCCTCTTGATGTGACCTCACTTATAGACTAGATTAGTAAGTCACAATAGAATTTTCTTACCAAAAATCATACCCTCTCAGAACGTATAGAAAGGAATAGGACATGTACTATAGGTGGTCAATCAATAACACATACAGTTTAGATCATAAATCACATTGACTAAGAATTAGAAACAATACTTAACTCATTGAAATAAATTGATCAATATGAAATAACATGGTGATTATTCCCCCCATGAAAGAAAAGAGACTACTAACTCATGGGATGATCACGCTAGAAAAAAGAAGGTTCATCCGTAGAATACATTGTAGTATTGATAAAGGACGATCCAGACACAAGGTAAATAGAAAATATGATAAGAAAATAAATGAAGTTGATAGAAGGGTGCATGCTAAATGTCTTATATCCTCATTCCTCGATGATCTTCAATAGGTGGAGGAAGGAACAAAGTATGGGTCAATGGTTGAGAAGATCCACTCACACTTCTCCTCCCACAGTATGGTTGGGTGTAATTCATCCTTCTCTCTCTTGTTGTAGACCTTCCATTTTTATGGATCTAATATGTCTTAGATTTCTTCCCTTGGATGAAAGGTGAGTCTATTCAGGATGGGAATACATTAATTTTCCTTATTTACATATGTATCAGTTATACTTTGTGTACTTCATTTTTAATCATGTATTTAATTTATTTGTAACATTGTTCAGGAAGATTCTAGAAGTTATGCAAGCTAGCAAGGAATCATCAACACATGTTAAAGTTTCTTTTATGTCATGTAGTTTATGGAGATTTTTGTCTTGGTAAACTGATGAGGATCACACCAAGTTTTCTGGAAACATGTCATGTTTTTTGGAAACAAATCATGTAATCTTTTGTTTCATCACAAACGTCCTAAGATCTTCATGAAATATTACATTTATTTCTCTAGACTGGATCTCAAGTCTTCCCAAGTCGGAGACATACAAAAATAATGGTACATGTAATCAAAATCATAAGGTGAATCAAAAATAAAAAATAGAATAATTGGGCACAATTTGGTGTCTAAGGGTGATAAACTTAGAAGATAGGTGTTCAATCAAGCCAGTAAAATGTGACATAAGATATTCTTATCAAATCCCACCATGACATAAAACATTGATTGTCCTTTAACAATAAAAATGGGTAATCAAATGGGAAAACAATGAAGATGCATATCATGTATCAGTTTCCCCGGATAGGATCTTGTCAATTTTCAAATTCTCAAAGTTTCAAGATGTCATCTATTTCAAATGAACTTTTCAAGGTTGTGGGGTTAACTACTAAATAGGAATAATTGATCTAAATGATGACATTAGGTGAAGAAAAATGCTAAGTCGAATTAATTTTCATGTCGGATTAATATAGAAAGAAAGTGCAAGTATATTAATAAGTATGAATAAAAATTTAAAAGCCGAATTTAGCATAAGTAATCCAAGTACTTCATCAATGATTCATAAATGATTTATAAATTATATATCATGTTTCAAGAAACAAACACTATTTTTAAAGTTGGCTTACATGAAATGAAACGTGGGACTAATCAATTCTCTTTATCACATATCACTCAACCATAATGACTAGATCAACAAATTCAAGCTACATTGGCATACTATGCAGTTAGTTTAGCCTATTTCAAGGGGCTTTGATTTATTATACAATGATCTTCCACAAATTCCCAAATTTCAAATGCAGATTCTACTTTGAAACCACATGTACTAACTCAAAAATTAATCCCCCACATGTGTACATGAATCATATGAATTGAAGTGCATAAATTGGATTTCAAATTGTTTTGAAGAATATTTCTTGGAATAAAAGCAACAACTATTGCACAATTTGGATTCATGAATACTGAATTCACATAAACATGCTTTACACTTGATACAATTGTAACAGTAAGGTCAATATTGTGCACTATATTAACCAAAAATATTATTGTTGGTCAACATGACTTTTAATTTAAGAACAATGAAAATTCAGATTTTATGCAGAATTGGTTTATTGTCCTTTCTCAGATTCCTTGGGAAACTGATATAACTTAGATGACTTTCATTAAATATCAAAAAAAAGAGGACAAGAAATAAAATTTTAACAATGTAGGTGTACAAGACATTAAACATAATGGAAAAGGTATTTTCCAACTAAGTTTTTACAAGCTAATCGTAGGAATGTCATTCTCCATCAACATAATGTCATCTAAACATAATATTAAGGATTACAATTATTCTCCCACTATCCTTATTGTAAACAAGGTTCATCTTCATTTTGTAATAAGCCAACCTATTTTGTTGTCTCGTCAAAATGATGAGTTTCAGTTGTGATATGCTTACTTAATCAATAGGATGACCTTGTATCTTATTGACTTTTCTAGATTAATTTTGAAGTGATAAAAGTTTTGGATTGTGTCAAGTACAAATTCTTAAGAAGATTCACATTAAGGAATGTGGTTTTAAGATCCATCTGCCAGATGTCATGGTCATGATAAGTTACAATTACAAACATGATCCTGATGGATTTCATCATGGCAACATGTGTATATGTTTCAACGTAGTCACATTTTGAAATTTCTTTAGACCTCAATTACCCTTTATCGGTATGTACATTACCAAATATATTGGTCCTCCTTTTGAAGACCCATTTGTAACCTATGGGTTTTACCCCTTTAGCTGGAACTACTAAGGTTCATACCTTGTTCGTATACATGAATTCCATCTCAGGTCTCATGGATTCAAGCCATTTCTTAGAATATAGTCCCTCAATAACCTCATCATAAATTTTTCATTCATCATATTCCATGGCCAAGATACAATCTTGTTGAATTACAAAAGATCTAATCTCTGGCTCAAGATGTGCCTAATAGACCTTAGAGGTTCTTGTGTTACATGAGAAACTTGAGATTCCCCAATAGTTTGTGAATATTTTTATTCCCCATCTACCTCCATAGGTTTAATGTTATCTTATTGGTCTCAAATTTATTCGAGTTTCATTTTCCTATCATTGGTTCCTATGGAATAAATTCCTTAATTTCAATGAATACATCAATTATGGTAATAAATACATTCTTTTGAAATGAACTACGTAAGTAACCCTTTGTTTCCTTAGGATATCCAACATAATGCCATTTGTTTGATTTGGGTCCAAGCTTCTCTGAAAATTATTTTTCAACATAAGCACCACGTCCCAAATTTTCATAACAGACACATTGGGATGTTTTCTATTGTTGACACTCAATTTTTGCTCACTCAATGGGAATTTACAATTAATGTCAATGCTTTAGATGATGATGGAATTCGTTTCACATCCTACCCAGATTCCACATATTTGCTCTCTTTTCCATATTTTCTATATTTATTCACCTATTTAATACATTCATTTTTGCCCCCATTTCACCCAGTTAGGGTTCTTCTGCAAATAAAGGTTATTTCTCCTTAAATACTTCCTGAAATATGTTATCTTTTTACAAATTTCTTAGCTTAATTTTTTGGAATTAAATATTTCCTCTTCAACTGCCTTTTCCTGACAAATTTGAGAGATAACCCTGACATATCTTTTTGTGCAAGTTTTCTCCATTTTTTTAAGAACATTCCTGAAACTACTAATAAAACGAGAAAATCTTTTTTCCACTCGGAGAACACCCGGGTTGATTGAAGCCATCCACGGGTGACACATGGGAAAATCGCCTCAATTTGCATGTTAGGGGTGGCACATCATTGCGACCTGGCGCCTCTTCCTAAAGGTTATGTCCATAATCTAAAACCCTAATCCCGAACTATAAATAGACCCCCATACCTGACATATTACATGCCCCTATGGTCTCTCCTAAAGTTAGAGAAATGACTACCCCTCTCTTCATTTTTCATTTCCAATGATCAGAGGATCCTTCCTTTGACACCACCTGCTCTGCTAGATCTGCTGAATAGTAAACTCCTCTTATTGTTTTACCTAACTTATAAATATTTTATTTATTTATCTATAACTTCTTTGTTGCTCTTATAGTTGTCACATTTTTACTAATTATAAAAGAAGGAGATATAGTTTTGCAAACATACTTCTACTAGTCATCCTCTAACATCCTACACATTGGTCCTGGTCACCAATGATGGATCTCCTCTGTGTGAGGTAATGAGGTGATCAGGACCACAAAACACCTAAAATGAGGACTTTTGGGTCCATGATAGAAAAGTCAAAGACTTCTTCAATCCTGAAAGCCCACCTACAATAAAAATCACGTTTTTATCTTATTTTCATGTTTACTATAACTTAATCATCCTAAATTGCTCAATTTATTTACAACTTAACAATGTTTAGATATTGGTTTACTGGGGGATGAGGATGCTAATCCTTCCCAACTCCCAACTAGGTTACTAGATCTGATCTCTAATTTTTCCTTTTGTTTTCTATTTTCTTATCCAACATGGATAATCACTCAGATTATATTATGTCTCTCACGATACATCTTTTTTGCTCATTTTTTATACAAAACTTGGTGGCGATTCTGAACAGTTTTTTATTTGCATGTGGCATTTCAATATCAAAAAGGATGGAGTTTTGTTCCCTGAATATCTCTCTTTTTCCCTTATTGGGAAGGGTTTGACAGAATGGTGAATCCATTGTGGAGTATAGCCAAGTCAAATTGAGTCAAAATCCTATTGTTCAATTTTGAGGATTAAGCATCCTTAGAATTTTCACTTTTTTATTATTTTTTCTTACCTACTGTGAACATGTTGGTGGATCATTCTGATTCACCCACTCTGGGCACAGCTCGAGGTGATCCGCCGTTCGTGGTCCCTTTTGCTTTTTTTTTCTCTCTTTTGGGGACTCTTGAGCCTAATCTATTTTGCCATTTTGGACACCTTTGTCCCTTACAGATCAATGTTTTGGTCGTGCTTCCTGACTAGGGTTCCATTTTTGCTTCCCTCATTTTTATAAAACTACAAAAAAAGGATTAATAGCAAGTGTAGGTTGGTATAGAATCTGATCTCATCTAGAAACATGCTACTGTTATATCTTTATTTGCATATCTATGAATCATGGGCTTGCTTACGAAATTGGTAAAATCGATCCCATGCACTTCTCACTTCTAAAAATCCATGGTTCATGGAATAAGTTTAAACCTCACATTGGGTCCTTTGAAATGATGTGAGATTCTAGATAAGGTATTGGCACAGAGTTAACTAGACATACAAAGGTCTTAAAAACATCCCACTCTCCTAGAACTCATGATTGATTACGTATGTTGTAGCCACGAGGTGTATTGGGAGAAGTACCTTTGTCTGTTGAACCTGAGTTACCCCTTTATGAGTGACATGTATCCATAAAGAAGATAAGGACCCACCCCTCCAATATAGGTCATGCTTGATTGAGTACATAACATGGATCTCAACTAAAAGGCTAATAGGGGGTATTTTCCGCATGTGCATATATCTTGTCTTCATTGTTGAAATAAAATGAGATTGTTGCCAACCCTTTTTCATGTGTATATTCAAAAACTACTTTTCAAATATTAAAAATTATCAAGGATTAACAATCTATTTCAAAGATTAAAAATATCAATCATTAACATTCTCAAATAATTGTTATCATAGGTTGACAATCTCAAACAATATTTTTTAAAGATTAACAATCTCAAAGATTGACAAGCTCAAACAATATTTTTCAAAGATTAACAATCTCAAAGAATGTTTTTTGAAGATTAAATAATTTCAAAGATTAGCAATCCCAAACAATCATTTTCAAGGGTAACAAACTAAAAAGAAGAACTTGGGTAAATAGGGGGCTTCCTCAATGTCATGCAAACACACCATTTGTCAATTTAGGGTACGCCCCACATTGGTCATGGATTATAAACTTAGACTAATCCCACTTTAACTTGAAATCCTCTTAGATCTGACCACAACCTTAGACTGGACCAATCATACACTTCATCTTCTTAAACACGGTCTTATATTGCAACCTAAAACTAGACCATAGCCTCTTGTTGAGCATCATGAAAAGGAGAAGCCATGTCGAGTGCCCCCTCCTAGTCAACTATTCCTCACCAGAACTATTCGTAGAAACCACTCAAGCTACAAGGAAACCAGCTTGTCATGGGTATAACCAAGGGTTTCAATTTGGAAACTCTACTGGATGAATATGTGTTGGGGAAGAAGGGTGATTGATTAGGCACAGTCGCTATCTTAGAAAGTGTCACCTTACTATTGATTAACCACTTAAACCCCCACCTTCCATCCTAATTTGAATGATTCTTTTGGAGCACCTCCCAAAGGAACAACACTTCCACCATATTTCTTTTACTCGCCAAGGCATTGGAAAAACTTGTCTCATATAAATGTGGATAAGTTCCCTCATATATTCCAAGCTAGGGGAAGTAACAACCACCAAAAAGTGATAACTCAGTCATCATACTAGAGGCACGCCGGGGTCAGAAGGGACATTCAATCAATGCACCAAAGGCAAGCTCAAAGACAAAAGTGAAAAAGGTCTGGATTCAAAGGAAGTAGGACCTACAACCCCTCACCCAAAAGTTGTGATATCAGCCATAACATATCCACCTATCACAACAAAGGGAGATCAACACTCTGCCTCACCAGAGGTACCATGACCCCTCGACAGGGGAAAAGAGAAGGTGTCTACTTACATAGGAGTACCTACCAACATTACAAAAGAGGGACTAGCAAGGTCTCCATCCCAACTAGTACCAAAAAGTAGCACTGACACCTCATATTTGCTAGGAGACTGGTCCTAAAGATTGAAACTCTATCCAATTCCTCACCAAACCAGAGGTAGAAGTACAATTGGCCGAATTATGCAAAACTCTCTGATACCTTGAGATACTATCGTGAAGACCCTTGAAGGGGCCTATGTATCCAAGGATGTATGGCCAGAATATCTTGCATTCACCATCGGGTTGATTATAACCCTGCACTGGATCTCATTCTCTAAAAATGAGATCTCGACATGTGATAATCAGAATAGGCCCCTATTGATTACTACAGTATACATCATCCTCAAGATACCCTCTAGCTTCATTGACAATGGTGAATGACTTAATGTGTGTCCCTTAAATATGCTAATTATTCTAAGGAAGGATCCTTCCAACCTCCAATTGACAACAAATAAACCAACCTCCTTAGATAGAGTAATCAAGGACGCTCTAGGAGATATCTATTTGTAGCTTCAAATCAGGCCCCAAAAATCCATCGTCCCATTCTTCATCATGGAGTTAAGCCAATATCCTCCTGAGGAGGTTGTGAATTCATTAGAACCAGGTGGTTCTGTCATCACTACATTAAAAGCTAAAGTACTTGTTGGTCCACACCATCATCACGATTCAAGCTAAGAACCCCAATGTTATTCCATGCATAGAAGAAGATGACCTCTTACCTCTCTTCGAGATTCTACACATTGCCAACATCAATGGGGAGCCCCATGCAGGAGGAGACTTCATATGCCATACAACAACATACAATTCGTACAATGACTATCGGAGATGAATATCCATCTAGACAGAGGACTCGGAGCATGACAACAAGGATGCATAAAGATCATCCAGGTTAATCCTAGATAGAAAGGGGCAGGCCTTAGTTCTACATACCACCCTACACAGGACCTCATTTCACCAGGTGGATGTTGTATTGGAAGTCACAACATTGTGGCCCCACTATGAGGGACTTAACATAAAGAGGTTTCCTTACCAGCCTACCAATGACCCACAATCTGAACCACAAATCATGTTGCATTCTACTAGAAGAAGAGCATTGACTCATGGTGTTGTATCGGTGGGACCTCGGCACTAAGCACAAAGGTTCTCATATGTACTTCCCTTGTGCCATGGTCATTTCTAAAGACTACTCAGATATAAATAATGCAATTGTTCTCATGGAATTGCCTTACTTTGCATAAGAATTTGACGAAGACCACTAAGAGGACTATCCCATGATCACTGATAGCTTCGGGGAGATCATCCATATCACTGACAAAGACCAGGGCATCCAGATCACCTAGTACAATCAACAATCAGAGACCAAAGTTATCCCTCCAAACAAGGACATAATCAATAGAATGCCTACACACAGAGTCAGTTAGTCATGCCCTGAGCACTCATACATTGGTAAAATCATCACACATCATCAAGTAACCACTTTGGCCACATGAAAATTGTCAAACCAACACCAGAAGTGGTGAGGACACCTCCCAAAGAAGATAGCTACAATCCTCTTTGAGTATGCCTCAGCTGGACTAGCCAAGATGATGCCCACATTGGGGTTGCAGAAGGAGACTATTGTGTCATGTGACACGACTATGATAATGCATATGAAGTGATTGAAGGATGGGTTTTCAATTAAATCTTTATATAAAGGTTGTGGAATAACCACAAACACTCATCATTCCTCTCAAGAAAGGAGAAGAGTTTTAGAACTGGTGTTTAGATGACCACGATATCCTAAGGGCTAGGCCTTCTACCAAAACCAAAAACAAAAACTCCTAATAGAGAGACTCCTCAATGTGGTAGAGATTCTAAAGTGGTGGTTTTGTCACACTCTATCGCATCCTACTCAACCCAAAATATAAAAAATTTGCAAAATATACAAAAACCCCAAAAAGTACAAAATTCCAAAAACCCAAAAGGAGATGAAGATGAGCATGCTCTCTAGGAGTTTGCCAACTATTTCATAGAGGTGGCACAAATCTACATCAATGAAGACAGTAAGTTTGAATACATCCCTATCATAGATCATATGACAAAGGAGTATCAACCCTTTAATATCAAAGATGAGATAGATACGTCAACCTAGACTCAGGCTCCAAGCCAAGCAAAGTCAAAATTGGGGTGCGTCTAACTTGAAACATCAAAGAACAATTGATGGAACTTCTATGCCACTACATTGACATGTTTTCTTGGAGCTACACCGACCTACCTAGGTTGTATGAAGCAATAATTATCCATCGACTACCCATTATCCATGGTGTTCATGCCATCAAATAGAAGGCTAGACAGTTGCGGCCAAAATGGAGCCTCAAGATTATGGAGGAAGTTCAAAATAAATACAGTGCTAGTTTCCTAGAGTTGGTTAACTATCCTACATGGCTTGCCAATTCCAAAGAAAGATGGAAAAGCATGGATGTGTGTGGGATATCGTGACCTCAACAAGGTATCTCCAAAATATAACTTTCCGCTTCCACACATTAATGTGCTCGTTTACAACATATTTTTCCATGTGTTGTTCAGCTTCATGGATAGATTGGTCATCTACAATAAGATCAAGATGGCAAAAGAAAACAAACAAAAGACTGCCTTCATCATAAAGTGGGGGAGTGTTCATCTACCCAGGCATGCCTTCTAGTCTCAAAAACATTATAGTTATGTATCAAAGGGAAATGGTTTCCCTCTTTCGTAACATGATGTGCAAAGAGGTGGAGGTCTACATGGATGACATGATCACTAAATATGAAAGTCTTGAAGACCACATCACCAACCTTGAAATTTGTTTCAATGACTACGAAGATGGTCCCTATGTTGAATCCTACTAAATGCACCTTTGGGGTTGCATCTGGTAACCTACTGGGATACTCGTCAACCAGAGAGGGATCAAATTAAATCCTAGGAAAGCATGGGACATTCAAGAAATTCATTCCCCCCAGAACTTAGAAGGAGATTCAAGGCATGTGTGTGTGCCTCCAACACATCAGGCACTTCATTTCCAAATCACAACTATATGTGAACCAATTTTCAAATTGCTAAAGAAGAACTCAGACTCTGGATGGAACATACAATGTGAAGTCATGATCTAAAAGCTTAAAGTTTACCTCACTAGTCCTCAGGTGTTATGTCTGGTCATTCAAGGATTTCCTCTCATTTTGTGCCTATCCATCTGTGAAACATCAATCAGCAGGGTATTAAGTGAATCAACAACCAATGATGAAGATGTTATCTACTACTTCTCCAAAATGTTCAATGACACAGAGGATCGCTACACTACAATCAAAAAATATTACATGGCCATGATCCATGAAATGAGGAAGTTGTTCAACAAATTGCCAAGCATGATCCACTTTGTTATCTGTGGGATTGCCAAACTCTAACCATGTGATGATCTAAGTGGTAGGTGATGTTGTCTGAGTTTGACATTACCTATCTCCCCATGAAGGCAGACAAAGCACAAGTTCTCGTAGATCAACTACCAAGTTCCTCACTATCAAAAGAAGCTACTCATGAATATGAGTTCCCAAATGAAGATATGAGAATGATCAAACCACCATGCATGAGGATCCCTCTAGATACTGGCACATTGACAATCTTTTTAGAAGAATCATTAAACTAAAAAGGAGCCAAAATAGGTGTAGTCCTACAAAACCACCATGGAGATCAGCTACTAGTAGACAGACAGCTAGAATTCAATGCTTCTAACAATGTGGCCGAATATGAAGCCTACATCTTGGGTCTCCAACTCACTAGAAAATAAGGGGAACAATGACTATAGGTCTACAATAACTCCCTCATTGTCATTTACCAAATCTAGAAAAATTGGCGAATGTGTCAGCAAAACTAGGTACCATACCAAGAAAACATGTGCTCTCTGGCTCCTAGATTCAAGAATGTCTCCTTCCACTTCATTAGAAAAGATTGAAACACCTTTTTTGATGCACTAGCAACCCTCACTTCATGGCTCAACATTTTGGAAGGCTATACCTTTTCTCTGGAAGATGAGGCATTTATGCAAACATCTTTCTTTGTGGTCATCAATGATGCAGCCAATGATGAAGAAAGGGTTTGTTTAAACATCAAGATGTATCTATCAAATTAATCCATTCCCGTGAACTTCTCCCATAGAGAGAAAATAGAGCTCAAGCAAGGAGTCGTGCAATATGTTCTAGGGTTAGAATAGCTATATTGTACATCTTACAACCAGACTCTCCTGTTATGTGTCAACAAAATAGAAATGGGGGATCTAATGAAGGAAGTCCATGTATGATCAGGCTACATGCGCATGAATAGAGTTATGCTAGATATGAAAATATATCTCGTACGATACTATTTGGATACCATGTAAATGGATTGTTTTCAATTTTTCTACAAATGTCGAGCCTACCAAATCCATGGAGAATATATCCATTCATTGGCAAATCAACTCTACAATATGACCATGCCTTGTCCATTCTTAGCTTGGGGCATCGGCATGATCAAAAATATCAACCCTAAGGCTTAAAATGATAATTATAGTATCCTTGTTGCAAATGATTATTGTACCAAGTGGGTTGAAATAGTATCCATCACTAAATCATTAGCCCAATGATTCATCAAGTTCCTCAATGATAACATCATAAGCCAGTATGATATACTGCAAGAGATCATTTTAGATAATAGGACAAACTTCATGGCCAAGATTGTCAAAGAATACTTGAAATTTTTTGGGGATCAAACATCATCGGACGTTGCCTTATCGACCACAGATGAGTGGATCTATAGAAGATGCTAAAAAAATTCAAGTCAAGACTCTAAAAAAGACTATCATCTCTCATTCCAAATTGAGTGAACATCTTCCAATGGCTTTGAGGGCCTATCACACTTCCATCAAATCCTCAACTTGGTCTAAGCCATACTCCCTAGTGTATGGTAAGGAATTAGTCCAGCCATTTGAAATACAAATCCTTTTGCTCTGCATGCTACAAGAGCAAGATATCCTAGAGACCAAGCAGATTCAAGACTGAGTATACAACCTCAACACTCTTAAAGAATGACAGGAAAAATCCTTGCACCATGCATAGTGATATCAAGCAAGAAGGTCTCGAGCATTAAACAAGAAGGTTTGACCTCACATCTTTCAGAAGGGAGACCTAGTATTGTGAGTCATCCAGAATGTTGATTCTAGGGGCAAGTTCAACCCTAAATGGGATGGACCTTACATCATCCATGACATTTGCAAGTGGGGCATCCAGTGCTTGAAAGATTTGGATGGAGATATTCATCTTCATCACACAAACTCCACTCACATCAAATGCTACTATTGCTGATCAGACTACTACAATGACAAAACATTTGGCAGAAATCCATGTCACGAAGCTAAAAGCTCCCATTATTCTGAAAACACCTAAATTCTACATAAACATCTAACCGCTACCCCGTACACCCTGAATCAAAAAGGTCAAATTAGAACCTAGGGCCTAGGACTCAAGGAGCATAGTCGTTATCCTAAGGTCATAATGGTTTTCCAACCTAAAAATAACTCCTTAAAAAGGGACCAACATAACAAAGCATTCATGACTATGGCTAATGCTTGGATAAACCTTGAGATTCAAAAAGAGGATGGCAGAGAGTATGAGTCCCCAGAGGCAAGTCAAGTTTGATCCTCACAATCAACATCCTGACATCTCTACCCAGGGAGATGCCACAACATTTTTAACTACCAGAGTTAACCTAATAATGAAGGATTGTCGGGAGAAGGAAACAGGTTGGAAACCCCTTGCTGATACCCTCGTCTCCTTATGGCAAAACGTGAGTCCAAGCTCCAAATGGGCTAACTTGGGAGTCATGATATGGGAAACCCTTGCTAGGAAAACCCCATTCATTCCCCACGGAACCCTTGGCTTTTATACTAAGGCCCTAAGCATCAATATCCAAGAAAAAAATTTAAAACAAAAAGATCCACAACCAGTGGGCACCTTCAAAATGATTATATAATCCATAAATCCCTTTAAATAGGTTGACACATGCTTTTGGTTGATTTCTACTCTAGGGCATGTTAGGATTAAAGCCTATCGGGGTTTCTCTAACATCTGGAACCTTAGTCCATGGCGTAGGAATTTGCTTCATACACACCGATTACATGACATGGTTTTAGTTTTTATCATGACACCCAAGACATGTAGGGCTTCTTCCATATTCCCCCTTTAGTATGAAATCTCCCCTCATAATAGAACATTAAAAAAATGTTCAGAGGAAGGAAATGTCTGACATCAAAATAGGATGAGGTATCTTCAAGAACTTGGGGTTTCAACCTCCCAACATCATGTGAGTAGGTGGACAAGAAGGAGGTAACCCTAGTATATAAAAACCTATAGCTATCCCTATAGTTCTATAAATACATAGACGAGTTTTGGATTGTCTCAATCAGAGGATTTCTTAGAAAGGAGATCATTGTTGTATGCACTACAAGGACCCAAGCCTGAATGCACATTTCTAGGTATCATGGAGGGAGTATCTATAGCCGATGCTACATTTCATGAACCAAAATTTTTATTCCATAAGTAAAATCATTACAAAACTCTGGCACCTGATGCAAACATATAAACAAACAAACAAAAAAGGACATCATTGTGGTTCTCCAGAAGAATCGCAAGTCACTGCCACTGAAGGTGTTGATGCAAGCCACTCTAAGTATTCAGGAGAGCAGTCCTGACCCACCAGGAAGGAGTCATGGGATAATCTCTTCTGATGCAACGTTTTCATTAACCTTTCAAGAATCTAGAACCAACTTCTTAAAGAATGAGGGAAGAGCTTCAACTTGATACACACATTGTTGATGATTGAAACCTACAACATTGACACAGGGTATTATACCATGCATCCCTCCAGACTAGACAAGATGATCAATCTCTGAAAATAAGGAATGGACACCACAGGCCAAATTATCAAGGCAGAACTCCATCCATTCCTAATGAATGTCTACATCCTTCAAACCAGCAAGCCAACGAGCTAGGTTTCCATAGACCTGAAAGGGTTCACCCACATGAATGTGCTCTAATGAGAACTCCCTCACCATGCTATAATGAGGATCTAAAGACTCCATCAATCTAGTAGGATTGATGGGCATTCCCAGATAGATATGCAGAAGCTAGAAGGGTCTCCTTATCTTTCCAGTTAGTTGTGCTTCATCCAAGCACTTATACAACTCAGCCAATATCGAAGAGATGATGATTTCCTTTCTCCATACAGTGGCCACGACATCAAAAGTAGTAGCTATCACTTATCCATTAGTATTCCCAAGAAAATAGCTCCATTGAGATGATCAAAGTATACACCCACATGTGAGGCATATCATGAGAAGCAACACTATGACACACTCACTCTTAAACACTTCCAACAAGGAGCCCATATGAATGGAGGTATTGTCACCAGTCAACCATTGATCTGCTTGGGAATCTGTCATGCTGAGAAGATGCCCTAGCATACCAGCCTAGCTTGATTTCCTGGATGCCATAGGCCATCTGTCATGAAGAGGAAGTTGGGTGATCTTATCTACATCCTCTAAGGTGGGGGTAGAAGGACATCACCAAAATGTAAGGTATGACAAAGGATCCCAGAAGTGGATCTCCACCGACAACAACTTCCTTTTTACAGGAATGTATGTCAGATGATGAAGATGATGGGTCACTCCAAACCTTGCCAACTTACCTTCTTCAGTTTCAGAAAGATATATAATGCAACGGTACACCAAATACAAGTTGATTGGAGGAGTTTGCAAAAGAGGTGTTACGACCCCACCTCTGATAACCCCCAATTAAGGGAGACCGAGAGGTCAAAGCCGCACATATAATTTCCAGATCAAGGTTCAGCAATTAATTGATAACAATTAATAAATTCTACTAGACTAAACTGAAAAGCTGTAATAAATAAAACTTTTACATACCTTTGAAAATTTGGAATTCTGAAACTTCTATCCAGAACTCAGGCTAACTAACTAATCCTCCTTGGACTTTAATTAGTATATTTCACAATATGACGGATTACTGTTTGTACTTTTTGTTTTGTTCCTAAAATGCCGACACACAAAACATCGGTCAGCCAAAGCTGGTATGTGGGGGATTCACTAATCGTGCAATTATCTATAACAAATTATTGCATCAAATTATCAATTAACAAACAATATTACGTTTTAAGTATAACTACGCGATCCATGTGTACCCTATCCCCTGCGCTGTCCCTGCAGTGGACCTGGATACTACCTCCCTTATGGTAGATTCCCATTTTACCCCTCATGACTTCACCTAATAGGTGAATCAATTTCTAGGGCTGAGTCACATGGCACTACCCGTGGGTATCCCACTCCTTAACTCATGGTATGCTAAGAGTCTCATGGCACTACACATGTGTAGCCCAGTTTCTGACTCATGATACCCTAGACCTTGCTCTAGGTTATCCTTAGCCTTGACATAGCCACAGGGGTGGACTCCGATATAGCTAGTCATACATATATACTCATAGTGATAGCCATAGTCACTTTATAGAGGCAGGAATTAAAACATCCAACAGTTATTTCACACATTTAGGGAAACGTCGATAAAACCTCGGAAAACTATGCGGTATAGCCATAAACGTAACCACATACCTCTTATTGCAGTTTCGGATACAGAATCAAGAATGAAGAAATAGAATATCCAAGTAAGCAAGCAAAGGCACAGAAACCCTGAAATAAAAGTACAAATTTACTTTTATTAATATTTATCTAGTATCATTATGTCCCTTAGGGTTTCTATCCAATTTTAGGGTTTTCTTGAAAATTAGGATTTTGCTTTCATTTTCAATCGCTATGAACCCTAATTCATCAAATACATGTAGAACCTTTAAATTATCTCCTTTTTATAGTCCTAACAATTTTAGGATCATTATTTAGCAATTTATCAAAATAACAAGGTTTCCTTCTTCGTTTACCCTAAATTAGGGTCTTCATGTACATTATCTTTCATTCATAGACATAAACCCTAATTTAGCCATATTGGTATTCAAAAACGAATAGAAACCTCATATTATTAATTAACAGGTTCATAACCCTCAACTTAACCCATTATGTTACAAAGAAACATCCTTTATAGATATTTAGGGTTTCCAAATAACTTAAATGTATTTTACTAGCAATTTAAAGAACTTTTGTAAAACGAACTGGAATTGGATGCTACAATTATTTTTAATATATTCCTTGTAATTTTCTACCCAACTTTCATATATAACTTTTCCCTATATGAGATTCCTAGTAATTACTAGGGTTTTATCAAGAAAAAGCCATTTATTTGATTATTGGGCAGAGAGAGGTATTAATCGGAAATACCTCGGCCGTTAGATCAGTGCGTCGTTGTGTCCCGCGTTGATCTGATGCTCCATGTCGAAGGCCTCCACTAACGGCGTGCATCCCTGGCGTCAGACGTCGATTCCTGATCCAACGATCCCGATAAGTCGCGCCTTTACTTATCCAACCCCGTCTCAGTGCCGTCAGATCCCTTCGGGGATCACGGTGATCCCGGATCGGACGACTGCTGTCAGTCGTCTTCCTCCCTTCCTTGGTGCAGGCTTCGCGGCAGAGTGAGGCGGAGCTCTCGTCGGAGAAGCAACGATTGATCGAGAGAGAGAGAACTAGGGTCTAATAGGCGGCCGTTCGTGAGCGTTAGGATGTTAGGAACTAGCAGGGACCCTTTTTATAGGGTTTGGTGGTCTTTTTAGGGTTTCCCCAACCCTACTGCCATCATGGTGCACAGCCCAATTGGGCCTTTTGTAACGACGCGGTGAAAGGTTACCAAACCAGGGTATGGGCGACTCGGAATCCTCTCCTGATCGCAATGGAAGGATTTCCAAGATGGCACATCTATCTGATGACGAGGAAAGAGGTTAGGAAAATCTACTTGTAACTTGCGCTACAGTCCCCGATTCTTGGGACTTTAATGATGATCCCTGACCCGTTGGATTAGTATCCAACGGTCGTCATTACTCGCGCTTAAACAGAAAAGGAAATGTATTCCCAATAAAACAAGGAAACTCCTCATTTTAAAGATAACTTGGAAATTCGATAAATCTCAAACCATAAGTCTTTTTGGCCTCAAATTTTAGAGGAAAGTCATTCACACGTTTATCTATCATTGTGTAAAATTTGGAATCATTATCTCAAGGAAACGAGTCCTTTACTTCAGTTTCAAGTTATCCCTTATTTAATAGTATTTTCCACATATTCTTTATTTCCTTCACCATTATTTAATTATCTTTAGTTGCTTGAACCCCAAGGATCCTTTATAACACGAAATCCTATTATGGGAAATTATCTTTTAGCCTTTTGATCACTTTTACTCATTTTCTTATATATTCCATTATTCCCTTGTATTCTTTTATTAAATTGAATTCCCTTTTTCATTTCTTTTTATTTTTCTTTCAAATGGGCTTAATGGCCAATAAGGCCCATCAAGAAAGCATGCAAGGCCATTATATAAAAAATTCATTCAAAACAAACCATGAAATCACACATTGGTCTTATTTATTTATTTAGAAGAGATTTGCAAATCTCATTACATGCATTGGAAAAATGAGGTTATAACATCCTCCCCTCCTTATAGGAATTTTGCCCTCAAAATTCAACAATCAAACAAACAAATTTGGATATGCCTTTTCCATGTCCGTCTTCAGCTCCCATGTGGCCTCATCCTCTCCATGGTGCTTCCAAAGAACCTTTACCATCTCTATATTCTTATTTCTGATCTCTTTTACCTTGGTATCTAGAATCTGCAAAGGCAACTCAGGATAAGACAGCTTTCCTTGAAGCTCAATTGGTTCAATGCTCAGCACATGGCTTGGATCTTGCACATATCGCTTCAGATTGGACACGTGAAACACATCATGCATCATACTGTATTGAGGGGGTAACGTCAAATGATATGCGGCTTCACCAATCCGTTCTAACACTTCAAACGGACCCACGTATCGGGGACTCAACTTTCCTCTATTTTTAGCTATAGCTTGGAGCGGTCGGATTTTCAGAAAGACATGTTCTCCCACAGTGAAATGCACATCAGTCCGCTTCGCATCAGCATACGACTTCTGTCTGTCTTGGGCCCTCTTTAGCCTTTTCCTGATTAAAGCGACTTTATCAGCATACACTTGGAGTTCATCTGACCTCAATAAGGTCCTTTCACCAACTTCATCCCAGTGAAGTGGTGACCGACACGGTCTCCCATACAGAGCTTCATATGGAGGCATCCCGATACTGGCTTGGTAACTATTATTGTAGGCAAACTCAGCTAAAGGCAGGTACTGCTCCCATGATCCACCCCAATCGAGCACACAAGCTCGCAGCAGATCCTCTAAGGTCTGAATCATCCTTTCTGACTGACCATCTGTCTGGGGGTGATAGGCGGTACTGAACTTTAACCTTGTACCTAGTTCCTCTTGAACCTACTTCCACAACTTGGAAGTAAACTTTGGGTCTCTATCGGAGATGATGGAACCGGGTACGCCATGCAAGGGTACTATCTCTTTGATATACAGCTCAGCTAAATCTGACACCTTGGCAGTGGTCTTTAAGGCAAGGAAGTGTGCTGACTTGGTAAGGCGATCTACCACAACCCATATCGCATCATGACCTCTCTTGGTCCGGGGTAGACCCACCACAAAATCCATGGTGATCTGCTCCCATTTCCACTCTAGAATCTTTATAGACTGTAAAAGTCTGTCGGGTCGTTGGTGTTCAGCCTTCACCATTTGGCACGTAAGACAACTGGCTACATAAGCTGCAATGTCTCTTTTCATCCCTGGCCACCAGAAAAACCTCTACATGTCCTTAAACATCTTCGTAGTCCCTGGGTGTACCGTGTATTTAGAACCATGAGCCTCTTGTAGGATACGTTCCTTCAACGGTGAATCCTCAGGAACCCATATGCGATTCTCAAATCGGATTCCTCCGTCTATTCCCAAAGAAAGACGGGTCTGTGTCTTCTGCATCAAGCCTTTCATCTTGTCAAGTCCTCCACTGGCCAACTGTGCTGCGACAATCTCACTCAATAACTCAGAGTGTATCTGAATATTGGCCAAACGAACTCGATCATCCAATGGTTGAGGTGACCATTCCACCAATTCTTCTAAGATCTTCCACTGACTAGACAAAACAACTACACACCTGAGCTGTTTTTGACTTAAGGCATCAGCTACGACGTTCGCCTTCCCTGGATGATAGGCAATGGTGAAGTCATAATCCTTCATGTACTCCATCCATCGTCGTTGTCGTAGGTTCAAGTCTTTTTGCATCAGCAGATACTTCAGGCTCTTATGGTCATTGAAGATCTCAAAAGTGGCACCATATAGATAATTCCGCCAAATCTTTAATGCATGAATGATAGCAGCTAACTCCAGGTCATGTGTTGGGTAATTCACCACGTTTGGCTTGAGCTGTCGGGAGGCATATGCAACCACGTGCCGATTCTGTTCCAACACACAGCCAAGTCCCATCTTTGATGCATCGGTGAAGATCATGAAACCCTCATTGCCTGATGGTAATGTCAAAACTGGTGCAGTGGTCAACTTCTCTTTCAGCTCCTGGAAACGAGCCTCACAAACATTGGACCACACAAACTTCACATCTTTCCGAGTCAACATAGTCAGAGGCAAGGCGGTCTTTGAGAAATCTGCGATGAAGCGTCGATAATATCCTGCCAACCCCAAGAAGCTTCGTATCTCGGAGGGGTTCTTCGGTGCTGGCCAGTCTTGAACTGTTGACACTTTAGCTGGATCTACGGTGATCGTTCCTCCTGATATGATGTGTCCAAGGAACATGACTCGGTCTATCCAAAACTCACATTTAGAGAATTTCCCATAGAACTTCTGCTTTCTCAAGATATCAAGGACCTTACTTAGGTGGTCTCGGTGTTGATCTAGGTCATCAGAATAAACCAGTATGTCATCTATAAACACTATGACAAACGAGTCAAGGAAGGGTTGAAACACATTGTTCATAAGGTTCATGAACACACTAGGTGAATTGGACAACCCAAAAGGCATAACCACAAACTCATAGTGGCTATACCGGGTCCTGAAGGCGGTTTTCGGGATATCCTCACTCTTGACTCTCAACTGGTGGTAACCCGATCTTAAGTCAATCTTGGAAAAGACTCGAGCCGATTTCAACTGGTCAAACAAGTCATCAATCCGGGGTAAAGGGTATTTGTTCTTAATGGTAGCCTGGTTAATCATCCGGTAGTCTATGCACATTCGGAGCGAACCATCCTTTTTCTTTACAAAAAGAACCGGCGCTCCCCATGGTGATGTGCTAGGGCAGATAAAACCCTTGTCCAACAATTCCTGCAATTGCTTCTTTAGCTCAAGCAACTCAGCAGGGGCCATCCTATAGGGTGCTCGGGAAATAGGGCTTGTTCCTGGAGCTAGCTCTATGGAAAAATCCACCTCTCTCTCGGGAGGAATCCTGGGTAGATCATCTGGAAAACCATCTGCATAGCTCTTGACTACCTCTATTTCCTCTAAGGGCTGCACCTTGGGTTCGGGCTCGATAACAACTGCTAGGAAAGCTTGACAACCTTTACTCATCATTCTTTCTGCCTTCAGGGATGACACATACAAACTAGTGGTGGCATCTTTCCTACCTCTAATGACAAAGGGTGGGTGACATGGTTCCCTAATGATCACTTTCTTTTCCCTACAGTCGATTTGGGCCCTATAAGTATAAAGCCAATCCATTCCAATGATCACATCAAAATCATTCATGTCAAGAAGGATAAAGTCTGTAGGAAATTCATGATCTCGATATTTCACAGGTATTACCGGAGTTTTCAAATGAGAGGTAAAGATTCGACCACTTGGGGTTGTAACATCTAAGAGATATCCTAAATCCTTGATATCCAAACAAAGCATAGTTGCAAGATTTCTCAAAATGAAAGTATTAGTAGATCCAGAGTCAAATAAAGCTTTCACATTATGTCCCATAACTTCAAGCATGCCTACATTGTTTTTCATCATGCATTAGACCATTACATGCTTAACTTTAAAACATAAAAGAAAAACTCTAAGGGTTATTACCCTCGATCAACCGATTTGCATTAACTTGAGCCTCCTCATTGTCAATGGAAAACACCCGGGCTTGCCTTCTTTCTCCTGTAGGAGGGGCTACATCTATAGGTGGAGCTGCCACAGGTGGTGTCGTTGCTGGTGGGGCTGCCATAGGTCCTTGTCCTCTGGGCTCTGGCATAGGACAGACGGATTGCAGATGTCCTTCTTGGTGGCAACGAAATCAAGTCTTCTTCTTGTAGCGACATTCACCAGTGTGGCCCTTCCCGCAGGTGCGGCAAGGAGGTCGGTTGTTCTCCTGACGAGGTTTCCCCTTTCCTCCATGTTTACCTTTAGCTTGATGTCATCCTGGACCCTTCTTGTGGTTGTTTCTCGGGCCTTGGGCTCCTTAAGTGAAACCCAAGTACCCCTTAGGTGGAAACGGGGCAGGCATCACAGTCCTCTCCATGTCTAAAGCAGTATTGTAGGCTTCGGCGAAGGTTCTTGGCTTGCTTGCCATCACATGGGGCCTGATGGTAGGGTGAAGGCGCTCTATGAAGTGATCCACCCTCCTTTCTTCATCCATCTTGTACCCAAAGCGTTCCAGGATTCGGAACTTACGCCCGAAGTCTGCCACAGAAGAGTTTCCTTGGGTCATGTTGGTGAACTCCCTTTCCTTTTCCTTCTTATCTGAGACTGGGACAAATCTGGCGGTGAAGATTGTCTTGAAATCATCCCATGCCATGGGCTCCTCTGTCAAGTCTCTGCCAGTGATGTGGGTCTCCCACCATATCTTAGCTGCCCCTTCCAAGAGATGAGCAGCAAAGAGGACCTTCTTGCTAGGTTGAACTTCAAGCATGCGGAAACCATTCTTTATTGCAAGTATCCAGGCTTTTTCTTTATCAACCACTTCCGTCTTATCCTCTCTCCCCAGAACTTCTCTATGTTCAGCTTGACAAAGTCTAGGATGGTGGCTCCCACACGTGGACGAAGAGGGTGTGGTTCACCATTCTCAGCTCTAGCTATGTCTCGGAGGGCCAAAGCATTAATGGCCTCTGTCAACTTCCTCTGTTTCTCTAACTACAAGGTATCAGGGGTATGGATCATCATGGTGGGTTCTGAATCATCAACTGGGTCCTCATCCATCAGGGCTTCTTCCTCATACACATGCTGCTCTTCATACCCTTGGTCTTCTTCTTAGTTCAGGTTACTAAATGGTACCGGGTCAGGGTTAGGGACTTCTTGAATGACTTCCTCAGGCATCTTCCTCTTCTTAGAGGATCCACCCTCGTGGTTCCTATTCCTCTTTTCAGAAGACTCCTTTACTTTACGGGGAGGCCACACACTCCTAGCCAGTTTTTCGGAGCCCTCGGGAATAGCCACAGTCTTGGTTCTTGCCTTCTACATAAGCATAACAAGCAAACCTTTAGTGTATCATTTAAACTAGTTATACTTATGTTCAATGATATCTTATTACATATCTTTTATTAATTTTCTGGAGGATTCTTAAACCCTTAACTTATGTGCCCATACCACATGAGTGTGGAAGAGAGAGAGAATCCTACTCTTAAAGCCTTAATAGAATATGTGATGAGAGGGGATGAATAGGATGAGAGAGTCCTAAAGGTATCTTATTTCGATTCATACCCTAAGACTTTGTCCAGGTGGTCACACGGGTCTGGGAGTCCTCATATTCCGACTAGCGGTGCAGAGGAAAATCTTTCCAGTCCCCGGTCGTGATCCCTTTCTAGACACCTCCGTCTTTCGGATACTCCTCTAATAACTCCCTTGGGTTCTATGGAGTTTGTAAAATTTAATAATTATTAACAATTAAGTGGAGAACCATTGCTCTGATACCAAATGTTATGACCCCACCTCCGATAACCCCCAATTAAGGGAGATCGAGAGGTCAAAGCCGCACATATAATTTCCGGATCAAGGTTCAGCAATTAATTGATAACAATTAATAAATTCTACTAGACTAAACTGAAAAGCTATAATAAATAAAACTTTTACATACCTTTGAAAATTTGGAATTCTAAAACTTCTATCTAGAACTCAGGCTAACTAACTAATCCTCCTTGGACTTTAATTAGTATATTTCACAATATGACAGATTATTGTTTGTCCTTTTTGTTTTGTACCTAAAACGCCGACAAACAAAACGTCGGTCAGCCAAAGATGGTATGTGGGGGATTCACTAATCGTGCAATTATCTATAACAAATTATTGCATAAAATTATCAATTAACAAACAATATTACGTTTTAAGTATAACTACGCGATCCATGTGTACCCTATCCCCTGCGCTGTCCCTGCAGTGGACCTGGATACTACCTCCCTTATGGTAGATTCCCATTTTACCCCTCATGACTTCACCTAATAGGTGAATAAAGTTCTAGGGCTGAGTCACATGGCACTACCCATGGGTAGCCCACTCCTTAACTCATTGTATTCTAAGAGTCTCATGGCACTACACATGTGTAGACCAGTTTCTGACTCATGATACCCTAGACCTTGCTCTAGGTTATCCTTAGCCTTGACATAGCCACAGGGGTGGACTCGGATATAGCTAGTCATACATATATACTCATAGTGATAGCCATAGTCATTTTATAGAGGCAGGAATTAAAACATCCAACAGTTATTTCACACATTTAGGGAAACGTCGATAAAACCTCGGAAAACTATGCGGTATAGACATAAACGTAACCACATACCTCTTATTGCAGTTTCGGATACAGAATCAAGAATGAAGAAATAGAATATCCAAGTAAGCAAGCAAAGGCACAGAAACCCTGAAATAAAAGTACAAATTTACTTTTATTAATATTTATCTAGTATCATTATGTCCCTTAAGGTTTCTATCCAATTTTAGGGTTTTCTTGAAAATTAGGGTTTTGCTTTCATTTTCAATCGCTATGAACCCTAATTCATCAAATCCATCTAGAACCTTTAAATTATCTCCTTTTTATAGTCCTAACAATTTTAGGATCATTATTTAGCAATTTATCAAAATAACAAGGTTTCCTTCTTCTTTTACCCTAAATTAGGGTCTTCATGTACATTATCTTTCATTCATAGATATAAACCCTAATTTAGCCATATTGGTATTCAAAAACGAATAGAAACCTCATATTATTAATTAACAGGTTCATAACCCTCAACTTAACCCATTATGTTACAAAGAAACATCCTTTATAGATATTTAGGGTTTCCAAATAACTTAAATGTATTTTACTAGAAATTTAAAGCACTTTTGTAAAAAGAACTAGAATTGGATGCTATAATTATTTTTAATAGATTCCTTGTAATTTTCTACCCAACTTTCATATATAACTTTTCCCTATAAAAGATTCCTAGTAATTACTAGGGTTTTATCAAGAAAAAGCCATTTATTTGATTAGTGGGCAGAGAGAGGTATTAATCGGAAATACCTCGGCCGTTAGATCAGTGTGTCGCTGTGTCCCGCATTGATCTGTCGCTCTGTGTCGAAGGCCTCCACTAACGGCGTGCGTCCCCAGCGTCAGACGTTGATTCCTGATCCAACGATCCCGATAAGTCGCGCCTTTACTTATCAAACCCCGTCTCAGTGCCGTCAGATCCCTTCGGGGATCACGGTGATCCCAGATCGGATGACTATTGTCAGTCGTCTTCCTCCCTTCCTTGCTGCAGGCTTCGCGGTAGAGTGAGGCGGAGCTCTCGCCGGAGAAGCAACGATTGATCGAGAGAGAGAGAACTGGGGTCTAATAGGCGGCCGTTCGTGAGCGTTAGGATGTTAGGAACTAGTAGGGACCCTTTTTATAGGGTTTGGTGGTCTTTTTAGGGTTTCCCCAACCCTACTGCCGTCATGGTGCACAACCCAATTGGGCGTTTTGTAACAACGCGATGAAAGGTTACCAAACCAGGGTATGGGCGACTCGGAATCCTCTCCTGATCGCAATGGAAGGATTTCCAAGATGGCACATCCATCTGATGACGAGGAAAGAGGTTAGGAAAACCTACCTGTAAATTGTGCTACAGTCCCCGATTCTTGTGACTTTGATGATGATCCCTGACCCGTTGGATTAGTATCCAACGGTCGTCATTACTCGCGCTTAAACAGAAAAGGAAATGTATTCCCAATAAAACAAGGAAAATCCTCATTTTAAAGATAACTTGGAAATTCGATGAATCTCCAACCATAAGTCTTTTTGGCCTCAAATTTTATAGGAAAGTCATTCACACGTTTATCTCTCATTGTGTAAAATTTGGAATCATTATCCCAAGGAAACGAGTCCTTTACTTCAGTTTCAAGTTATCCCTTATTTAATAGTATTTTCCACATATTCTTTATTTCCTTCACCATTATTTAATTATCTTGAGTTCCTTGAACCCCAAGGATCCTTTATAACATGAAATCCTATTATGGTAAATTATCTTTTAGCCTTTTGATCACTTTTACTCATTTTCTTATATATTCCATTATTCCCTTGTATTCTTTTATTAAATGGAATTCCCTTTTTCATTTCTTTTTATTTTTCTTTCAAATGGGCTTAATGGCCAATAAGGCCCATAAAGAAAGCATGCAAGGCCATTATATACAAAATTCATTCAAAACAAACCATGAAATCACACATTGGTCTTATTTATTTATTTAGAAGAGATTTGCAAATCTCATTACATGCATTGGAAAAATGAGGTTATAACAAGAGGGATCTCCATTCCTTCCCTACCACGATCCTAAGTCATTAGAGACAAGTTTTGTTGAAAGTATGAGGGGTACAACCTTATTTATAGGACAAACTCATCTCAAGAAATAGGGACTTTGTGTCCTTTCCCTGGTGGAGTCACACCACATCTACAGCCAATGCTGACTCTCATCTCAAGACAAGGACTCTAGGTCCATGCCAAAGGGTCATTGTGATCCACTACCTCATATCACTAATCAATCAAACATCTTCCAAAGATCAAATTGATAATGTGGTCCCAAATAAAAGATTACAAAACCTCACAATCATTTCTAAACTTGAACTCAAATTTTCATGTAAAATATAAAAAGAGTATACAAATAATAGCATGACTAATACATGATTTTTCTTGCAAGAAAGTAAATTACATCATGAAGTGGAAATGCTAGAACAAAACATTTTTTTCTTCATCCACCCAATGAAGTGCTTGGCCAAAGGCTAATGATCAATGGAAGAAGACCATGAAGAATGGATACTCATTGCTTGCATGCACACAAATACCATTGGTAGACTACTAGAAACTAGAAGATGATCTACCACCAAGGCATCATCTCTACACCATGAGGACCTTGCCCCTGCACCATCTGAAGGAGGAGTTACAATCTAAATGGGGATGTAGGAATAAAAGCCCCCTACACTAGAAGATCCTCTAAAATGTTGATTATTCCCATCACTCAGTGGAACACTCAATCCAAAGAGTATGCTCTCAACATTTGAAGCCTCTTCCATCTCTACAAAGGATGAAGTCCAACTAAAGTCACCTAGGAAGTGATCTGAGTCCCCAATGCTGAAATCATGATGGGTTCGCAACCCTGGGAAGTCATTTTAGCTACAAGAATCAACCAATAAATAAGGTGGAGCCTCAAGAAAAGAAACTACTTCATGTGGAGGAACCACCTCAAGAGGGGGTGGACAACAAAATGCATACCCCTAATCATTCTACTCCTCAGTCAAATCATAGTCGATCACCTACAATAAAATGCATGTCAAAGATAATGCAAGCATGCACAAAAGTAGCATCAAACTCATACGCTCACCACGGTAGGACATCAGAGTCGATCATATGCCTCTCTAGAAAAGAAAATGGGTTGACCAGGTATGTAGTAACTCCAGGTACTCATCATGCATCATCTTCACATACATCAATTCTTGAGTAGCCTGACAAATCTCAAGTCCAAAAGGGATCAACCTAGACAAAGGATCGAAAGGGATGTGCAAGCCTCCAGCCCATTGATGAGCAGCATGCTCGCCCATATACAACAAGCTCCCGGATGGAGAATCAAACTGGATTCAGCCAAATTCCACATCCAACACCTTATAATAGGTTTTACAAGATGTGTCCACCTCACCACTCTAAAACTTGGAGAAGATCTTGAATCAGACTTGGGAAAAACAATGAATCGAAGTCAGTTGAAGTACAAATGCATGATATAATTCAATGATCAAAGTAATATGCATACCTTGACCATGGTTATCATCTCTAGTTCACCTCTCCACTACTCATATGACAACCTAATAATACAGTCAACTCAAAGGACACAAGTAGGAAGAGAGACATGCAAATGGCCTTTTGGGCCACTCAAAGTGATAGGCCTATGCAGTCGGAAATGTTCATAACCCCACATCTACAAAACTCAGTGTCATAGTAAATAATCTATTGAAGTTATTTCAAAGAATAAAATGAAAACAAAGACATGTAAAATCTTACCTCCATCAAGCCTACAAATCCTTCACAAATTTTCATGGTGTGGACCATCCCACCTTTGACTTCACCCACTAGACATCTTTGCAAATGCATCAGCATATCGCCATACACTCCACCAACCCAACCAAAGAAAGGAACTAGACCAATGGATGTCTTGATCTTTGGCTGGGCTAGAGAAAAACATGCATGTGTGGATTTGATAGGATTCTCCTCATTGGTGGGCTTAAAAGGTGGAGATGTTATTGTGGGACATGTGGCCTTGAAAGCTATTGCAATCATAGTGATCAATCATGAGAAAGCATGCATTGACAATGAGCATGTATTTATACCTTTAAGGCTTGATACTTTTTTATTCTTAGCACCAGAGATTGTGAATCTTCTCAAAAGGTCCAAAAAGATATGCATGGTAATGTTATGAGCCCTAAGTCTATTGATGTAGTATTTTGGAGGATTGGTTTTGCCATCCAAAAGGGGTTGGCAGTGCAGCTTGTTGCTTGTCTACCTTCTATTTCTTAATGGGTTTCAATTGAAGTCGGATACAAATTTCTCTTATCAAATGGACAAGTACTAGAATGAAAAATATACCTTCCTAGAGACTAATGGAGATGAAAATTGTATTGAAATGTCATTGGAGAAGACCACCCAAGAGTTCTTGTTGCTGCAGTGTCGCTCCCAAAAAATGTCGGGTCAACGTTGGTGATTGCCCCAATCCGCGAGTATAGAACTAGAGGATCACTGCAATCTATCAGTCTTCCTCCTCTTTCATCTCGCCACCATTGTTGCTCCAAAACGCCTTGAGCTAATAGCTGGTGTTTGTGTGGGTCAAGAAGAAATGGGAAGGGTTCTCTACCCTCCTTCCATCCCCCCTCTTTTAAAGACAAAAATAATACATAATTTGCAAAAAGTCCCTATATTTTTGGCATAATTTATAGAACCGTAAAAAAATAGAAAATATCAAATCTTGAATCCAAAACCCAAAATCTCTATTCTTCTCAAAATGTTCACTAGATCTACCTATGATCTTTCAGGATCCAAGACTATGACCCTAAACTAAACCAAACACATTTTTAACTTACAATTTTAAGGTCCTAGCTCATGACCTAAAACTAAACCATGTCAAACCTCATTTCCAAATATTTGAGAGTTATGCACTATGAACTAAAATTGGTTCAATCATCCACATCGATTGTGAAAACCTTCCAAGGTCCTAGATCATGAACTTAAACTGAATCAGCACAAAGGTTTAAATTTCCAACACGTTTGGGTCATGGACTAAGATCTAAAACTAGAATGTGAATCTTATCCAAAACAATTTCCCAGATCCTCTTTTCATGTTTTCATCTGGGGTGTGTATTGATGACCTATGGCTGGAACTTAGATTGCCTCTCAATGAAAAACATTTTGACTAATCCCAGATGACACCGGGTTTATCATCTTTACTTTCACACACACATCTTCTAACAATCTAAGATCATGCCTTGAATAGGATTATCAACCTTGCCTCATGACCCTAAGTTATGGAACATATCTCAATTTCCCAAGATTGAGAACTAGGAAGTTGAGGAGAATCGACACTATAGAGGATGGAAGATGAACCAGTAGGGGAACATGTGTGAAGGATACCTTTTACTAGATAATAGTCTGAGCATCCAATCTCAATTCAATTTCTAATGTTGAAATCACACAGATCGCTAATAGATACACTCACTACCTAGAAAGGTCACCTTTAATCTAAAAAGATTTATTAAAAATAAAAAATGCCAAATCTTGAGCCCTATCTAGATAGGAAAAATCCTCATGTTACACCTTTTAAAAAAATTTAGTCCTGACTCTAAATTGGCCCACTCTAAAGAAAAAAAAACTAAAGATGCGTAGGAAAGGGGATGACTACCTCTTTTCTCCAAGATTTGTTTTTTAGGTAGAGTAGTTTCCACTATTTTAACGACCATAGACTGATGATCTCAATGTCTCACTGACAAAGTACAACCTACTATTTTCTTTTTTGCATCGCCTTTTTCTCACTAAGGCACGCTTTAGTGAGAGAATAAAGCATGCTAGTTTGATAACTAAGGCTGTGATGAGAGACACTTTTGAGACTGATAAACCTCTTATGGCTCATCAAAACATCAGGGGAATGAATGATGAACTAGATATAGGAAAGTACCTAAGTCATAGCTTGCCCTTAGTCTGGAGAAATCATTTATTTCCAATCTTTTCCTAACTAATTCAACTTTGTAATGAATATACATTACACTCGCTTTCCACCCTCCACAAGGTTTTTTAGAACATCCTTGATGATTTCAACCTTTTTGGGCATTCTCAACCAAAAATGGTGGTGTGACTTGGCTCAAGCATGTGGTTCTCACCCTTATCTCAAACCTTGCCTTGAGAGGGGCAAACAGTTGACACCCCATTTATCCTCACTCGGAAGAAATTCATGATTAATATCAATTCTTTGTCTAATGATGGAATACATTCCACATCCTACCCAATTTCCATATATTTTTACACATTTTCCCACCTATTTAATACAACCATTTTTGTCCACTTTCACCCTATTTAAGCTCATCCACAAAAAAGCTTCTTTCAGACTAAAGTGCAACTTGTCCATTAATTATGCCTTGAATAGGCTATCTTTGCCTAGTAGAATTTCCTAGAATTAAATATTTCCTCTTCAACTACCTTTTCCATACAAGTACAAGAATTAACCCTCACTTATCTTTCTCTGCAAGTTTTCTCTATTTTCATCAGAACATTTCAAAATTATTAAAAAAATGAGAAAATCCTTTAACCCGAAGGAGACATGGGAGAATTGAATCCTTTCACTAGTGCCATGTGGAGGATCACCTTGATCGCGTGTCAAGGGTGACACATCAGTGTTATATGCTGCTTCTTCCTAAAGTAGTTATCCAGAATCATAAACCCTAATCTAAAACTATAAGTAGATCCCCATACCCAACGTATTGTAGGCCCCTCTTGTCTCTCCTAAAGCCAGAGAAATGACTACCCCTCTCTTTATTTTCATATTGCCTATGATCAAGGGATCCTTCTTCTAACACCTCCTGCTCTGCTAGATCTATAGAATGATAAACTTATGAATTTGATATTTCTATTAGCTATAAATGCTTTGATTCTCTTGTAGTTATCACCTTTTTTCTATTTCTAAAAAACTCAGATCTATTTTTCTAAACATACCTCTACTGGTCACCCTCTGACATCCTACAAATTGATCCTGGTCACCAGTGATGAATCTCCATTATGGGAGGTTCGAGGTGATCAGGACAAGAATATACCTAAAAATTAGGACTTTTGGGGCCATGATAGGAAATTTATGGACTCCTACAGCCATGAAAGCCCACATACAATAAAAACTACTTTCTTTATCTTGTTTTTATGTTTTCTTTAACTTAACCATCCTGAATCGCTCAATTTCCTTGCAAGCCAACAGTGTTTTGATATGGGTTTACCAAGTAAGGTGGGAATTCTAATCCTTCCCCAATCTTAACTAGATTGTCATCTCTAATCTCTGGTTTTGCTTTTTATTTTTTGTTCTCTTATCCAGCATGGATAATCACTCAATTTACATTGTGGCTCTCATGATACATTTTCCCCTCATTTTTCATACAAAATGTGAAGGTGACTGTGAACAGTTTTTTATTTGCCATGTGATGTTTCACTACTGAAAAGGGATGGACATTTATTCCCTGAATATATATCTTTTTCCCCTTTTTTGGGTAGGGTGCAACACCTATTATATATATCTCATGGTATCTTTTGAACCAATATAGAAGGGTTGTGGTATAGTGTAAACAATGTAATCTCTAAAGAATATCGTGGGAAGGAAGTCAGGAGAGTAAAAAAAACTTATCATTGGTTTTACAATGTCCACAAGGGTGTCATTCCTTATTTTTTAGATACCATTATGTCATACTATTCCAGGTAAGATTCATTGTGATACAATGCCATTGTCTCTCATAAGGGCCTCAAAATCTTAGTCGGAGTATTTTGTATCTCCATTTGATTGAAGAGCTTTAATATTCTTTGCAAGTTGATTATATTTCATTTATGATTTACTTGAGCTTCTAAATAGTTTCCTATGTGTGTTTCATTAAATACACATATCCACATCTACAAAGGTCAATTAGTAAATGTGATGAAGCATTTATAGACACCTCTAAAATTTATTCTAAAGAGTACACATACATCAGTATGTATGAGTCCTAATAGGTTGCTTTCCCTATAACTATTACCAGTAAAAGGTTCCTTTTCATATTACCTAATAAACAAAACTTACATGTCTCTCTTAGTTCAAACTAAAATGAGTCTAGATATCCATATTTAAGGAGTCTAAATATGTGATTCTCATTTATGTGGCCTAAACAACAATATCGTGGGTAGGTTTTGCTTTGGTCATGGATTTTATGTTTCTTGGTATTTATGTTATAGATGTGTGTATGACAATCTAAAAGATATATACCATAAGAGATAGAGACACCTCCATAAAATATATCATACTAACAAATAAACAATGACCAATTTAAATATAAAATTAAAAACCATTCTAGTCTAAACATGAAATAGAGTTTATGTTTATATTTATATTAGGTACATAATAGTAGTTATCTGACTCTGTTACAAGCACATTGGCATAGATAAATAATATGTGCCTACTATAATGGAACTAATTGTTTTTCCATTAGCAACATGTAGTTCCACCTCTCCCTTCTTCAAGGGTCTACTTCTTTTCAGATCACACATATTTGAACATATGTGAGATCCAAATCTGGCCAATATCCATGATGAACAAGTAAATAAATTTATCTATGCAATATATACATACAAAATGGATATCTCTATACCCTACTTCTTTCTCTTTAGTTCCTCTACATAGAGAAGTCCAATTATTTTCCAATTTCTATCATGGTAACAATGGTGGTCGTTACCTTCTTGACTTGCTCCTTATTTTGCTTTGAGTATAGAAGACTTGGACATTTTTTCAATATTAGACTTTTCTTGGCTTTTTAATTTTCCTTGAATTTATTCTTATTATGTGATAACCTCCAATTTTGTGATGTTATCTTAGTAATTTTCTTTAAGTTTTCCACACTCTTCCTCAGATATATTAGATAGAATCTCTAACTATTCTCTTTTATTGCAAACATATTGTTAGATTAACTTTTTCCTTTTTACTTACAGAAAAAGAGACAAAAAAAGTCACAAAAAGACCCAAACGGTCCCAAGACCGCATGGACTCAAACGGTCCCAAGACCGCATGAAGACAAACGGTCCCAAGACCGCATGAAGCCAAACGGTCACAAGACCGCATGGACTCACACGGTCCCAAGACCGCATGGACTCACATGGTCCCAAGACCGCATGAAGCCAATCAATCTCAAGACCGCATGGACTCACACGGTCCCAAGACCGCATGGACTCACACGATCTCAAGACCGCATGAATCCAAACGGTCTCAGAGTCCAAACGGCCTCAGAGTCCAAACGGTCTCAGAGTCCAAACGGTCTTCAAGACTGTTTGGACCCAAAAACCGCCCAAACCGTTTGGACTTCACTTAAAGCCTATAAATAAGACTCGAGGGGTCCTCTCAAAAGTATCAAGTTTCAGACGTCCAGAGGCTGCCTCTCCTACTCCAGAGCTATTCCATCTCCATCCTCCACCCAAAGGTTGTCGGTCTGAGATCCACACTCCATCCCGAAGTTGCTTTCTCTCTCATCGCCAAAGAAGGTGGGAAGATGAGTCCTCATCATCGAGAAACCTATGAAGTGTGAAGATCGTCCTTCTCTCTCTTTCCAAGGGGTTAACTTTCCTCTCTCTTTTGTGGGGATGACGTTCTCTCTCTCTCTTCCCGCCTCCTTCTTTGTCCTTGCTATGAGCGAGTAGTACCATTCACTAGGGTGTGGGGAGTAACCCCGCTACCCATGTTTCATTTCATGCAATGTAATCCATAGTTTGCAATAGAGATATATTTTCTTTTCAGTTCGACATCAATCGTTTAATGAATGCTTGTTGCTTGATCACCAACTTGTGTTATCTTTTATCTTGTAGTATGAATTGTCTACGTTTGTACTATTAGATTCGAATCTCGATTGAATGTTGGTTCTTGATGCATGTATCCACCATGCATCTGTTTCGGTATCTAGGAGTGTTTTCCAAGAAGTGAAGTAAACTCACTTACATCGTTGCACTTTCATACTATGAAATGGAATCAGTTGACGTATGAAAGTACAACCTTGATAAGTCGAGGAACACACTTTACGGAGGGAATGCTGTAAAGTAAGTGACCATTCGTTCGAGGATGGCTGGCATTACAAAATTCTCACGCTCCTCGTAGTTAGTTCTCTGAAAGGAAGCTAAGTCTACGAAGATACTAACTGATTTGACTCTTATTGCAGGTTATGTTTTTGTGTTGCATGTATTGATCCATGCGTAGTGGTAGTGAAAACCGATCACATCCTAGTGATTTCTTATCATTGTTAAAAACCTTAAGTTTACTTCCTTTTCTTTACTTTACTTGCACTTACATTAAAACAACCAAATCAAAACTTTGGACTAAATATCAACTATTAAGAAGTTAAGTGAAATTCTAAACGTTTTCCATCTTGTTGCTACCAACAAGATCATTGTCCTGAGGATTCGACCCTTAACTATACTACGATAAGACTTCCACGTATCTTAGCATACATGGGTGGAGTTCTCAATCTAGTATAAACAAGGCTAAACTTAAAGACTTACCATCTTTAGGATTTTTAGTGGTGCACGCAATTCCACGTGAGTGGAAGCTCTATCAAAAATTGGCGTCGTTGCCGGGGACAACGGAACGTTTTTATTTCATTTAGTATCTTTCTAGTTGGTTAGGTTTTTTCACTTTCCTTCAAGCATTAGTCCATATCTTCTTAAGTTCATCATATCTTTGGCATCATCTAAAAGGTGTGTTCTTTTCTCTACTCAGGTAGAAGACGTATATGCAATCATCGCATAACCTTGGATTCTCCCCTGATCCAAAGTACGACTCTGAGGTAGAGAGAATCTTCCATCGCCGCATCAGACTTAACCGCCAAAGAGCCAGGCAAATGGATGAAGATCAAAGCCAAGCTGCACTAATCATGGAAAGGGTCAATGCCACCATAGCCACTCAAAGAGCACAACTCATCGCTGACACCCGTGCTCATATTCAAGCGGAGATCCGAGCGGAAGAACAGGCCCGCATCCGAGCTGAAAATGAAGCAGCTAACCAAGCTGCCCAGTTAGAGCTAAGAAATAAGCAATTGAGGGATTATGTGGTCCCTAAGAACTATGAAGACAATCATCCAGTTCGGCCTCCGATCATCAACATACCCAATTTTAAGATTCGGACATAATGGATTCAGATCATGCAGGGCATCTCATTCTCTGGAGGTTCTAGAAATGACTGTATGGATCACTTGAAGAGGTTCAAGGCACTTTGCCGACTGGTCCCACAGGCTGGAGTTGCTTTCGATGCAATAATGCTACATCTTTTCCACTTCCCTCTATCAAGAAGAGCCTTGAGCTGGTACAACTCGCTTGATAGGGAGCCAATAATCACCACATGGGCTCCCTTGGAAGAAAAGTTCCTGGAGAAGTTCTTCCCCCCTTCATTAACTTACGAAATTAGGGTGCAGATTAACCACTTCACCCAACTTCCTGGAGAATCACTTGCAGAAGCTTGGGAAAGGTTCAAAGAGCTTCTAAGAAAGTGTCCTCATCACGGTATCTCCCAAAATCAATTAATAGAAACATTCTATAGGGGAGTGAGTGATGACATCAAGCAATTTCTGGATTCCTCATCTGGAGGAAATTTTATGAGAAAGAACTACGAGGATGCTTGGAAAATCATCACACTTGGAGCTGAGAATCAATCCAATTGGGGACGATCATCTGGAAAGGGAATCCTCAAAGTTTATAAAGCTGAGGAATCAATGGAAATAAAGGCTATTGTTGAAGCCTTAAAAACCATAGCTCATAAATAGTAGGCTCTTGAAACTTCGCTTGGAGAATTCGATAAGAAGAAAAACCCTCAAATTCAATAGGTTAAAGCTGCCACAAGGACCTGTGAAACCTGTCATGCATCCGATCACCCAACTCTGTCATGTGGTCTGCTTTACAATGTGATGATGGATATGCATCCACCACAACAACAGTACGAACCAATCATTGAACAAACTGAAGAGAAAATGCCCGAACAAGTTAATTCCATTCATTCCATACCGAAACAAGCTTACTATAACCCAAGCCAACCAAGAAACCACCCCGGGTTTCAATATGGAAATCCTGCGGGGACTGCCAATCCACAGCACCAAACACAAGGAGGATCTTCTAATAGACTGCCACCAAGATTTCAAAGAAACTTTAACCAGAATCAAGGGAACCTTAGAAATAACCTACTAAGATCCAACTACCAAAGGAATTCCTCCGCTTACTACCAATACACCCATCCTCCTCTGCACCCACAACTACCCCCTCAGCTGCAACAATCGCAGCAGCCTCAGTTAGCACCACCTCTACAACAGCCACATCAAGGACAACAGCAATTTCAACAGAAAAATATCCCTTCCCAACCCACCGATGAGATAACTATGATCAGGAAAATTCTACAATCGCAACAAGCTATGCTCGCTAATCAGCAAGCTCAGCAGAAAGTTGTAGAGGCTCAACTAGCACAAATTGCTGCCCAGTTGAAACCTCCAGCAGGAACTTTTGCTGGCCAACCAGAGTCGAACCCAAGACATGACTAGAATAGACCGGAGCAACTGAACACTGTCAGTACCAGATCAGGTCGTGTCTTTCATGAAGCTACAAGGATCATTCATGATAATGATGATACATCTGTCTTTGTTCCAAATGCAAACCCAAGTCTAGCAACTGAGAATTCTGTAGAGACTGAAAAAGGCAAGGAAAAGGAACAAGCCCCCAAGGAGTCAGAGGTCCCGCAATATAAACCTAGGATACCATATCCAGGTAGATTGAAAGAGACTAAGATGGACACTAGATTCCAAAAATTCAAGGAGGCAATGAAGAAACTCTATATCGACATCCCTCTCCTCGATGCCCTCTCCGAAGTACCAGCTTGGGCTTAATACCTAAAAACTTTGCTATCAAGGAAGTACATTATTTAGGAGCAAGAGACCATTAAACTAGCTCAAACTACCTATGATATCATTCTTAACAAGATGCCAAAGAAAAAGAAGGACCCTGGTTCCTTCGGTATCCAGTGTTGTATTGGAAATGCTTCAAGCAAGAAGGGATTAGCTGACTTAGGAGCTAGCATATCAATTATGCCTTACTCCATGTGTAAAAGATTGGGTTTTACTGACTTATTACCCACAACAATGATGATTCAGTTAGCTGATTCTACTATCACTGCACCCCTAGGAATTATTGAAGACATTCCGGTCAGGATAGGTAAAGATGCTTATGTCCCATGTGATTTTGTCATCATGGATATCAAGGAGGATTTGAGATACCCAATAATATTTGGCAGACCTTTCCTTGCCACAGCCAGGGCGCTTATTGATGTTGAAGCTGACATGATCATCTTATGACTGGGAAAAGAAGCAATTCAATTCCGAGTTCTCAACAGCATGAAAGGTGCCAACATTCAAGAGGAGGTTTTTCTCCTAGATGCAATTCACCAAATGTCCCAATTGGAAATATCCAAGGCATATGATGAGTTAGAGAATGTTCTAACAAACCCAAAAGTTGAATTCTCGGTCAATGAATTGGTTCAACAATGCTTGCAACACTTAGAGAAAGCCGAAGAAGCACCAACGGCTACCTTTGAGGAGCTCAAATCTGCCACTATTTTAGAAACAACGGAAGCACCCAAGGCTCCCGAGATGAAGACTCTACCCACGGGACTTAAACACGTCTTCTTGGACAAAGAAAAATTATATCCAGTTATCATCAGTTCCACTCTGACAGGAGACCAAGAAGAAAGGCTTCTCGACGAATTAAAGAAGCAAAAGAAGGCCATTGGGTACAAAATAACTGACTTGACTGGTATAAACCTTGCCTTATGCATGCATAGACTACCCATGGTCGAGGAATTCAAGCCTTCAAGAGAGCACCAAAGAAAGTTGAATCCCAATCTTAAGGAGGTGGTCCGCCTTGAAGTCCTCAAACTGCTAAAAGTCGGCGTTATTTACCCAATTTCAGATTCCCAGTGGGTCAGCCCTATCCAAGTGGTCCCCAAAAAGGGGGGGACCACTGTCGTGCTAAATGACAAAAAAGAGCTAGTACCTACAAGGACTGTGATGAGGTGGAGGATGTGTATCGACTACAGGAAATTATACAAATCAACGCGAAAAGATCACTACCCTCTACCCTTTCTCGACGAAGTCCTAGAACGCTTAGCCCACCAAAAATACTTCTGCTATCTCGACGGTTATTCTGGGTTCTACCAAATCCCTATACACCCGGAAGACCAAGAGAAAACTACCTTTACCTACCCCTTTGGGACCTATGCTTTCAGAAGAATGCCATTCGGGTTGTGCAATGCACCTGCTACATTCCAAAGGTGTATGTCTGCCATTTTTGCAGGATTAACAGAATCTATAATGGAAGTATTTATGGATGATTTTTCAATTTATGGAGATTCCTTCGATAACTGTCTACTCAATCTTGCACAAGTCTTACAACGATGCGAGGAGACAAACCTCATCCTGAATGGGGAAAAATGCCATTTTATTGTAACTGAAGGTGTCATCCTCGGGCATAGAGTGAGTGACAGAGGGATTGAGGTTGACAAGGCAAAAATCGATGTTATCTCGAAGTTGTCGCCACCAAAAGATATAAAAGGAGTACGAGCATTCCTGGGTCATGCTGGGTTTTACAGAAGATTTATTAAAGATTTCTCAAAAATAGCGAAACCCATGACCCAACTTCTTACTAAAGACACCGAGTTCAATTTTAATCAAGAATGCTTATAGAGTTTCTCAACTCTGAAAAATGCTTCAATCTCTACACCCATACTAAGAGCCCCAGATTGGTCACAACCTTTTGAAATCATGTGTGATGCCAGCGATTACGCCATAGGGGCCGTATTAGGACAGAGAATCAACAAGAAACCTTATGTAATCTACTACGCATCTAAAATGCTTGATGAAGCATAGAAGAACTACACTACTATAGAGAAGGAGTTCTTAGCTGTCATCTATGCGTTCGAGAAATTCCGCTCTTACTTGATTGGATCCAAGGTCATCGTCTACACTGACCACTTCACCATATGATATCTAATTCAGAAGCAAGATGCAAAACCCAGACTTATCCGCTGGGTATTGATGCTTCAGGAATTCGATTTGGAAATCAAAGACAAAAGCGGAGTGGAAAACGTCATAGTCAATCATCTCAACCGCATTGAAGTCGAGGATGAAGATAAAGTACTGATCCGAGACTCCCTTCCAAATGACCAACTAATGAAAGTTACCAATGGATTCCCCTGGTATGCCGACATTGTTAATTATCTGGCTACTAGAATCATTCACCCTTCCGCCTCCCATCACGACAAAAGGAAATTCCTCCATGATGTAAAGCAATTCTATTGGGATGAACCCTACCTTTTTCGCCTTTGCGCAGACGGACTTTTTCGTCGCTACTTACCTGAAGAAAAGATGACCCCTGTCTTAGAGCATTGCCATTCCGGCCCCACTGGGGGACACATGAGTGCGAAGAAAACTTCCATGAAAGTTCTGCAATCAGGTTTCTTTTGGCCAACCATAGCAAAAGATTCTCATGATTTTATAAAATCTTGCAACAAATGTCAACTTTCTGGTATCATATCTAAAAGGAATGAAATGCCCCTCACCATGTGGCAAGAGATCGAACTTTTCGACGTGTGGGGGATAGACTACATGGGCCCCTTTCCTTCTTCATATGGTTTCTCCTACATTCTGGTTGCAGTAGACTATGTCTCGAAATGGGTCGAAGCTATACCCACAGTATCCAGTGATTCCAAACCAGTCATTAAGATGTTTAAAGATATCATTTTCCCCATCTTTGGAGTTCCCCAAACCGTCATATCCGATGGAGGGACCCATTTTCTAGAATGAAGCTTTGAAGCCCTCTTAAAGAAATACGGTGTTAACCATAAAGTTGCCACGCCTTACCATCCACATACCAGTGGTCAGGTTGAGGTTTCAAATAGACAACTAAAGGCAATCTTAGAAAAAACAGTCAATAGACACTACACTGACTGGTCCACCAAGCTTCCCGATGCCCTTTGGGCTTACCGAACTGCTTATAAAACACCAATAAGGACAACCCCGTTCCGTTTGGTATACGGGAAGTCATGTCATCTTCCAGTGGAACTGGAACATAAAGCTTGGTGGGCCATTAAACAACTGAATTTTGATTTTAAAAGTGTCGAAGAAAATAGACAACTCCAACTACAAGAGCTCGAGGAACTCTAAATGACCGCTTATCAAAGTGCCAGGATTTATAAAGAACAAACCAAAATGTGGCACGACGGTCATCTAAAAAGGAAAGACATCACCATTGGTGACAAAGTACTCCTTTTCAACTTCAAGCTCAAATTGTTCCCCGGAAAACTCCGCACAAAGTGGTCCGGACCTTTCACCATCAAACATATATACCCGAATGGAGCTGTCATAATTGTTGATGACAATGGAGGAGAAAGGACAGTTAATGGCCATCGATTGAAAAAATACTACACTCCAGCAGATAAAATGATGAGACAAACTATTGAGATCAAAGACGCCACAACATCATCATAACAACATCGAAACCTTGTCGAGCCAGCGACGTAAAACCCAGGCGCTACTTGGGAGGCAACCCAAGATCTTATTTTTTCCTTTAAGTTACCTTAGGATTAACTTCTGAAAATATAGAAATTATATAACCAAAACAAATATAAAAATATAAAAATCAAAATAACCTTAACCCTCCCAAACGGTCTTGAAACTATTTGGAACCAAACGATCTTGAAACCGTTTGGAACCAAATGGTCTTGAAACCGTTTGGAGCCAAACGGTCTCGAAACCGTTTGGAGTCAAACGGTCTCGAAACCGTTTGGAGTCAAACGGTTGCTAAACCGTTTGGAGTCAAACGGTTGCTAAACCGTTTGGAGTCCAAAACTGTCGCTGAATCGTTTTACCTAAGGGTTTTATAAGGTCAACCCCCTGAATCCTATAAATATAACCCCCCTCTCCTTCTTCTTTCTTTCGACTCTCGAGTTTTCTAAAAACCCTCGGTGCACTGTTCCATCTCTGCTTCCATTCGTGCGCAACCCACGACCTAGATTCTCCCCGCCATCGCCCTTCCCGGTTCTGTGTGTCTTCACGGTGACCGCACCTCTATCACCACCTCTCCTCACATCATCGTCGTCATCTCCGTCGTCGTCGCCCCATCTTCTGCACACCTTCACGACGACCTCGCCTGGGCTATCACAGCTTTTACACCGTCTTCTTCCTTACCTGCAAACAACAAGGTAAACGCGCCACCATCACTGACATCTTCGACTCCGCCGTGGCACCCTATTCGTCACCACCGTCCCCCTTATCGCTATCGCCGGCCGCTCCCCGACGTTTCACCTTCCAAACGGTCTTCGAACCGTTTGGACCAAACGATCTTCGAACCGTTTGGACCAAACGATCTTCGAACCGTTTGGGACCAAACGGTCTTCGAACCGTTTGGAACCAAACGGTCTTCTAAACCGTTTGGAACCAAACGGTCCGTTTGGAACCAAACGGTCTTCGAACCATTTGGGACCAAACGGTCTTTGAACCGTTTGGAACCAAATGGTCTTCTAAATCGTTTGGAACCAAACAATCTTCTAAACCGTTTGGGCCAAACGGTCTTCGAACCGTTTGGGACCAAACGGTCTTCAAACCGTTTGGAACCAAATGGTTTTCAAACCGTTTGGAACCAAACAGTCTTCAAAACCGTTTGGTCTTTTCAACACCATCTGCTTTTTGTTAAAACATGAAAATATATAAACTCATACAAAATCAATCTTTATGCTAACACATGACTTTCCATTTTCAGAAATGGCATCACCAGCTAAGGAAGCCACAGGAACTGTTGAAGCTCCATTTTGGACAAAGGAGCAATTGATGGAAGACCGAGCCAAACTCCAAAAGATCGTAGATAACTACAACAAGACTGGAAAGGCCCCACCAAAGATCAACATCATAGCGATCTTATGTGAAATTGATCGCATCAACAAATGCCTAGCTAAGGAGCCTAAAGAAGAAGTGGAAGAAATATCCTCCAGTGATGAAGGCTCCAAATACGAGCCTAACTACGAAGATGAATCCCCAACCGAAAAATCCAAAGGGAAACAAACAGCCCAGGAAGCTGTAAAAGAACAACCAGTGAAGAAACGGGCAAGGAAATAAGTCCACCCCACCACTGCTAGGGAACAAAACCTAGCAGGCTATATCCCATCAACTACCACCACCACCCCCAATACCACTCCAACTACCACCACTACCCCCGTCTTCTCAGTACTCACCACCACCGCACCACCACCAGAAAACCTCTACATCCGTACCCTCCCCTCCATCGATAATATACTAAAACCAACAAAGTACGTCTGCTCAAGCGTACTCCTACAGATGGGGATCTACAACAGAATCCTCACCATGCTAGAAAGCGCTAATCTCTCCATACTATGCTTTGTCCCCGAAATTTCATATGTCGAACCCACTATAGAATTCTTCACACATCTCACCAAAGAAGCTGTCGGCATTATGGATAGATCAAGGGATGGAGCTCACTGTAGGCTGGTCACCAAGCTCTTTGGCAGCAAGGTTGTCATCACAGAAAACATGCTGAATGAAATCTTTATAGACAACCAGGAGCAGATCAAGAAAGCCACAACTGTTGGAACAGAGAATACCAATTTCAACAGACATAACTTCTGGAAATCCCTGATAGGGATCCCCACCGACAAGGCAAAGACATGCAAGGCCTCAAACATACAATCTAGATTAGTGTGCATGTTGTGTAAAATTCTCACAGGTGCACTCTTCCCCAGAACGGAGGGTGGGAATGTCATAATTTTAGATTTTTTTGTCCTCTGGTCAGTCCTACACGGGATACCAGTCAACATTGGATGTCATATGATCCAGAAGCTATCTGCTTATGCCCTGGGGAAGGAAATTTGCATGGGGGGTCATATCACATCCATTATCAAATATCTCAAGATGGACAGACCTCTACCAAGATGCAAGCAGATAAAGGGCGACATCCTAACCAACGAACAAACTTTGAAAAACTCCTACATCATCAAAGATAAGGATGCAAAGTTATATTACATTTTCTGCCCTATAGTCAAATCATCTAGAACCCTACTACCGCTCCCAGAGCTTGTAGATTACGACAAGGAAAAGCTCCTCTTCACTCACGAGGAGCTCACAAAACTCATAGTTGCAGTCAAGGCACCAGAAAAGAAAAAAAAAAAAAGCAAAGGCGGGGTAGAAAGAACTTAGCATAACCGCCCCGACAGCTAGGGTAACAAAAATTCCAGTAAACCGTCCCTCCAAAAGAGTTTCGTAGAAACAACAGTTGTCGGGGACACCAACATCAAAACCGCATCCAGAGACAGAAACCCCCCTCCCCAAAGAACAAATCACCACCTCATCTCTAGACTCCTTCATTATGAGTCTAAATGCTGAGCTTACCACCACCACCTCACCACCCTCCACCTTTCCACAATCCACCACTCTTCCATCTTTCTCCACAACTACACCACTACCCGCATCCTCCTCTTCACCCTTTTTCTCTTCGGGCATCCCCTTCTCCACTCCTACGCCCGACTTCACCACCTTCACCTTCATCCCCATAGTCTTTCCCCCAACACTATCAATCCCACCATTTTCACTAGATATACCATCACCTTTCCCATCCACCACCACCCCGACACCGCCGGTGACCCCATCTATAGTCACCACGTAGTTTGCGGAACCATGAACAGTGTCTCTTCCGCAAGACACTACAACCTTCCCACCCAGACCCCAACCACCCCACCCTTCCATAATCGGGGTCCCTTTCACAAATGTCGGTGAGGAATTCGAACGTTAATTTGACATCATCCGAAACCTCCTCACTGACCCTTCTAACATAATGCATTCCATTTTTTCTTGTGTGCAGGGAATATCTAAACATGTCACCAAGATCGACGAGAAAAATCGTGCCTTGCCAAGCATCCTCCAAGATTTTCAGCAATGACAAGATGTAGTGGCCAGGCAAGTTGATCACATCGACAGCCACTACAACAACTTGCCCGAGCTGGTCCTTGGAGTAAAAAGCCAGCAAGAAGCGATGGCCAAGCAAGTCGACAAGATCTCTACACAGACTCAACCTCTGCCTAAGACTCTCCACAAGCTCAAGCAGCAACAAACAGCTCTTAGCACGCGCTTGGATAACATCAGCAACACTCTCACACAACTCAACAATCGCCAAGAGGAGTCGACAAACAATGAAATCCAACAATTACGAGCTACAGTAACAGATCTTACAGCGCAACTCCTCTCTGCCGAGGTCCGATACAAAGATCTCAAGGAAACACAAGACGCACTGCTCAAAACACACAAGCATGTGCAAGTGGCGTTTGACGAGTTACAAACCATCCACTGGTAGTGCAGAAAGACAGCACAAAAGAAGCTAACAGACAAAGCAGCAGCTGACAAAGAAGGCGATGATGAAGATGAATATGACTCCGACTCCTCAGCTGATTCTAACGACAATACCACCTCCTCAGATGACAAATCTAATGACCCACACAATGATGGGGAGGGCCCAAGCCAAGGAGAAGAACCTTCTCAGAAAGGATATGACAAAGACCACTAAGAAGGTGGACATCATCCCAAGTCCCTCACCCACAATGAAAATGTAAATATATCATATGGGGACCAATTCCTCAATTACTCTGCCTTGGGATCCATAGGGGAGTCTGCAAAAGATGTGGCTTTTGTTGAGTTCCACCAATGTATTTTAGGAACCATCGCAAGCCCACCAGCAACAACCACTCAACATTTTTCCGCACTTGACCAATCAGTGCCCTTTCCCCCAGAACAGGAAGAATCAGAACGAGTATGTTTAGATATAGATGAAGAACTCAATTCTACTTCTGATTCAGATGAAGATCTGCAAGGCTGTATAGAAGATTTGGAACAAACTTCTTCACCCCCTCCACAGGAGCTTCCCCCGCCACCACCTCTACCGCATAAGATGCACAATTTAGATACGGCGACCATCTCTACACTAGATGCTCAGGACATCTTTATCCTGAACACTATTGTCGACGATGCCAAAGAGGGGGAGACATCATCTACCACAATACAAAGACTAAGTGCAAGTTGACAAGTGAAGATTTCCGCAACATCCTGTGACCACGGTCAACGATGTCAATGGAAATCTTCTGTGTCCTACTTGCCAACTGCATAGAAGTTTACAGAAGATCAAAGAGGCAGCATCCAGTATTTAATGCATCACCTGCTCTATCTATAGGCTTGTTATACAAAGAAATACGAGCAAAGTCAATAGAGCGACTGCGTGATGGTTTAGCACGGAGGGCACGATATCTTACCGTGCTATTTCAAGTTTCTGATCACTGGTTGTTTATGATTGTGGACACCGAGGCTCAGGACGCCAAGGTGTACAATTTTTGCACCACTGAGCTACCAGCCGGAATAATAAATTTTGTTGGAAAAGAAGCAAGAGAGGCAAGATGTATACCTTTTCGGCTTCTTAAGCTAATTTGGGCTGCACGCTCGTCCCTCCGTCAGGACTGGAGCCAACCCTGATTCCAAATAATAAACCCGCAAGTCCAAACTACTGAGGGATTTGGGGATTGTGCTTTCTGCACTATCTGTCACATTCAAGCACTAAACCAAGAAATCCCCTTTACCGAGCTGGCCGCCGAAGATTTTCACCCTGCGAGGGCATTACACCATGGAGCTTATTTGTGATAGAAGGTTCTTCAAGGACCCGACAATGGCACCAGATGATGTCCCTCGCTACCTCTTTTCAGCAATCCAACGTTCGCAAAGGCAACCTTTCAGATAAACTTTAAAAGAATTAGAGAAAAACAAACAGCCAACCATAGTTCCCGAGCAAAGAAAATGGGACCCTTCCCACTTTGATCTGGTGTAGGATAAAGGGGACATAGATCTTTTGTCAGGGGCAACCATTAGGAGATCGCCATCACAAATGGTGCCCCTGTCTGCCATAGAACCAACTTTCCCAAATTTCGACCGTAGTGCTTGCAAAAGTATCTCCTACAATGAACTCCGTCTCATCATGTCAAGGCTTTACGCCAAGAAAGATGACCTCGTTTTCATGTCCGGTGACATTTTGGTCATGGCAGATGCATTATGAGAAATTGTATAGTTCAAAGGGTCTCTATCCGTGAGCTTGATGGTTGCCTATCAATTTCTTCTCGGACGGAATCACCCTACAACCTATATGGAATCCGCATATATGAAGGACGATCTCCTAAAGCTAAAGAACTTCAGAACAACTGAAGCACTAATTTCCTTCCTACAACATACAACACCAAAGTTTATCATGCTACCCTTCCTTCACCATGAGCATTGGATGCTTCTGGCAAAAAACCTACCTGAAGGAACAACTACCATCTACAACAGTTCTGACAGCCAGTTCAATCCACGGCAGAAGAAATATGTAGTGACACCAAAGATGCCCACAGAGGAAGTGGCGAAGGAATGTGCATACAGACTAATCGATATTCTAAGTCAGCACACAAGGGCATACGGCAAAGAACACTTTCATCGCCCATCCTTCAACCACAAATGTCCCCAAAAAATTCGGGAATCAAATGACTATAGCTTCCACATCCTCTATTGGATGTACACCATCATGGTCCTTCAAAGACCAGTAGAGGATATGACAGACGTGGATTACCACGCCCTACACGGAAAGTTTGCAGCTAATCTACTCAGAACACCAGGGGCAAACTCAGGATTAATAGAAGCCTGACGCCTTTGTCCTTATACTTCTCAACCTATCACTTTGACACTCTGAGGACAGAGTGAGTGATAAGTTAGGGGGGAGTACATTCGACAAGGGCAAGGTATCATTTCTATATCCTTCTTTATCCATCTTCTCTTTCAATTTTGTACAAAATTTTCTTAGTTTCCCTTACACATTTAGTTTTTGTTTTAAATAATTCATCCGATAATAAATCTTTGGAATAAAGTCATCCCTCGCTAACTTTAGAATCAATTCATTCTTCAAGAATAATAACTAGAATAGCACTTAGACGTATAATGGTGACTTAATAATTTCTCTTCACTCTTGATTTTCATGCTGTGGTTTCACTTCTACATCTGACTCTCCACAAGTCAATATCAAGGCCGAAATAAGCCAAGCACTATCAAGGACAAGAGGGGCATCAGGTGACATCCAAATCAAGAAGTCTCGCAAGTGGACCATTAAAAGAAACCAAAAAAAGTGCATGTCGAGAAACTCTAAGAACAGCTTTCCTCTCTTCAAATAAAAGAGGCTTGGCCGCCCAAATATATTTTCCCTAAAAACCCCAAATTCTAAGCTTGAGAGTTTACGAATAAAAGCCAGAGAGTCGAATAAAACTATGAGATTTGTGCCATAAATAAGGACCTATATAAGGAACCAATGAAGGTCTCACCCGGCCGGCACATTCAGCTTCCCTCACAAAGGCAGATGTGTCGTGCCCGGTAGTGAAACCCTAAGGTATCTAAATATATGAAAGTCTTATAAAGGACTCGCCCGGCCGGTACATTCAGCTGCCCTCACGAAGGCAGATGTATCGTGCCTGGTAGTGAGATCCTAAAAGCGTAGACAACCCCTCCCTCACTTGAAGGGGGAGTTACACATCAAGCCTTTAGCCAACCTTCATACCCACTCTAGCCTCCAGTAGGTTTTTCAGAGAGGTATAAATCTGATTAGAGTCGACGACATGCAAAGAATAAAAAGTGGTCCCAATGCAGGCTATGAGATATGGAAGAAACCTGAGACCCAAGCAACTCTAAATACCTGAAAGAGCTAAGACAAACAATAAGACTCGATATGACCTTAGGAGAGCTCGGGTTTATAATTGAAGCAAGAATATGGAAATCTTAACTAAATAAAATCACCTTGCCATTACATGCCTCAACTCTATCTAACTTGAGGACAAGCTAGACTCTAAGTTGGGGGGGTGATAACCTCCAATTTTGTCATGTTATCTTAGTAATTTTCTTTAAGTTTTCCACACTCTTCCTCAGATATATTAGATAGAATCTCTAACTATTCTCTTTTATTGCAAACATATTGTTAGATTAACTTTTTCCTTTTTACTTACAGAAAAAGACACAAAAAAGTCACAAAAAGACCCAAACGGTCCCAAGACCGCATGGACTCAAATGGTCCCAAGACCACATGAAGCCAAATGGACCCAAGACCGCATGAAGCCAAACAGTCACAAGCCGGATGGACTCACACAGTCCCAAGACTGCATGGACTCACACGGTCCCAAGACCGCATGAAGTCAACCGACCTCAAGACCGCATGGACTCCCACGGTCCCAAGACCGCATGGATTCACACGATCTCAAGACCGCATGAGTCCAAACAGTCTCAGAGTCCAAACGGTCTCAGATTCCAAACGGCCTCAGAGTCCAAACGGTCTCAGAGTCCAAACGGTCTCAGAGTCCAAACGGTCTCAGAGACCAAACGGTCTCAGAGTCCAAATGGTATCAAAGTCCAAACGGTCTTCAAGACCATTTGGACCCAAAAACCACCCAAACCATTTGGACTTCACTTAAAGCCTATAAATAAGACCCGAGGGGTCCTCTCAAAAGTATCAAGTTTCAGACATCCAGAGGCTGCCTCTCCTACTCCAGAGCTATTCCATCTCCATCCTCCGCCCAAAGGCTGTCGGTCTGAGATCCACACTCCATCCTGAAGCCACTTTCTCTCTCATCTCCAAATAAGGTGGGAAGAGGAGTCCTCATCATCGAGCAACCTGCGAAATGTGAAGATTGTCCTTCTCTCTCTTTCCAAGGGGTTGGCTTTCCTCTCTCCTTTGTGGGGATGGCGTTCTCTCTCTCTCTTCCCGCCTCCTTCTTTGTCCTTGCTATGAGCGAGTAGTACCATTCACTAGGGTGTGGGTAGTAGCCCCGCTACCCATGTTTCATTTCATGCAATGTAATCCATAGTTTGCAATAGAGATATACTTTCTTTTCAGTTCGACATCAATCGTTTAATGAATGCTTGTTGCTTGATCACCAACTTGTGTTATCTTTTATCTTGTAGTATGAATTGTCTACGTTTGTAATATTAGATTTGAATCTCGGTTGAATGTTGGTTCTTGATGCATGTATCTGCCATGCATCTATTTCGGTATCTAGTAGTGTTTTCCAAGAAGTGAAGTAAACTCACTTACATCGTTGCACTTTCATACTATGAAATGGAATCAGTTGACGTATGAAAGTACAACCTTGATAAGTCGAGGAACACACTTTACGGAGGGAATGTTGTAAAGTAAGTGACCATTCGTTCAAGGATGGTTGGAGTTACAACATTCCCACGCTCCTCGTAGTTAGTTCTCCGAAAGGAAGCTAAGTCTACAAAGATACTAATTGATTTGACTCTTATTGCAGATTATGTTTTTGTGTTGCATGTATTGATCCATGCGTAGTGGTGGTGAAAACCGATCACATCCTAGTGATTTCTTATCATTGTTAACAACCTTAAGTCTACTTCCTTGTCTTTACTTTACTTGCAGTTAGATTAAAACAACCAAATCAAAACTTTGGACTAAATATCAACTATTAAGAAGTTAAGTGAAATTCTAAACGTTTTCTATCTTTTTGCTACCAACAAGACCGTTGTCCTGAGGATTCGACCCTTAACTATACTACAATAAGACTTCCACGTATCTTAGCATACGTGGGTGGAGTTCTCGATCTAGTATAAGCAAGGCTAAACTTAAAGACTTACCATCTTTAGGATTTTTAGTGGTGCACGCAATTCCACGTGAGTGGAAGCTCCATCATTATGTGTTTATCATCAACATGGAGTTTGGGCTTATCTTTCTTCATATTCACCTCAATTGTTCTTAACATTCTAAGTAGCTCTGATAATCCTCTAAAAAATCATGTTGTATTAACAAATTGACTATATGATACCAAGAAGATTGATCATATTGTATATATAAAAAATTGGTCATATGATGCCAAAACTAGATGTAGGACCACATTTGTGGAGAAATCTTGACCTAAAGGATGCACAAGTATCTCTAAGTTTTACACATACCCAATTAACTTGAGCTCTTTAACCCCAACATGATCACCTTCTCCCATGTTGTACTTAAATAATGCCTTGTAGACATCATATCTCTATTTCCTTGATTTTTACCAATACATACTCTTGAGATTTGTGAACATATAAAGAACTCCCACATTCTCATGTTGATTCCAAATACAAATATTCATGGAACATATCTTGACATAGTTGATGTCTAGGGTGTCATTGTGATGCTTGCAATAAGATTTCTTTTCTACCCTAGGTGCATTCAAAGCTAGTTCATTTGGTATCAATGTATAAAGGATATAGATCTTATGTCTGACCGATGTAAATCATACATCTAAATAGAAGATCTAGAGTAATCAAAATTCCAAATTTATATCCCAAAACTCAAACCCCTGCAACTATAATGAAGGGTCTGATAAGTAAATCGGGGTCAATTCATAGGGACAAGGGTGGTATGTGTTAATAATTTAGAGCCTTGACATAGTTATACCAACCAAAGGGGTAAGATAAAGTTTAGTGTTCATTATGGAATGGTGGTTCTTCAACAAATAAGAAAGTAAACAAATAAAACAAACAAAGAAGTAAAATAAAAGTAAGAAATCCAAAAGATAGGGTGTCAAAAATGGATGGGAAACTTGAAATGGATTTCACCATCGAAGGTCTCCCACCAACATACAATACTCACTCCTATTGTATACCATTAGCAAGTTTACAATCAATCATCATACATGTATATTCACTCCTCTCTCAAGCTTAGGATAGATCTAGATCATCAGTTGTCTCTCTCTCTCAAGATGGAAAACAAACAGTCACAATAAAATCATGTGATCATTAGCTTAAGCATTCTGACATTCTCATGGATTCATAAAACTCCATAACACTTAGATATGTTAATATTACTCTTTTGATGTACTACCAATAAAACCAAAAATATGGTATCTAATCATACAAGTGAAGCATTAAGACCAAGATTATGGAGATAAACATTTCTAATAGCATATATTCAAGGGAAATAAGCATTTATAAGTTGAGAGAGCCTTAGTGGCTACTCCCATCCCAAGTTATATGTTTAACCACTCATGGTGGTAAGTAGCATTTCGTATTTACAAGTATGATGAGACATAGAGATGAATGATGAAATGGAATGGAGGCAATGAAGGAGAGTGGACAGATTCATAGAAGAAGGGGATACACCAAAAATGACCATTGTTGACCAAGGTCGATGGAAATATCATCTGATCTGAAGATGGAATGGTGGTGTGCAGGATGTTCTCATTGCTCCCATTCCTTCAATGAGGAGTTCACAAAAGATAAGTGACGAGTAGTAGGGAAGGCCTTCAGACTATTATACTCTAGATTTCACAAACTAATGGTGAAGGAGCTGGTCAATGGTATGAGTTGGTTCCGTTATCACTTCTAGTCTGTTGTGGGTGGAGACCCCTTGCTAAGTGCATGTAGGGTTTTATTTATATCTTTGGTCCACTGTACTTTAATTGCATTGTAAGTCTAGGCATGTGTCTCGGGGCATGCATTCAACAACCTTGAATGACATTGTCTAATACAACCGTCTATTGGTAGGATGCACAGATGAGCCATCATTTGTTCCCCTCTTCTAGTTTGGCCCTCGACTGATGGATTCAGTCAGACCATCCATTTAAATGATCTGATGGTTTCTCTGACAGGAAGGTAGGTTGAGTTGGGTCTAGATGAGTCATCAGTTCTTGACATCTGATGACCACATTGAAGGGTTGTCTGACTAGTCGTCAAATGTTGAGAACCAATGGTTAGTCTGACTTGTCTATCATGATCTATTGTGGCCTCCATCAATTGTGAAAATTGATGGACGTCCTATCTCATGGTAAAAAAACATCATTTGAAAAGTCACATGCATGGGGACTGGTAATTATCTTCAAACCAGGGCATAAGAGTAATACTTATGCAAAATAGGGAAAATTAGGGTAAACTTGCATAAAGAGTGGATACTCGAAGTAAAATTAGGCATGAAATATCCACAAAATTGGATGTTATCAACCCCCACTCCCCACAAATTTAGAGTCGAGCTGGTCCTCAAGCTAACAAATATAATCAAGGCATCAGGAAAATGTTAGTTCCTTATTTTTTTAATGTTTTTTACTTGTCAACCATGCATTCATATCATCCTTGGGTCAAGATTCTTTTAGAATAGCTTGGACAGCTTACTACCCTCCAAGTTTTATCCCTCTTTAGTTTAGAGTTGCATTACCCCATATGCATGGTGTATCCTCTTTATCAGACAAGATTCTTCTTCATGAATTGTGCTCATCCTCTTTTCCAAGTTGTACTTATGCAAAATGCCATATAGGTAGCTTTCACATCTGACCTTTATTTTTTTGGGTAGTCTAGCTAATTGTGTAATGGTGGGCCAAGGTTGATTGTGTTTCCTATCCTTTTAGGGATTACTCAACCATGAGTGTTGTTGTAGAATAGTGTTACCCAAATTTCAGTCATGATGTAGTTTTAGGTGGTTATGTGAGGTAGTCATTGAAACACATATGGATATTTCCTTCACTTCCAAGATCTGCTACCAGGAACGAAGTATTTGTGTTCTTGAACACAGCAATATACCGACCGAATGGAGCCTTTTAGCATCTTTTTGGGTACAGCTCTAATGCTTTTATTCAGACTTGACTTTTATTCTTGCTCTCAAGTATTTTGAGTAGTGAGATTTTTAAGGAAAGGTGGGATCTCGAGCCTCTTTTGTTCCCAAAGAGGGGATTTAGACTAGAATGGGTAGTTGTTTCCTCTATTGCTGGCATTGGCACTTTCCAACATGTATTGAAAAGTTGGGTGGTTAATCGGGGGTACGCCATGTGGGGTCCTCCTAATATCATAGGACTTCAATTGGGAAAGTAGTGTTCTTTTTTCCTTATAGTATCTTGAGATAAGAATGGTGTGCATGGTCAAGTAGGTGTTTGTTAGATGAATTAGTAGTCCAAAACATAACTCTTGGAAAGATTCTAAGAATTAGCTAGAAGATAAGAAAGTCTAAGGATAAGGATTACAATAACATTCAAGAAAATTAGAGTTGTATTTGACTAATTATTTGGTTTAGAAATCTAGAATGAATGGTTACTTTTTGCATGTTCTGCCCAACTAATATCTTAGTATCACTCCCCCAAATGGCCCACCTATCTTTAACATTGCTTAAAACCCAAATTTCTCTCTTATCTAGTTCATGCTTGCTTAGTTACTTAGCTTTAATTTCTTATTAGTTAATTTCTTAGTTTTGGGTAGTTAATCCTAGAAAGGGTAGTTAGTGCATCTTTGTTCTTGCTTAATCTAGATAGTGGTAGTTTATGTCTCTAATTGCTTTATTGCCTTAATTGCAAGCCTGGTATAGACTTTTTCTCTTACTTAATTAGTTGCCTTCTTTGTAAATTACAATTGCTTGTTTAGGGTTAAGGTTTTTCTTGTTTTGTTTCCTTTCTTGCTTTATTACATGAACCATTAGTGTAATCAAACTTGAAACCAACTTTAAAGCCTAAAAAACCAAATCCCCAATTTAGGAACATAATTTACTCTAACTAGGTTCTAGTTCCCCCTCTCCCTCCCCATGGATTGACCCTTATCTTACCTCTTTCCTATACTATAACATGACACCATGCGCTTGCGGGTGAAATATGATTTGTCTAAGTGAGTGTCTTATACTAGGCCCTAATAAATATCAAACGATTCTAGTGTGTACAGTAAAGGTGCATCTAATTCAAATTCAATCGGTTAGGATTACCTCAAGTGAATAATGCACCAAGATTTCTGGTGTCATTATCGGGGAGTGAGGTGCTCGGTCTAGCTAGTTAGTGTAGATTCGCTTTTACTACTACCCTCATCATTGCTATTCTTTATTCTTTTTTTACTTTTGCATACTTTTCATCTATCTTACCTCTTGTTTCTTGTTGGTGACTTGTCCAAGTGATAGTTGTACATGATTAGGCAGTGCTCAACTTCTATTGATTTGGTTCCATTTGATCCCAAGATAAGTTCAAGGAGATGTCAACACCAAGACACACAACACTGAGAGGCTGAAATGGTAGAATTGGATTCCCAAATCCCCCCCAGGGGCTCAACCACCATTAAACTACCCTCTCCATGAGTACTTTACTCCGAGAAACTCCACACCTCACTTTTCCACCCTAGTTGACCAAATGTCAGGTAAAAAATTCATCATCCCACCAGGTCTCCTTGGGTTCGTATATACCTTCCACTGGCTTGAAAATGAAAATATGTACCATCATGTTGATGCATTTCTGGAGACATGCTCCACTTTCTACACCGCAACTGCCACAAATTATTATATTAGAAGAACCCTATTCCCCTTTTCACTCAAGGAGAAAGATAAGTAATGGTACATGTCAAAGCAAGGATTTCTTACTTAGTTGGCACTCAAGAATGAGTTTTTGAAGAAATTGTACCTTATCTCAAAGTTGACACAAATGAGGAGGTACATCACCTCATTCACTCATAAGGAGAACAAGCCATTCTATGAGACTTAGGAAAGGTTCCAGAAGCTTCTTAGATATTGCCCTCACCATGAGGTTCCTCTCTAGAAACTTGTACAATCCATCTAAATTGGGTTGTCTAAATTGGGTCAAATGGTGGTTGACTCTTCTTATGGTTGAACCTTCATGGCCAAGGCTCCAGAAGAGTCATGGCTCTTCTTGCACCTAGCTGAAAATTCACGTCACCGGGCTTCTAGCATGGGTTTGAATGTTTATAGGAACTGGACCCCTCCTCCTCTACCTTCCTTAATCTAGGAAATATCAAAATCCCAAAATGATGAAGATTCTTGTTGAGATGATGAACTTGATGAAAAATCAAGTGGGAGGTTCTTCTAGCCACTCAACCAACTATGTGGAAGCTATTTGTGAGGAGGTTCAAGCTCTTCAATCTTTTAGCAACTACAATGTCCAACACCTATTCTTCAGAGATGAGAAATCACCCAAACTTCTCTTAGAAACAAGGATGAAGGACAAGGCCAACAAAGTTAGCACGAAGGGTCAAAGTACAACTATAAATTTGAAGAGGAAGTTCTTAGAAGTCTAAGGAGCCTTGATGATGTAAAGAATGATGTGTCCTCTCAAGGAAAAAACATTATCTCTCTAAGGAAAAGGATTGATCATATTTCATTATCTATTGCTAGACATGAAGACGTGATGCTTCCCTCTCAAACCTTAGTGAAACCCAATATTTTGGTGGAAGCAATGGTTCTCCTCTAGGGACCTATGGCCCTCAACAATGGCAAGTGCACACTTTGTAGGATTACTAAGGACCCCAAAATCCTTATTCTCCTCCACCCCAACAACCCCCGTACTATTGACTTGAGAGTTCTACATTGTCCATATTTTGATAATGACTTAACCATTCCATTCCTATGTATCTAATATGTTTGTTCGAGATTGATTTTAGGCTTTAGGTACATGAAAAGGATCAAATTACACAAGCCCTAGCTTGTTCAAGTTCAAGTCAAATGCAATGCAAGTGTGCATTTTGAGAAATCACTCCAAACGACCTTAGAAGATTTTTTTGTAATCACTTGTATTGATGATATGACTTGTAACTAAGATGAGAAAAATATTAGGGACACTTAATACCAAGGTTTAATCACTCAAAAGTCAACTTAGAAAATTACTCACAGGCTATTCATCGGTCGAGTTAGAAACTCGGCCGATCCTATGATGGATTTTCTGAAGATGACACATCGGTCGAGTTGTACACTCACAGAACTCGACTGATCGTCTCACTGTGCAAATCTAATTTTAGCTCATCAGTTGAGTTTACCAGAACAAACTCGGCCGATAGTTTGAAAATTGGCTTTGTCTTTTAGTTGATCGATCGAGTTACCTTTATTGAAACTCGACCGAATGTATTGTATAGAAAATGTAGAAAAAGTGATTATAACCATTAGTGAGTTGTTTTGGGTGAAATTAGATTTGTTGCATTGTGGAAAATGGCTATATTTCAACCCTAAGTGATCCCCAACTCAAGGGAACACCCTCAACTATAAATAGCACCCCTTGGAGTTCATTCCAAGTTTGATCGTTCATGCTATTCTAAGTGTTTGTTATAGTTGAGTGTGTTACAACTCCTTGAGCCCCTTTCTCTCTCTAGTTTACACCTCATTTCATGATTATGAGTGAGGTAGGCCTGTTGTAAGAGAGCTACTCCCTTGTGCATGTAAAGCTCTCATCTACTCCATCTTCCCTATCCCTTTCCTCCATGAAGCAAAGGTGAAGCAAGATACTTTGAGTGAAGGTAGAGTTGTTGTTGTTCCTCTTCAAGGTTAATGAAGAGGTGATGATCTTCTCCAGGTGAAGGAGAAGGCAAAGGTTGAAGATCCAATAAGAGTGGAAAAGTCCTTGAAGGTGGAAGACTTGTGCTAGAGTGGGTAAGACCTTGGAAGAAGGTTGAAGACTCTTGCAAAGTGGGTAAGTCCTTGGTAAGGTGGAATACTCTTTGTGCTTGGATGGGTAAGTCCTTTGGTGGTCTTGTATTGTATCTTTTATTGGTGATAATATTGAGAATATCACTTGCAAAGTCCTAGAGGTTGACCTCTCTAGGTAGTGGACTGACTCTCTCCTAGGTTGGAGAGTGGAACCACTCTACATGACCTTGTCAAGCACTTGCTATCAATTCCTCTCATCCTTGCTATGCTTGTTAGTTAGGACTTCAAATTCCACTTAAGCTATTAGTTTTTATTTGATATAATTTGAAGGTCTAATCTATCTTGTGAAAAAAATTGTAGCTATATTCAAACCCCCCTCTAGAGCCCTAGATTCAACACATACAACTACCAATACACTCCACCCCCTCCACATTCATACCAATAGCCTCCTCCTCAATATCAACCCCCTCCACAATAGCCAAAATAACAACCATCCCATTCATTCTTCAAAACACAAATCCCCCACATCAAAGCCACCGCCTCAAGGATCACAACCACCACCACAAGCTCCCTCCTCTTCCACTCATGAGAAAGTGAAGGTGGTCATCATGTTGAGAAGTGGGAAGACTTTGGAGAAGCCAAAGAGAAAAGTAGTTGATGGTATGGGCAATGAAGATAGAGATGATACCATTATTCAAGGTAGTGATATTTTGATCCAGGGTGATGATACTATGATAGTAAGTTGAGGTGATATTGTGATAAAGGATGATGATATTGTGATTCTTGTGATACCAGTTGATGATTATATTAATGTGAACTTTTTAGGTGCACAACTCCATCCTTTTCTTGATGCACTTGAGGAACCATCCACCGTAAAAGGAAAGAAGAAACATGTTAAGGATATCATGGATAAATTCAAACAAGTGAGGATCAACATTCTATTATTAGATGCCATCAAGTAAATTCCTACCTATGCAAAGTTATTGAAAGACATGTGCACCTTCAAGAGGAAGACAACCGGAAGAATTCTAAGGAGTGTCAAGCTCACTAAACAAGTGAGTTCCATTTTGCAATACACTGCTCCAAAGAAGAGGGAAGATCATGGTGCACCCATCATTCCTTCCTACATTATAACACATAGCATAGACCAAGATCTTTTTGACTTGTGTTTTAGTGTTAATATAATGCCTTTTGGTGTATATGTTGAATTGAGATTGGGACAATTGGGGCCAGCTAACTGTAGCTGCCAAGTGGATGATTGTTATGTGAAGATGCCTAGCATGTGTGTTGCAATTTCTTAGTAGTTGGAATGTACATCTGAGTCTAATAGAGTTTTCTTACAACAATAGGTATTAGAGAAGAATTGATATGGCACCTTATGAGGCTTTGTATGGGAGACATTTTCGGTCTCAACTTTGTTGTTATGAGATAGGTGAGTATCAACTCTTGGATCCTGAACTTGTACAGCAGACTACAAAAATATTAAGGTGATACAATGATAGTTGTAGGCAGCCTAGGATAGAAAAAAAATTCTTATGTAGATCTCCATTGCAGACAATTAGGATTCCCAGTGGGATACAAAGTGTATCTTAAGGTTTCTCCTTGGAAAGGTGTGTTGAGGTTTGAGAGTAAGGGTAAGTTGGCTCCTAGATTTATGGGACCATATCCTATCTTAGCTCATTTTGGAAAGGTGGCATATAAGTTGGATCTACCACTAGAATTGGACAAGTTGCATAATGTTTTTCACATCTCTATGTTGAGGAAGTTTCATCCAAATATAGAGCAGACAATTCAGCCAATAGAGGTTGAGTTAGATGAGGATGTTTCTTATGTTGAGGGTCCTATGTTGATCCTAGATAGCAGGGTGAAAAAGTTGAAGAAGAAATATATAGTGTTAGTGAAGGTTTTGTGGCATCACTGTGGCATCGAGGAATCCACATGGGAGTTATAGGATGAGGTGTATAGGAAGTACCCATCACTCTTTGTGTAGGATTTTGGGGGTGAAATCCTTGTTAGGGGTTTATAGTAGTAAGACCCCTAACCTTGCTTAAAGTGTTGGACATGCTTAATTAACATAATTGAGTTCTTGGAACCTTACCCTAACCTTGTAATATGTTTTTGTATCATGTGACAAGCTTAAGATTCAAATTTGGTCCAATTTGGACACTTTTAGTGCAAATTATGCAATTTTATGCATTTGGATTTTTATGAAATTTACCCAAATCTGAGGTTTTCCTTGCAATTCGTCATATGCATTATGTTCCTTGTATGTTTTCTTATCATTCTTGAGCTTTTTGGGCCATGGGGTGCGTAGTTGAACCTCAGTTTTGAGGTGTTTCTTTCAATGGTGACTTGGGGTTTTACTTTACCCCTGCATGGATGAGCTACCTTTAGGAGCCATCAACCAATGGTTCCTCTGTTTGGTTGACATTCAAAGGTCACCGATAGGTGGTTACAACTTAAGGTCATCCCTAGATGGAAGTAGGTCCATTGTTTTCTAGTTTTGGTTCACTTGGACTGGTGTTTCACTTAAAAGAGATGGTCAACCGATGGCTCACCACTTAAGTGACTAGGGTCCAAAGAACTGATGGTTCCTTTGCTTGGAGGTCGACAGTCAGCCTAGAAATCCAATAAACTAAAGATAAATAGGTCTTATGAGCAGTGGAACGGCTGCTTGCATGTCCATGGAAGCTCTGGGATATGGACATGTGGAGAGTTGCTTGGATACCTCAAGTTTCTCTCTTTCTTTATCCATAAGCTTTATATATCTATCATTTAGCCCACAAACGAAACCTTTGGACTCTTATCTCTATCCTCCTCTCCACCTCTTTGTTTTTCACCTGCTTAGGGGCAAACAGAGTGCCCAATGTATAAGAAAATAGTCAACCTTCTTGTGAGAGCATCTAGGGTTCAGATCTACCCTCATCTAGGGTTTGTCAAGCTTCCTTTAGGTGATCTTAAACTAAATTAGTAAGTTTCTCCTTCTCTACTCCATTTTTTTTGTTCTTTTTTCTCCTACCTTCTTCCTGGACAAAACCATTTTGTTCCATGGAAAATTTTGCTTTAAAACTCAAAGAACTTATCTTATTTCTCCCTTCACCTAGGGTTTACTCCCTTTCTTAGAGAATATGCTTACTTGGCAAAATTTAGACCTAAGATATGGTTCTTCACCTTCGTTTCTCAAGTTTTCTTTCTGTTTAGACTCTGATATTCTTCCTAGATGTGAGTTTTATAACCCTCTTCACTTTTATTGCTTACTACAACTTTTCTTACTCACATTCTTTCTCTAAAATGGTGATCTAAGCTTAGGGAATCTATGTATGCATAAGGATTCAATTTTAATATTGCTTCTTTCTTAGGTTCCAGTCCTAGATGAACATGAAACTATGTGTACAACCTTCCTGAGGTAGAGGAAGACTTATATCAGGTTTACATGGCAACTAATGGGGCTAAGTACCTATCAAACGGTGGTTTATACTTAGTGATGTGACATAATGTGTCAGAACTAATGGTTGTTCAAATTACAAAGGTTAAACCTACATATCAACTGGAAATTTTGAAATGTTAAACCTAATCCAATGGTTGTGATCGGATTCTTCAACATCCAATGGTTTAGAATGTAGTCTATAGTATAATGTGTTGGTTCTAATAATGTGAATTCATCGGATCAATGCCTCCACAGTCTTACCTTTTCCCTCATATGCATATATTTGATAAATCACCATAATAAGTGGATGTGTAACTTTAATGTGATAAAGTTTGTTACACCTAAACCTAAGGTAACTAAGTGATGGTGATATATTATAATCATCCCTCTTGAATGATTATTATGATAATGGAATGCTCTCTTATTGCTTTTGAAGCCTTAATATGTTGCTACATGAATATCATAGTTCCTTGCTATATTATACTCATATGTAACATGTTTGGTGATGGGCTAATAAGCCATGTTATAAGGCATGGGAAGATAATAATGATCTTATAGGCTATGATGTGATGGTCTTAATGACCTTGGGCATGGTTGATCCCTAATGAAGGTGTAATCCTCCTCATGATATTATAAGGGTTGGAACCCTAAAACTATGTGATAATGATTTGAATTTTATGGTGGTATGATGACTAATATAGTCTCGTGAATGGCAATCAAATAGTACCATGTGGTAATTGCAGTTAAGATTTGTATCACATATGTTTTATATCTTTGGAGTTGTTATACTTATACACTTACTGGAAATGAATTAGCGTTTATATGTCTACTTGTATGATGAAACCATAATTCACTCAATTGTCAATAAATAATCAAGTGAAACCCTAATCATATAGTGCCATGTGTTGTAGAACCATCTTTAGTGTCAGAATTTGTTGGATGGTGAAATAATTATTCCTAAGGGAAACTCATAGTCCATATTGTTGAGTATGTGGGGTGTAAGAGACCATGTGTGTCCTTGACGTCCTTACTTATAGGGTATGGAGGATGTCTATGGTAATGCCTCAGATATTGTGATATGTGAAAGGCATCAGTGGGTACAATTGCAAAATACCTCAGATAGAACGGCCATGTGTGACATGTACTCTAGCACTGTGACCTATACCAAGGCAGGCTAGCTGTTTTCAACTTGACTAAATGTCTATGTTGGTAGTTGATTGTTCTGTCTATGTGTTGTCTCTCATACTAATCAGAAGTTGTTGGTGAGATCATGCAGTCCAGCTTGTCTATAGATCTAGTATGGCACTAATTTCGACTTAGCAGTGGTCCATTGGATTTGGGTGGTATACTCAATTCCTCATGTCATAATAAATGATGTAAAATAGTCTTGTAGTGTATCTACTAGGGTTAAATGTGTTTCACATTGGTTGTTAACCCTTGCAATATTCCTTGTACTACTTAGTTGTTATATGATGCAATCAGAGTGATTAACTATGAGAAGAATATATAACTTTTTTTAGATACTCTGATAATTATGTTTATTGCTAAGCCTATCTGCTTAAAGTTGCTTCGTATGATAGAATTTCCTAATCTACTCAATGGTTTATTATAATAATATTTTGCTCAGTTTATTTACTTTTAAATAATAAATTGTAAACAATATATGTTGGAGAAAGTTATATCTCTTACTAGGACATGGGTCTCACCCATGGCTCACCACATATTTTTTGGTGGTCACTGACAACATGGTCGATATGTGTTGCAGAAGAGGAGCAGCCTGGTGCTCAGTAGACACAGAAGGTTGGACATATGTTGTTGTTAGCAGTAGAGTCCTAATGTCATCCATGTACTCTTAGGTCTAAGTATAGGAAGTGTTTTATTAATGATGAACTTGTATTGATACAAGTTTTTGGCAATATGTCAATGATTGTATATATGGCATGTACCTGTAGAATATCTCTTTTGTATACAAGTTGTGGCTGAGGCCACTGAGTACAGATGTAAATACCTATTAGGGTATATGAGTTTATGGAAAAGATGAACCTTTATGCAAATGTTTTAAAGCATGTTTATGATGTTGAAATCGGTTTAATTATTCTACTTTTTTGGCTATGTGGTTAATTAGTAGTTGACCATTATTTATGTTTTGAGTAATCTTGTTTAGAGTGATGAGGTGTCATAGTTTAAGTTATTATTAGATATCTAGGTTTGCTAAGTCTATAGAGACATAGGACTTATGTTTGAGTCTATTCTTATGTGTCCAACATATATGAGCATAGCTTATGTTTATGCATATATGTCTAGAGGACATGAATAATACACTGAGAGCAGCTATGTTGTACTAGGAGGTGCTAGGAGGTACGCACTTGATGATAGATTTCTAGAAGTGTGGCCATAGTAGTCTGTGATGCCTCAGTTTGACCCAGAAACTATGGTGAGCCATGTGTTTCAATCCATGTTTGGATAGATTATGGTCAAAATTACACATCTAACAAACAGAGCACCAACACCTCAAGCTAGGGAAGCAGTCCCTAATGTGGAATACCAAGGTGTTGGGAAGACATTTCAACATCTTAGACATGTCAGGGCAATCGAGTATGCTGGTACTTCGAACCCAGCAGATGTCGACATGTCGCTGACTGATCTCGAAAAGGTGTTTAAGATCTTGAACACTCCTAAAGAAGATGAACTGGAACAGGTTGTTTACTTGTTGAAGGGTAGTGCATGTCCTTAGTGTCCCATAGAAGAGGATGAAAGGCCAAAAGTGGTGATAGGATTGGAGGAGTTTTGGTGAGAGTTTGTCAGTCAATACTTCCAAAAACCTATCTAGATGAGAAGATCTCTCAAATTGAGAAAATTCATCAGGGAGCAATGACCATCAATGAGTATGAGTCAGATTTTATGGATCTTTTGAGGCTATATCCTCACATAGAAGAGACTAATAAGGAAATGATTTGTAGGTTTGAGAAGGGCTTGAGTACAATGTTGACTATAATGGTGTCAACTTTGGAGAATAGAGAGAGGTCTTCCACTTTTTTGGAGTCAGTAAGGTGGATTGAGAGGTATGCTATAGAGAAGCGTGAAGCCAAGACAAAGAAAAGACCATCTCAGTTCCAAGGGAAATCTTCTAGGTGTTTTAAGAAGCTGAGGTTGTCTCCACCACAATCACAGTAAAGGTCGAATTCTATCGAGCAAAGGTCACATACTCCATCCCAATGGACCCCAAGTAGGGGAAGAGGTTGTAGTATTCTATCAGTGGGAGCTGACAAGCCTTAAACATGGGTCCAAAAATGGAGACATGTCTAGGTCATCGAACTTTAGTAATTTATAATGCCCCATTGTTTAAGACTCATGCAACTAGCACAGGGTCGAAGTAGTTTGGGGTCAAATACGGGGACTGGAAGAATAGTGCTTCGGAACTCAAGTTTTACTTGTCTAAACATGTCAAAAAGTCAAAGGATAAGGTTTGTTGTAATGAGAAAGAATTATAAAGAATTTAACTAAAAACCTATCTCCAAGGGGAGTTACTAGAAATTTCAAAGTTTTGGGTTTAGCAGTTTTTATGGAATTTTTTGTATATAGGAAACTGAGGAGATAAAACTATCTTCGAAGCATAGCATGAAGGAAGAAAACCTAATCGTAAAAAACGAAAGTAGCCTACATCCAGAACCTTGTTCTCTCAAAGAAGACACTGACTAGCCATGCACTAAGTTCCCCCTCTCGAAGGTACCAGGTGTGGGCTCGCGCGAAAGGCAAACCAGATGCAGCTCTGGTCCCGGGTACTCTCGTATGCCTGAATTAGACCAAGCTCTAGAGTTTATGACATCCTTCTCTCGAAGGAGTCAAAACAAGAAACATGATTTGATAGCTAGTCAAAAATGTGAATCAGAAAGAAGAGACTAGAACTCAGATGCTATAAAGAAATTGTCACGCCCCAATCTCACATTAACCACAAACCACGAGATTAGGACACGACAGGATGGGATTTACTCAAAACTCAACCACTCTTCACTTATTAAAACCTTTTAAAGAGATTAATAGGATAATCTGATTTATGCTGTAAAATGAAACTAAACAAACTGCGGAAGCATCTTTATTAAACTGACTAGCAAAATAAACAGAGTCTATAGCATATTACATTGTCCGACATAAAATAAAGCATAACAGATAATTTACATCTTATACACATTCACTCTCTCACTCACACCTTGTCCCAAAGATCGAGGGGAAAGGACTAAGAGACCTCTAACTACTAACTACGAACCTTCTCTCGACTAGACGTAAGGATAAATCGATCTTTCTGATTTCCTGCTGCTGATGATAACCTAAAAATGTTTTGAGTAGAGGTATGAGCCTACTCGCTCAGTGAATAGTATTTCACTTAGCTATCACTAAACAACTCAGCAGGTTTATAAACTGAAATTAAACATAAATGCAGAACTAAACAAGGCAGTTCTAATAACATAGCAGATATACAGATATTAATCACATTTCTAAGCATCAATAGATATTTCAGGTAAATAAACAGTTATATAAATTTACTGTGATCCTACTTGATTACTTATTCATATTATTATTATTATGCCCTAAATATATGCAGTGTACTCTGCATATAAAGATCTGCAGCAAGTTCATGCTACGGTCCCACCGTACAAGACTTAGCGACACACTCGGGAAATGCTAAGTCTGACGCCATCCCTGTTCTGCTACAGGACCCCAGGCTCCACGGCCTCAATGCACAACCACGTGTGCTGCACAACCACGTGTGCTCCAGACTCCTCCTGGCAAACCTGAGCACACAGGCGGAGAGTCTCACAGGGTTACCTTCGCGACACAAGCACGAATTGTGTTGGATAACCCCCCTTTTCCCCAGTGCCATCGTGACACAAGCACGATTGTTGTTAGAAACTGCCTCTCTTTCCTCGTTTGTCCGTGACACAAGCACGGATGATGTTGCAACACGAGTTTCCCCCCTAAGAAGCAGATCTCTCTTAGGGGTTCTACGGTGTTAGGGCACCTAAGTCTATTAACTGATTAACAAATAAACATTTAAACAGGAATATCACATTTCATGCATATTGCACAATATAAATATCACATGAAGCAAATATATATCCTTTATCATCATTAAACATGTTTCAGTATCATTTATCCACTTTCGATGCTAAACATCTATTTTTAAATCAGCAAATACACTACAAGTATAATACAGGAAATTTCATCATTTTCACTAAGCATATTAGGTATTTCAAGTTCCAATGAAACTAACATACTCTATTGTATGTACTACACTGTTTAAAAGTTATACTAACTGATACAGAAGTAATTAAGCATTTAAATTGAGTTAAATAATGATTTCTAAATGAACTACTACTCACCCACTTCGGTGTGTTCGCATACACCGAAAAACATCCACAACCACGCCTAATTCTGCCCTTTACAGCAGAGTGCACGCCGTGCACCTGGGCAGAAACTCGTTCCGCTATCTGTAACTTTGCACGCCGTGCAAATTGATTTGCACGCCGTGCAACCTGTGCAGAACAGAAAACTCATTGAAGATGAACTCGATCAAAAACTAAGTCTAAATCACACGCACCAATTAACTAATTAGTGTCATGCTACATTAATAAATAAAATGTGCAAATCACTCTTAACCCTTGGTCGTGTGCCTTTTTACTTAATTAGATTAAATACATAGCTGGATTATTACCATCACTCGCTGTGATTAAACTTCAACGCTTGTTCTTGGAATTCGAGCCTACAATGTTAGCCCAGAAATTAATTGATTGTATTGGATACAAGTAGGTTGTCTTCAACCTTGCAACCGTGCACTGTAGCTGGGACTACAGCTGGGATTATTCGTTCGAATCGTGCAAGTCAAACAGTGAAACTGTGCATTTCCCTCTATCCCTTGAGATCGTGCATATGAATTTAAGATAAAAACATACACCTGACTCCTTCCAAATCGTACGCCAGGAAAACCCAAGCGTGAGCTACTAACAAGCAGTTTCATTACAGGAAAACAACAGATGCAATCGATATTCCATTTTTTTGTTTGTTAGAGTTGAATTCAATGACAGGGGTGAGTTTCTACTCACAGAGAAACGTGGCAGCTAAAATCTGTTGGATTCCGCCCAAAAGGATCTGCTTCCAGGCGACGCTGGGTCATCTTCTTCAACCTTGGGTCAGTCCTGGAACAAGCCTGCTTCACGTGCAGGTGCTCCCGTACGACAGGTTGAAGACGAACCTGGTTAAGGATGAATTGAATACTAAGGCTACGGATTTCCTGCTCCATCATCTTGGTCGAGCTCGGAGCTGATCTTCTCTTGCTCTGCCATGCGCCAAAAGGGCTCTAGGTTGGACGAGCTGCTTGCTAGATGGGGCGCTGCCCTTGCTAGCTGAGAGCCTAGACGCAGCTATTAGCTGCAGATTTTTGCACGAACCTCACAAACGGAATGACCCGCACCTTCCTTGGTGCTTTGAGCGCCCAAAACGGCCCTGGCCGGCGCCATCCGTGCAGCCGCAACTGCTGCTGATACTGCTGTCCGCCGCCCAGGCTGATCGAGGTGCTGCGCACCTAGGGCGAGGAAGAAGAAAGGAATAGAGGAGGAAGAAGAAGGGTGGAAGGCTAGGTGCAGCTGGTCGGAGCTATGAAGCCCAAATCACCCTCGCTCATCACCCCTACAGCAGGTCTCGGTCGAGCTCTAAGTTTTGGGGCGCCGCTTTTGCGGTTCCCTGTTCTGTCGGGAAGATAAAGGAGAAGAGATAAGCGTGACAAGGGAAATAAAAGTTATAAAGTGGTCGACCCACTTAAAGAAGTAATAAATGGGAAAATTGCATCTCAAGTCCAAGAAAACTAAAAATAGCATAAGTATTGCCTCAGAGGTCCAAATCAAACGATTTTTCTTGCAACTTTTCAAGCACGGAATCCACTATGACCTCGGAGCAAGAAATCATCCTAATTGGATTGTATCACCTGATCAAGGCACTAAACACATCAGTGAGTACTTAATTCAACTTAATTAACTTAACAATCCACATTGCTATTATCATTAATTACCTTAGGTGATTCAATCTCAACCATTGAATCACATCTTAACTTATCATGATTATCCATGATGCTTAACAGAGTGCTTAGCACTAATCAAGGTGTCTCACGCTAATCGATGTATTTATTGACTAACCCTGATATGGGTCGTAACAATCTCCCTTCCTTATAAGAATTTCGTCCCGAAATTCCTAAAAGAGAAAAGGAAACTTGTTACGCACATCTAATCCAAAACTTCCCATGTGGCTTCCTCTAGGTTAAGATTTCTCCACAGAACTTTTACTAATGGTATTTCTCAACTCTTGAGTTTCTTGATCCACTGATCAACTATCTGTATTGGTCCCTCAACATAGGACCTATCCGATCTGATTCCAGATCAAACCGTAATACATTGTCTTTCTAGAACTGTTACAACAGTATCTTAATTTATGGTAATTACCAAGAAATTATTATACTCTTCATGGAGACAAACTAAAATTCTTAAATAAACAGAATGCATGTCAATTTGGTACTAAAATAAATTCATGCAATTTAACTGTTAAACATCACTACATCTCATACTGAGAATTGATATCAAAATACTTGATTCATCGTACACCCTATCCTTAGGGTTTCATTTGCCTTATTCATTCATCACATGCCAACACCCTACTCTTAGGGTTATCTCATTCATTAATCACATGGCAACACCCTACTCTTAGGGTTTCCATTATCTCATCTGTTTGATTGCAGTTCAAATCACAATACGGTATCATTCTAGAACTGGAAGAGCAGTATATTCAAAATCATTGTAATTACTGAGAAATCTTTATATCATGCATGCAGACAGATTTAAAATTCATAAATATTCCAAACTCAAATCAATTTCGGCACATACATACTGAATTTCATGTAATTGAACATCCTATGACACCAATATAAGTAATTTACTTCACCTATAAGAAACCATCTGTAATATTCTTCAATTATCTGAAATTTCTCGAAGAACGTGCATATTAACCAAATTTCTGGTTTGTGCATCACATAACTTAATTAAGAGTTGCTTACATATCATAACACAAATAATTAATAATACTTGAGAATTTCTAATGATATCTCAGAGAAATGTGCTAATTCATGAAAATGTTAAGTCATACCCATTAACATAACAGGAAGCATGCAACTAGGTTTATTTACATATTTTAATGCTATCTTGCTAGCTTGAAATCATGCATCTAATGATTTACCAAATCTGTGTTTTCTGGGTTCATACTCAAACCGTACCATTATCAGTTGTGTATTTTTAAACTCAATATGATATGATTGAAACTGGATTACCAAGTAACTTCATTATTTTATCCCTGTATATCTTACTCAAGTCTCGAGACATCACAGGTCGACTTAATATGAAGAAAGTGAGCAGACTAAATTAGTCTATCCACAATCATTCATATCAAATCACTGTCTCTAGGTGTCCTGGGTAATCTTACCACAAAATCCATTGTGATAAATTCCCATTCCTATTCAGGCATAGAAAAAAGATTACAAGGTAGTTATAGATTTCTAGGGTTCAGCCTTAATCTACTGGTATACATTACTTTTAACCACATACTTAGTTACATCCTTCCGCATATCTGACCACTTGTTTCAACTATTTGAGATTCATATACATCTTAGTGTTTCCTGCTAGCATAGCATACATCAATACATACACTTCCATAAGAATCTTTTCTTTTGGCCTTTTCCCCTTAAAAGAAATTTACACTATCTCGAGGTACACACAACATGTCATACATAGTCTGGTTTAACTCACTATCACCCTATAGTAGTTCCTTGATCTGATCATAAGATGTAGGCTTGACTTGCATCTGTGCAATCAAACTACTCTGTGCTGACACCCCTAAGTCTAAGTCCAACTCCCACATTTCTACTAACAGGTCTTCTATTGAAACCTGTCATGGAGAACATATTAGTCGTTAAACTTGACTTTCTGCTAGAAGCATCAGCCACCACATTCTCTTTACCAGGGTGATAATCTACTGTCACATCATAAAGATAGTGACGCCACATCTTAAAAACATGAACTACATCAGCTATCCGCAGATCATATATCGGGTAATACTCCGATTTCTATGCTACTTTCTTATTGTTACGTTTCAATTTTATGTTTTACTCTTTTCTCTAAGTCATTTCATGTTGTTCATGTACCATTCAGATTAACTACCTTAAAACCCTAGATCACTATCACTACCAGATTACTTTACATAGATCAAATCTCAAGGTCTTATTTTACAAAGTTACTAGTATTCAAGGTTGCATCACTAATGATGTCACTTAAACTATTACAACTTTAATCATTCTAGGGTTTTGGTCCATATCAGTAACATAGAATTATTGTGTGTGTGTGTGGTCTATCATATAGATCAATCTGAGTTGTTTGGGTCAATAGCATATTAACCCAACACTCAACTTTAATATATTGGCTGAAAATTCAGTTTTCACAATAGTTTCTGTAATTCGTTTATTAAATAGCTAACAGAAACTCCAAAAATTCTGGAAATTTTATATGTTATACCTAATGAATTTTCAGACCTCCAGTAAAAATTTGAGATCATTTCTCATTACCAATAAATAATTAAAAATCAAACAGTGCGCTGCTATATAGCAGTCTGCAGCAGATTCGGTCGAGTTGCAACTCGACCGACACCTTACTGTAGAGATCAAAAGTCATCCAAAAATTACGCCAATTTAATAGAGTGTCTAAAATTTGTGATTTTCAAACACAGTTAAAATTTGAGATCAATTGGATGTACCAATAAAAAGATAAAATTCAATTACCACACTGCTATATCATTCAGAAAATGTGATCGGTCGAGTTTGAAACTCAGCCGATGAACAAGTCAGAACATTCTTCAAAAGTTATGATATCTTCCAATGTTGTTCACATTTTATATATCCAAATCATATCCCAATTTTAGCCAAATTAGAGTTACACATAAGATACTAAAAATCATTTACTAAAACACTTTACTTGTCAAATTTGTATTTATGTATCATCAAAATCCTATTTTTGGGCCGATTAAGGTTTATGCTTCTCAAACCCTAATTCTCAAGATAAAAGAACATTTAGACTTCTTATCTTAGTTAAAACATTCTAGTGTATATACATTCTCACTATGTTACGGGTCTAAATCATCCAGAGTCTATTCTTATTTTACTGTTAATAGGAGTCATTAGATCCCAGTAACGCATCCTACTAGCCGGACCAGGTCGAACCTGTAGTCCTGAAGCCAAGAGCTACTCGAGATTAATCAACCCCTATTAATCTTAAGCATGTGGAAAGATTATCCACTTAGGGAAAACTCATTTAAACATAATTTCGGGTCTACTTTAATACAAAGGAAACAAACATTAAACAATTCACTTCATGTCACAACAATATAAAAGAATCATACTTATTGTATAACTGGAAGTCTAAATTCATGCATATAAGAGCGTTTCTAGTGATCTTTATTCAATAAGCAATATAAGGTAGGAGTTATATCACATCCTTTATTTAATCTCTTACTCCTACATTAATTTCTGATTTCTTAACCCTAAGATTTCTAGGGTTTTCTCTCTAGCCTATCCTTCCTCTGCATACCTGGCCAGGGCATCCAGAGAAGAATAGACAGAGTAGCTTGATACTGGTCAATCTAAGTATTCAGACACCTGGCCAGGGTATCTAAACACTCAGACCTCCCAGAGCTAAAAACATATCACTTCCTATTTGACTCACTTATAACTTTATCTTTTAATCCTAATGATTCTCAACGACTCAACCTAAGCTCTTTACTTGGTTCTCGTGACCACATCCTCTTCCTACCATCTGCAATAGTATAACAGAACATTTCCTGTTATAAAATTACAGTTAGAAGGAAGACACTTAAGTCCTAATCCTATTGGTCTCTTATCGTCCCCTGACCTTGACTTAGAGTATTCATATACTCAACCTATGCTCTGATACAAAAATTTGTCACGCCCCAATCTCACATTAACCACAAACCACGAGATTAGGACGCGACAGGATGGGATTTACTCAAAACTCAACCACTCTTCACTTATTAAAACCTTTTAAAGAGATTAATAGGATAATCTGATTTATGCTGTAAAATGAAACTAAACAAACTGCGGAAGCATCTTTATTAAACTGACTAGCAAAATAAACAGAGTCTATAGCATATTACATTATCCGACATAAAATAAAGCATAACGGATAATTTACATCTTATACACATTCACTCTCTCACTCACACCTTGTCCCAAAGATCGAGGGGAAAGGACTAAGAGACCTATAACTACTAACTACGAACCTTCTCTCGACTAGACGTAAGGATAAATCGATCTTTCTGATTTCCTGTTGCTGATGATAACCTAAAAATGTTTTGAGTAGAGGTATGAGCCTACTCGCTCAGTGAATAGTATTTCACTTAGCTATCACTAAACAACTCATCAGGTTTATAAACTGAAATTAAACATAAATGCAGAACTAAACAAGGCAGTTCTAATAACATAGCAGATATACAGATATTAATCACATTTCTAAGCATCAACAGATATTTCAGGTAAATAAACAGTTATATAAATTTACTGTGATCCTACTTGATTACTTATTCATATTATTATTATTATGCCCTAAATATATGCAGTGTACTCTGCATATAAAGATCCGCAGCAAGTTCATGCTACGGTCCCACCGTACAAGACTTAGTGACACACCCGGGAAATGCTAAGTCTGACGCCAGCCCTGTTCTGCTACAGGACCCCAGGCTCCACGGCCTCAATGCACAACCACGTGTGCTGCACAACCACGTGTGCTCCAGACTCCTCCTGGCAAACCTGAGCACACAGGCGGAGAGTCTCACAGGGTTACCTTCGCGACACAAGCACGAATGGTGTTGGATAACCCCCCTTTTCCCCAGTGCCATCGTGACACAAGCACGATTGTTGTTAGACACTGCCTCTCTTTCCTCGTTTGTCCATGACACAAGCACGGATGATGTTGCAACACGAGTTTCCCCCCTAAGAAGCATATCTCTCTTAGGGGTTCTACGGTGTTAGGGCACCTAAGTCTATTAACTGATTAACAAATAAACATTTAAACAGGAATATCACATTTCATGCATATTGCACAATATAAATATCACATGAAGCAAATATATATCCTTTATCATCATTAAACATGTTTCAGTATCATTTATCCACTTTCGATGCTAAACATCTATTTTTAAATCAGCAAATACACTACAAGTATAATACAGGAAATTTCATCATTTTCACTAAGCATATTAGGTATTTCAAGTTCCAATGAAACTAACATACTCTATTGTATGTACTACACTGTTTAAAAGTTATACTAACTGATACAGAAGTAATTAAGCATTTAAATTGAGTTAAATAATGATTTCTAAATGAACTACTACTCACCCACTTCGGTGTGTTCGCATACACCGAAAAACATCCACAACCACGCCTAATTCTGCCCTTTACAGCAGAGTGCACGCCGTGCACCTGGGCAGAAACTCGTTCCGCTATCTGTAACTTTGCATGCCGTGCAAATTGATTTGCACGCCGTGCAACCTGTGCAGAACAGAAAACTCATTGAAGATGAACTCGATCAAAAACTAAGTCTAAATCACACGCACCAATTAACTAATTAGTGTCATGCTACATTAATAAATAAAATGTGCAAATCACTCTTAACCCTTGGTCGTGTGCCTTTTTACTTAATTAGATTAAATACATAGCTGGATTATTACCATCACTCGCTGTGATTAAACTTCAACGCTTGTTCTTGGAATTCGAGCCTACAATGTTAGCCCAGAAATTAATTGATTGTATTGGATACAAGTAGGTTGTCTTCAACCTTGCAACCGTGCACTGTAGCTGGGACTACAGCTGGGATTATTCGTTCGAATCGTGCAAGTCAAACAGTGAAACTGTGCATTTCCCTCTATCCCTTGAGATCGTGCATGTGCATTTCCCTCTATCCCTTGAGATCGTGCATATGAATTTAAGATAAAAACATACACCTGACTCCTTCCAAATCGTACGCCAGGAAAACCCAAGCGTGAGCTACTAACAAGCAGTTTCATTACAGGAAAACAACAGATGCAATCGATATTCCATTTTTTTGTTTGTTAGAGTTGAATTCAATGACAGGGGTGAGTTTCTACTCACAGAGAAATGTGGCAGCTAAAATCTGTTGGATTCCGCCCAAAAGGATCTGCTTCCAGGCGACGCTGGGTCATCTTCTTCAACCTTGGGTCAGTCCTGGAACAAGCCTGCTTCACGTGCAGGTGCTCCCGTACGACAGGTTGAAGACGAACCTGGTTAAGGATGAATTGAAGACTAAGGCTACGGATTTCCTGCTCCATCATCTTGGTCGAGCTTGGAGCTGATCTTCTCTTGCTCTGCCATGTGCCAAAAAGGCTCTAGGTTGGATGAGTTGCTTACAGCAGCTTCTGCTGCTTGCTAGATGGGGCGCTGCCCTTGCTAGCTGAGAGCCTAGACGCAGCTATTAGCTACAGATTTGTGCATGAACCTCACAAACGGAATGACCCGCACCTTCCTTGGTGCTTTGAGCGCCCAAAACGGCCCTGGCCGGCGCCATCCGTGCAGCCGCAACTGCTGCTGATACTGCTGTCCGCCGCCCAGGCTGATCAAGGTGTTGCGCACCTAGGGCAAGGAAGAAGAAAGGAATAGAGGAGGAAGAAGAAGGGTGGAAGGCTAGGTGCAGCTGGTCGGAGCTATGAAGCCCAAATCACCCTCGCTCATCACCCCTACAGCAGGTCTCGGTCGAGCTCTAAGTTTTGGGGCGCCGCTTTTGCGGTTCCCTGTTCTGTCGGGAAGATAAAGGAGAAGAGATAAGCGTGACAAGGGAAATAAAAGTTATAAAGTGTCCGACCCACTTAAAGAAGTAATAAATGGGAAAATTGCATCTCAAGTCCAAGAAAACTAAAAATAGCATAAGTATTGCCTCAGAGGTCCAAATCAAACGATTTTTCTTGCAACTTTTCAAGCACGGAATCCACTATGACCTCGGAGCAAGAAATCATCCTAATTGGATTGTATCACCTGATCAAGGCACTAAACACATCAGTGAGTACTTAATTCAACTTAATTAACTTAACAATCCACATTGCTATTATCATTAATTACCTCAGGTGATTCAATCTCAACCATTGAATCACATCTTAACTTATCATGATTATCCATGATGCTTAATAGAGTGCTTAGCACTAATCAAGGTGTCTCACGCTAATCGAGGTATTTATTGACTAACCCTGATATGGGTCGTAACAGAAATCATCCAACGAAATGAAGCCATGCATAGAATGATATGAGATAAATTCCACTAAATTGTCATAAAGAAACATAAAGGTCTAGTTAAAATGTTGTAATTGAATGAAAGTAAATGTTGTAAAAAGGGAAGATAAGTATCGGCCTCCTTGATTTAGGAGAATGAAATACATAGCAGTGGACACTTAAGATAAATGTTAACCCAGTATCGGGTAGCGACCCTATCAGGATACGACCATGTCGGGTCATGGACCGGGATGGGTAAGGGTCGTATCGAGATAGCACATTCACCCAATATGGTCATGTTGGGTTGTTGGCCATGTCGGGCTACATCCGTGATGGGTATAGACCATATCGGGTTGGGTACTATGTCGAGTTACAATACACATCGGGTAAACATTTATCTTAAGGCTCTCGGGTTCTTCGTGTCAGGTATAGGTGGGTGAGTCGTCTCGGGTTGAAGCCCAGATAGGAACCCGACATTGTTGAAGTAGCCTTGAGGGTCATATCGTGTTGCTTACTTCTACCAGAACGGTTTCTAAGTAAACTCCTCCCATCCCTCTCGGGTTGGGGGTATTCTCACTTAGTATCACTCGACGGACTCCTTGGAACTCGACGCACTAGCTCCTTTGCTCTAAGAGTTAGCTCTCATAGGGCCTGGCCTATCCCATCGTAGGCTTGTAGCTACTATTTATAGGCAGCGAGTTGATGGGAGTTGTAGCTTTTATTAGAACATGTGTCCTTCATCCCGACTTCGTTCTTGAGGCTTCAAGAGGGGCTGATTTGGTTGTCGCCCAGCATGCATTCAGGCCTTCAGTCATGTCGGGCAGTGAGTGCATCGTATACGGCTGTGGCAGGTTGGAGCCTTGATAGGATACTGCACCAAGGGGTGGCCATATCGTGTAACGACCTCATCGGGTTGTAAATCGTGACGAGCTAGGCACCATATCAGGTAGAGAGCTGGAGAAGTAGGCTGTCTCCCACGTGACATGCTCGTTTCGGGTTGTTGTCGTATCGCGCAGTGACTGTGATGGATAAAGGGGTGTCGGCCTCACGAGCTACCGGGCTGGGATGCAGACTTTGTTGCTGATGGGCCTGATGGGCCCATTGGTGCTCTTTTTATGGAAGAAAATAGAAAAACCCTGCATAAGATGGGAAATATTGTCACGGGCATCGTGGGCATAATTTCTTCATAATAAATAAGATAAAACGAAGAGAAAGTTAGATTTGGAGGCTATTTTGATGATAAAATATAATCTCTAGCAGCCATAAAATGGGTGTTATCAACTCCCCCAAACTTAGCGATTTGATTGTCCTCAATCAATTTGTACTTATTTTAAAACTTTTGTTTGTGGTACCTTTAAAACCAGGCATAGTCTTCGGATAAAAGTTAAGTGGATTTTGGAATGTCCCAAGGAAAATTACGTCTGACCACAAACAATGGACTTTATTTTTCTCGCCTTATTAAAAAAAATTATCCCCAGCTTCTGTGAGACTTTGGTGCATGATTTGGAAGTTAGCTTTCACACCAAACTGCTTGAGTCTTGGGGGTAGAAGATGGGGTTTTTGGAAAGGCTTAAGGATTTTGGGTTTTCTTGTTTCCCAGTGGTCCATCTAGGTATGGGTCCATTAATGGGAAAGTGGTCCCTATAGTCCAAGCCAGTTGGCTTTAGAGCAGTGATTTCACATCCTACGTACCACTGGCCCGAATCTACCATGCCTAAAGATGAGTACTTTTGGGAAGACAAGTGTTTTTTTTTTCACAACTCTCATACTTTTATTCATTCTCATAAGGCTTTCCTCTCTTTTGGGATTTTGGTGGGTAGGGAAAAGGGAGTTTGTTGTTTGGGCAGCGTTTTCCTTCTCATGCACATCTCTTAGCTAGAACGAGATTATTTTTCAAAGTTGGTGTAGAAAAGTTATAGTCTTTGTAACTTAATACTACGTTTTCAAGATAGTATAGCAAAAATGTACATAGCCTTAGGTACAGAGAGAACCAATTCGAAGTTGTACCAAGTATTTATGAAAAAGTAATTTTTACAATTTTGAAGAACAGACAGTGTGTGTGTGTTGTGTATGTATTTCTTACTATCAACATTTATATACATGTATACACGGAGTATGATGAAGGAAGGGAAGGAAAGGGAAAGGACAAAAAATTTAGAGTACCTCCCTCACTGATGCTATGGAGAACCCCCCCCCCCCAAACTTATCCCACACACTGTCCCAGAGTAGTGAGATGAATAGGAAAGGGTAGGCATAGATTAGTGAGGGTTCAGTGGATGCATGTGCCATCAGCAGATAGGAGCTCCATGACGTATTCTCCTCATTGGCTGTGGTAGTCAAGGTTATGGAGCTTCTCTGGCACTTTCCTCAGGGCTACTACGTTGTATATCCAATGTAGCATGTAAATTCCATAGTCATTTGATAGGGGGCTTGTTGTGGACTGCGGTGGTAGAAACAGAGGTTGTGTCAGGTTGTCACTGGATCTTCAAGATATGGTTGTATCATGGACACCACCTCGGTGTAGTATTTTCTTGCCAGTCGTTCGAGGGGTGTTGCTGGCACAGTTGCACACTCTATCGGCCAATCACTGTTGGCGTCTAAGTTGTTGTAGAAGAAACCAGCATGAGCGTTGGTGTATAGCATGATGAGTATCTAGTGATTGTCATGCAGCATAGGAAGAAACATTATGTGCAGTAGACGCTTCTTGGTTTCAAGCTAAAATAGCTGGTGTTCCCCGGATTAATCAGCTAGGAACAGATCATTGAACAGCATCGGATGGGCGATGTAGGGATGTCCAATCTTCTTTTTTAATATAGGGATGTAAGTTGATGCCACTGTCATAGCTAAACACCCGCCATCCTTGACTAGGTCACATAGGTCGTCGATGGGGACCATTGCATTATTCTCCTCATAGATGATGTCTGCAGTGTTAGAATCAACAAGTTATACGAGTATATGATCGAAATGTTCCTGAGATAGAGAGCTATAGGCTGAATGGCCAAAGTTGCTGATGATGGAGTCTGAGATAATAGGCGAGATAGAAGCGCTTTTAGTGGCGAGCAGGGCTTGCAAGTTCTCTATATGCTTGCCTATCCTAAAGACGTCAGGAGAGCCCTTGACCTCTTTTCTTGGAGGACTGTTGGGTGTAGCTGGCGCAGTTGCACACTCTGTTGTCCAGTCACTGTTGGCATCTAAGTTGTTGTAGAAGAAACTAGCACGAACGTTGGTGTATAGCATGATGAGTGTCCAGTGATTGTCATGCAGCATAGGAAGAAACATTATGTGCGGCAGACGCTTCTTGGTTTCAAGCTGAAATAGCTGGCTGATAACCTCCCATTTTGTGATGTTATCTTATTAGTTTTCCTCAGTTTTCCATACTCTTTCTTACATAAATTAGATAGAAGCATTAACTTTTTACCTTATTGCTGACACATCAATAGATTAACTTTTCTCTTCTTTATCCTTGTAGAAAAACACAAAAAAAATTTACAAAAGCCCCAAACGGTCCCAAAACCATTTAAGGCCAAATGGTCCCAAGACCGTTTGAAGCCAAACAGTCCCGAGACCGTTTGAGGCCAAACGGTCCCGAGACCGCATGAAGGCTAAACGGTCCCGAGACCGCATGAAGTCTAAACGGTCCTGAGACCGCATGAGGTCAAACGGTCTCGAGACCGCAAAAAACCCAAACGATCCGGAAGACCGCATGGAGGCAAGGGCAAACGGGTTCAGGACCTAAACGGGTTCAAGACCGTTTGGACCTCACTTAAGGCCTATAAATAAGACCTCAAGGGTCCTCCACGATCAAGTGTTCAGACGTCCAAAGGCTGCCTCAATCACTCCAGAGCAAATCTGACTTCCATCCTCCGCCGAGGGGCTGCCAGTCTGAGACTCATACTCCATCTCGAAGCTGCTTTCTCTCTCTGCCAAAGAAGGTGGGAAGAGGGAGATCTCGTCATCAAGAAACATGTGAAGCTGGTGGATCGTTTCTCTCCCTCCAAGGGGTTGACTTTCCTCTCTCCTTTGTGGGGATGATGCTCTCTCTCTCTTCTTGCCTCCTTCTTTGTCCTAGTCATGAGCGAGTAGTCTCTCTCACTAGGGTGCGGAGAGTATCCCCGCTACCCATGCTTTCATATCATGTAAATGTAATCCATAGTTTTCAATATAGAGTTTTTATCTTATCAGTTCAACATCAAACGTTTAATGAATGCTTGTTGCTTGATCACCAACTTGTGTTATCTTTTATCTTTTAGTATGAATTGTCTACATTTGTACTATTAGATTTGAAACTCATTTGTATGTTGGTTCTTGGTGCATGTATCCACCATGCATCTATTTCTGTATCTAGAAGTGTATCTCAAGAAGTGGAGTAAACTCACTATCATTTGTTGCACTTTCATGCTATGAAATGGAATCAGTTGACGTATGAAAGTGAAACCTTGGTAAGTCGAGGAACACACTTTGCGAGGGGAATGATGCAAAGTAAGTGACCATTTGTTCGGGAATGGCTGGCGTTGCAGCATTCCCGCACTTCTCGTAGTTAGCTCTCCGAAAGGAAGCTAAAGTCTACAAAGATACTAACTGACTAGACTCTTTTTGCAGGTTATGTTTTGCTTTGCACGTGTTGATCCATGTGTAGTGGTGGTGAAAACCCGATCACACCCTAGTGACTTTTATCATAGTTTAAATCCTTAGATCTACTTGTTTTCTTTACTTTGCATGTTCTTAGTTTAAAACAACAAAACCAACCTTCTGATTTAAGTACCTACTATTAAGTGACTAAGTGAAATTCCAACGTTTTCCATCTTGTTGCTTGCAACAAGACCGTTGTCCCGTGGATTCGACCCTTAACTATACTATGATAAGACTTCCACGTATCTCAGCATACGTGGGTGGAGTTTTCTATCTAGTGTAAGCAAGGCTAAACCTAAGGATTTACCATCTTTAGGATTTTTAGTGGTGCACGCGATTCCACGTAAGTGGAAGGTCCATCAAAAATTGGCGTCGTTGCCGGGGACAACGGAACGTTTTAATTTGATTTAGTATCTTGCTTGTTGGTTAAGGTTTTACACTTTCTTTTAATCATTAAACCATATCTTCTTGAATTCATTATATCTCTGCCATCATCTAAAAGGTGTTTTCTTCTCTCTACTCAGGTAGAAAATGTGTATGCAACCAGTGCATAACCCTGGATTCTCCCCTGATCCAGAGTACGACTTTGAGGTAGAGAGAAGCTTCCACCGTCGCATTCGACTCAATCGCCAAAGGGCCAGGCAAATGGCTGAAGATCAATGCTAGGCTGCTTTGGTGATGGAGAGGGTCAACGCCACCATCGCCACTCAAAGGGCACAACTCATCGCTGATACTCGTGCCCAGATTCAAGTGGAGATTCGTGCGGAAGAACAGGCCCGTATTAGAGCTGAAAATGAAGCAGCAACCCAAGCTGCCCAGTTGGAGTTAAGGAACAAACAACTGAGGGACTACGCTGTCCCAAAGAACTATGAGGATAACCACCCGGTCTGACCTCCGATTATTAATATCCCCAACTTCGAGATTCGGACCCAATGGATCCAGATCATGCAAGGCATCTCTTTCTCCGGAGGTTCTGGAGATGGTTGCATGGATCATCTGAAAAGGTTTAAGGCACTGTCTCGCCTGGTTCCGCAAGCCAGAGTCACTTTTGATGTGATAATGCTTCATCTGTTCCATTTCACTCTATCTGGGAGGGCCATGAGTTGGTATAACTCACTTGACAGAGAACCCATAATAACCACCTGGGCTCCCCTAGAGGAAAAGTTCTTAGAGAAGTTCTTTCCCCCTCACTGACTTATGAGATCAGAGGGCAGATCAATCACTTCTCTCAACTTCCTGGAGAATCCCTTACTGAAGCATGGGAAAGGTTTAAAGAAATTTTGCGGAAGTGCCCCCATCATGGAATCTCCCAGAACCAATTGATAGAAACCTTCTATCGAGGAGTAAGTGACGATATTAAATAGTTTTTGGATTCCTCATCTAGAGGAAATTTCATGAGAAAGAATTATGAAGACGCCTGGAAAATGGTTACACTCGAAGCCGAAAATCAGTCCAACTGGGGACGATCAGCCGGTAAAGGTGTCCTCAAGGTCTACAAAGCTGAAGAATCAATAGAGATGAAGGTAATAGTTGAAGCCCTGAAAACCATAGTTCATAAACAACAAGCTCTCGAGACTTCTCTCGGAGAGTTTGATAAGAAGAAAAATCCTCTTGTTCAACAAGTCAAGGCCGCCACAGGAACCTGTGAGGCCTATCATGCTTCAGACCATCCGACCCTTTCTTGCGGTATGCTTTATAATGTGATGATGGATCTGCATCTACCACCACAACAATATGAACCTATTACTGATCAATCTGAAGAACAAATACCTGAACAAGTCAACTCTATCCACTCTATCCCAGGACAAGTCTATTACAATCTGAATCAGCTAAGGAACCATCCAGGATTTCAGTATGGAAACCCTGTTGGGACCGCTAATCCACAACATCAGACGCAGGGGGGATCCTCTAGTAGGTTATCACCTGGATTCCCAAACAATTTCAACCAAAATCAAGGGAACTCCAGGAATAACTTCCCTAGGGCTAACTACCCCAGGAATCAATCAGCCTACTATCAGTACACTCACCCTCCACCCCATCCACAGCTGCACACTCAGCAACCTCAACCGACACTACCACCACAACAATCTCAACAAGCCCAACAACAAATCCCTCAGAAAACCACTCCTCCTCAACCGGAAGATGAAATATCCTTGATAAGGCAGATGATGCAATCTCAACAGACTATGCTCGCTAATCAGCAAGCACAGCAAAAGGCAGTAGAAGCCCAGCTTGCCCAGATTGCTGCACAATTGAAGCCTCCGGCAAGCACTTTTGCAGGGCAGCCCGAATCAAATCCTAAGCATGGACAGAACAGGCATGAACAGTTGAATGTTGTCACCACGAGATCAGGACGCACTCTTCATGAGACTACCAAGATCACCCCATATAATGACGATACCCCTGTTTCTATGACAAATGAGAGCCCGCAACAAGGAATAGAAAAGCCCTCAGAGGGCACAAAGGGCAAAGATAAAGACCAAGTGTCCGCAAAACCTGAAGTCTTGCAATATAGACCAAGAATCCTGTATCCAGGTAGACTGTGCGAAACGAAAATGGACACTAGGTTTCAAAAGTTCAAGGAGGCAATGAAGAAACTGTACATTGACATCCCGCTCCTTGATGCTCTTTCCGAGGTGCCAGCCTGGGCAAAGTACCTTAAAACCTTATTATCAAGAAAGTACATCACCGAGGAGCAAGAAACGGTTAAGCTTGCTCAGACCACCTCTGACATCATCTTAAACAAAATGCCAAAAAAGAAGAAGGACCCAGGTTCCTTCGGAATCCAATGTTGCATTGGAAATGCATCTACAAAAAAAGGATTAATTGACCTAGGAGCCAGTATATCCATCATGCCTTATTCCATGTGCAAACGTCTGGGTTTCACCGAATTGCTACCTACAACAATGACTATTCAATTAGCTGATTCCACCATAACCGCACCTCTGGGGATCATTGAAGATATCCCAGTAAGGATAGGAAAGGATGCCTACGTCCCATGAGACTTTGTTATCATGGATATTAAAGAAGATTTGAGATACCCGATTATCTTCGGCAGACCTTTCCTCGCTACTGTAAGGGCGCTTATTGACGTCGAAGCTGGCACCATCATTCTTAGGCTCAGAAAAGAAGCAATTCAATTATGAGTCCTCAATAGCATGAAAGGCCCCAGTATTCAAGAGGAGGTTTTCCTTCTTGACGCAATACAACAAATGTCTCAGTTAGAAATATCCGAGCCAGCTGACGAACTGGAGAATGTTCTAATCAATCTGGATGTTGAATTCTCTGCAAACGAACTAGTTCAACAGTGCCTGCAACATCTAGAAAAGGCCGAAGAAGCATCAACGGTCACTTTTAAAGAACTTAAAGCTGCTACCATTATAGACGCAGTTGAGCCACCAAAAGCCCCTGATATGAAGACTTTACCCACAGGGCTTAAACATGTTTTCTTAGATAAGGAAAAACTATGCCTGGTCATCGTCAGCTCTACCCTTACAAAAGATCAGGAAGAAAAGCTCCTAGATGAGTTGAAGAAGCATAAAAGGGTCATTGGATATAAGATAACTGACCTAACAGGCATAAACCCAGCTCTGTGTATGCATAGACTTCCTATGATTGAAGAATTCAAACCCTCTCGCGAACATCAAAGAAAACTGAATCCTAATCTAAAGGAGGTAGTTCGTCTGGAGGTCCTTAAATTACTCAAAGCTGGCATGATCTATCCTATTTCTGACTCCCAGTGGGTCAGCCCCATCCAGGTTGTTCCAAAAAAGGGAGGCACTACCGTAGTGCTTAATGACAAAAATGAGTTAGTACCCACCAGGACTGTAACAGGGTGGCGGATGTGTATTGACTATAGAAAGCTGAACAAAGCCACGAGGAAGGACCACTACCCTCTACCCATCCTCGATGAAGTCCTGGAGCATTTAGCTCATCAGAAATATTTTTGCTATCTTGACGGATACTCCGGGTTCTATCAAATACCCATACACCCGGAGGACCAGGAAAAAACTACCTTCACCTGTCCTTTTGGGACATACGCCTTTAGAAGAATGTCGTTCCGGTTGTGTAACACACCCGCTACTTTCCAACGGTGTATGTCTGCCATCTTCGCTGGTTTAACTGAATCCGTCATGGAAGTGTTCATGGATGATTTCTCAGTTTACGGAGATTCCTTCGATAACTGTTTAATCAATCTTGGACAAGTTCTACAGTGCTGGGAGGAAACGAACCTTATCCTGAATTGGGAGAAATGCCATTTCATGGTAACGGAAGGTGTCATTCTCGGACATAGGGTAAGTGACAGAGGAATCGAGGTTGATAAAGACAAAATCGATGTTATCTCAAAATTGTCACCTCCAAAGGACATAAGAGGGGTTCGAGCTTTCCTGGGTCATGCAGGATTCTACAGAAGATTCATCAAAGATTTCTCAAGGATAGCTAAACCCATGACCCAACTCCTAACTAAAGATGATGAGTTCATATTCAATCAAGAATGTATGCAAAGTTTCTCCACCCTCAAGAATGCATTAATTTCCGCACCTATTCAGAGAGCCCCAGATTGGTCGCAGCCTTTCGAAATCATGTGCGACGCAAGTGATTACGCCATAGGGGCTGTTTTAGGATAGTGGATTGACAAGAAACCCTATGTTATCTACTACGCATCCAAAACTCTAGACGAAGCACATAAAAACTACACTACCACAGAGAAAGGATTTCTGGCTGTCATCTATGTGTTTGAAAAATTCTGCTCCTATTTGATTGGTTCTAAAGTCATTGTCTATACCGACCATTCTGCCCTTCGATACCTGATTCAGAAGCAGGATGCCAAACCCAGGCTTATCCGCTGGGTGCTGATGCTTCAGGAATTTGACTTGGAGATTAAAGATAAAAGTGGAGTGGAGAACGTTGTAGTTGATCATCTCAGTCGTATCGAGGTTGAAGAAGAGGATAAAATCCCTATCCAGGATTCTCTTCCAGATGACCAACTTATGAAGGCCACCCATGGATTCCCTTGGTACGCGGATATCGTCAATTATCTAGCCACAGGGATTATCCACCCCTCTGCTTCCTATCATGACAAAAGGAAGTTCCTTCATGACATAAAACAATATCATTGGGATGAACCCTACCTATTCCGCCTTTGTGCTGACAGACTTTTCCGTCGCTGCTTGCCTGAAGAAGAAATAACCCCGGTCTTAGAGCACTGCCATTCAGGACCCACGGGGGGACACATGAGTGCTAAGAAAATAGCTATAAAGGTTTTACAATCTAGTTTCTTCTGGTCCACCATATCAAAGGATTCATACGATTTTGTGAAAGCTTGTAACAAATGCCAATTTTCTGGCAACATATCAAAAAGAGATGAAATGCCCCTCACTATGTGGCAGGAAATTGAGCTTTTCGATGTGTGGGGGGTAGACTACATGGGCCCTTTCCCTTCATCCTATGGCCTCTTTTACATCTTGGTCACAGTGGACTACGTCTCAAAGTGGGTTGAAGTTATACCTACCGTATCCAGCGATTCCAAGCCTGTTATTAAATTGTTCAAAGATATTATTTTCCCAAGATTTGGAGTTCCAAGAACTGTCACATCAGATGGCGGGACCCATTTCTTGAAACGAAGTTTTGAAGCCTTACTAAAAAAGTACGGAGTCAATCACAAAGTCACCACGCCCTACCATCCACAGACTAGTGGTCAGGTGGAGGTATCAAATAGACAATTGAAGGTGATTCTTGAAAAAATGGTAAACAGAAACCGCTCTGATTGGTCCACCAAACTTCCTGATGCCCTTTGGGCATATCGAATAGCTTATAAAACACCAATCGGAACAACCCCGTTCCGTTTGGTGTACGGGAAGTCTTGTCATCTTCCAGTAGAGCTGGAACATAAAGCCTGGTGGGCCATCAAACAACTAAATTTCGATCTCAAAAGTGCGGGAGAGAATAGGCAACTTCAGCTACAGGAGCTAGAGGAGCTCTGTATGACCGCCTATCAGAGTACCAGAATCTATAAGGAGCAGACAAAAATGTGGCACGACGGTCATCTTAAAAGGAAAGACATCGTTGTTGGCGACAAAGTGCTCTTTTTCAATTCCAAGCTCAAGTTGTTTCCCGGAAAACTTAGAAAAAAATGGTCCGGGCCCTTCACTATAAAACATAATTTACCCAACTGGAGCTGCCATTATCATAGACAACAACGGAGGAGAAAGGACGGTCAACAGTCATTGTTTAAAAAGATACTACACTCCGGAAGACAAAATGCCAAGACAAACCATCGAAATCAAAGATGCTATACCAACAGCATAACTATATTACAGCTTCGTCGAACCAGCGACGTAAAACCCAGGCGCTACTTGGGAGGCAACCCAAGATTTCAGTTTCTTCCTTTATTTCCCGTTCTCTCTACCTTAGGTTTATCTTATGAAAATACAAACAAATTCTATACAACCAAAACAAACATAAAAATAACAAAATAAAAATATACATAAAAATATAAAAATCAGTTCGACCCTAACCCTCCCAAATGGTCCTGAAACCATTTGGATTCAAACGGTCCTGAAACCGTTTGGTGCCAAACGGTCCTGAAACCATTTGGGACCAAACGGTCTTCAAACCGTTTGGGACCAAACGGTCCCGAAACCGTTTGGGACCAAACGGTCCCAAAACCGTTTGGGACCAAACGGTCTCAAAACCGTTTGGAGCCAAACGGTCCTAAAACCGTTTGGAGCCAAACGGTCTCGAAACCGTTTGGAGTCCAAACGGTCACTAAATCGTTTGACTTACGGTTTTTGTCAGGTCAACCCCCCATTTCCTATAAAAATAAACCCCACCCCCTCATTTTTCTTTCTTTCGACTCCCGAGCCATCTGAAATTCTCAAAGTGTTGTTCCATTGCTCTCGCCTCCGTCGACCTCTGCTTCCCCTGCTCCCGTGCGACCTCCGTCTCCAGCGCCCTCGCCGTCATCTCCCTTGCTCACAGCAGCAAGGTAGTCCAGCCGCAACAGTCGCTTTCTTCGCCGGCAACTCCACCGTTTCCACCGTCAGCTTTGCCTCTACTGCCGCCGGCTCCGCCTTTTCCATCGCCGCCTTCGTCTTTACCACCGCTAGCCTCACCACAATCTTCTTTTCTTACGTCTTTATCGTCGTCGGCCTCCTCCATCGTCACCATCATCGCCGGCGCCTTCGCCACCGCCTTCACCTTCGTCGCCAGTGCTTCCGCCCTCCATTCGTCGTTTTGTCTTAGTCGGCGGTTGCACGACGCTTCGCTTTCCAAACGGTCTTGAAACTGTTTGGGACCAAACGGTCTTGAAACCGTTTGGGATGAAATGGTCTTGAAACCGTTTGGGACCAAACGGTCCTGAAACCATTTGGAACCAATTAGTTTTCAAACTGTTTGGCCTTTAAATTTCATTTAACTTTCATAAATTCACAAAAACACATAAATACAAATAAAATCTTTTTACTTTCTAATATGATTTTCTAACTCTTGATCTCCCATTTTTCAGCCATGGCATCACCAGCAAAGGAGGCCACCAACTTTGAAGACACTGCAATCTGGACAACGGAGCAACTGATGATAGAACAATCTAATCTCCAGAAGATCAGAGATTACTTCAACAGGACCGGAAAGGCGCCACCAAATGTCAAGATGATGCAAGTCCTGTGCGACCTTGACCGGATCAACAAATGCCTAGCAGAGGCACCTGAAGAGGAAGTGGAAGAAATATCTTTCGAAGACAATGAAGGCTCAGAATACGAACCTACACCTGAGACAGAATCCCCTACAACAAAATCAAAGGGAAAGCGAAAGGCTCAGGCAACCACCTCCGCACCACAACCTAAGAAGAGGGCACGAAAGCAAGTTCACCCAACCACCGCTAGGGAGCAAACCCTAGCAGGTTTGATTCCATCAACCACCACCACCACTCCGGCCACCATCACCATCCCTATCTTTCCTCCCATCACCACCACAGCACCACCACCAGAAAACCTTCACATCCATACCCTTCCATCCATCAAACAAACTCTGAAAACAACAAAATATATATGCCCCAGCATACTTATGAAGATGGGGATTTACAATAGAATCCTCACACTGCTTGATAACTCAAATCTATCCCGACTCTGCTTTGTCACTGAAACCTCCTATGTTGAACCTACAACGGAATTCTTCACATTCCTAGAAAAAGAAGTAGTAAATGCTATGGATAGAACACGGGATGGAGGCAACCGTAGGCTGGTCACCAAGCTTTTTGGCAATAGAGTTGTCATCACATAACACATGCTGAATGAAATCTTCATTGATAACCAGGAGCAACTAAAGAAAGCCACGACTGTTACCATAGACAACCCCCAGTTCAACAAACACAACTTCTGGAAATCTTTAACGGGGATACCAATTTATGAGGCAAAAACATGTAAAGCCTCAAACATTCAATCGGGTTTTGTGCGCACACTTCACAAAATCCTTGCTGGTGCACTTTTCCCCAGGTTAGAAGGAGGAAATGTAATCATATCAGATCTCTTTGTTATCTGGTCCATCCTAAATGGGATGCCAATCAACATTGGACGTCTTATGATCCAAAAACTATCAGCTTTCGCCCTGGGGAAAGAAATTTGCATGGGTGGTTATATCACATTTATTATCAAATACCTTAAGATGGATAGATTTCTACCCAGATGCACACAAACAAAGGGTGACATCCTTACCAATGAACAAACTTTAAAGAACTCCTACATCATAAAAGAAAAGGATGGCAAGCTACATTATGTCTTCTGCCCTGCAGCAAAATCTTTCAGAACGCTGATCCCACTACCAGAACTTGCTGATTATGACAAGAACAAGCTCCTATTCTCAGATGACGAGCTTGCAAAACTCATATCTTCGGTCAAAATCACCGAAAAGAAAGCAACAGTGGGACAGACGGAGCTTAGCATAATAGCCCCGGCAGCAAAACCAACAAACATTCCTGCCAAATGACCTTCTAGAAGGCTTTTGCAGGCACAAGAGCTGTCGGGGACGCCAACATCAAAACCCCACCCAGACTCAGAACCCACCCCCCCAGAGGAACAAATCACCACCTCATCACTAGACTCTTTCATAATGAGTCTAAATGTTGAACTTACTTCCACCACCACCCAACCATCCACCACCCCACCATCCTCCATTTTTCAACAATCAACCACTCTTCCACCATCTTCCACATCACCCTTCTCTACAACTATACCATCACCCCCACACTTCTTCACTTCGGGCACCTCATTATCCACTACACTGCCCAAATTCACCTCCTTCACCTCCACCATCTTTCCATCAACATTCCTGGACACACTCTTCTCTCCGGGTATGTCACCTCCCTTCTCATCTGCCACCACCCCGACACTGCTGGTGACCCCTTCCACAGTCACCACGCAGTTCGTGGGACCACCGGCAGTGTCTTTTCCACACGACACTACCACCACCATTCCACCCCGACCCCAACCACCCCACCCTTCAATAACTGGGGTCCCTTCTGCTAACGTCGATGAGGAATTTGGACGTCAATTCGACACCATCCGAAACCTCCTCACCGACCCTTCTAACATATTAAATTCTATTTTTTCTTGTGTGCAGGGTTTAACAAAACAAGTCACCAAGATTGACGAGCAGAACCGCGCCATGCCAAGCATCCTCCAAGGAATCCAACAATGACGGGACATAGTGGCCAAGCAAGTCGATCATATCAACGACCACTGCACACCCTTGTCCGAGCTGATCCATGGAGTAAAACGCCAGCATGAAGCGTTGGCGAAGCAGGTCAATAGGATCTCTACGCAGACTCAACCTCTGTCGGAGACCCTCCGTGAGCTCAAGAAGCAATAAAAGGTCTTCAGCACGTGCTTGGATGACATCAGCACAACCCTCACACAGCTCAATAATTGCCAAGAGGAGTCATCCAATACTGAACTCAATCAGCTAAGAGCTCAGGTGACTAACCTTACAACACGACTCCTCTCTGCTGAAGGATGCTACTCCGATCTGAAGGAAACCCACGACGCACTGCTCGAGACACACAAGCATGTGCAAGTGGCATATGACGAACTACAATCCATCCATCGTCTGTGCAAAAATGCAGCATGCAAGAAAACAACAGACAAATCAGCAGCAGATGAAGAAGAAGATGATGAAGATGCGGATGACGATTCTGATTCCTCGGTTGACTCCAACAACAGTACCTCCTCCGATGATGATTCTGATGGCCCAGACAATGCTGGGGAGGGCCCCAGCCAAGGAGCACAACAAGAACAATAGAAAGATCACCAAGAAGGTGATACAGATCCCAAATCCCCTGCTCACAATGAGCACGTAAACATATCTTATGGGGACCAATTCCTAGACTACTTTGCCATGGGATCTTTGGGGGAGGCTGCAAAAGAAGTAGCTTTTTCTGATTTCCACCAGTGTCTAATGGGAACCAGCACCAGTCTACCACCAACAACAGCTCAACAAGTTTTTGCACTCGAACCCTCGGTGCCCTTTCCCCCAGATCAAAAAGAATCCGAACGAGTACAACTAGATACAGACGAAGACCTAGATACTCCTTTTGATTCTGACAAAGATGAATCTCTACAACAATACAGGGATGATTCAGAGCATCCTTCTTCACCTCCTCCTCAAGAGCTACCCCCACCGCCACCTCTACCTCACAAGATGCACGACTTAGATATGGCGGCCATCTCCACCTTAGATGCATAGGATATCTTCATCCTAAACACTATAGTAGATGATGCAAAAGAAGGGGGAGATGTTATCTACATCAACACAAAGACTCAACGCAAGTTGACACGTGAAGATTTCCGCTCAATTCTCCGACCTCAATCTACGGTGAAGATGGCAATCTTCCGTGCTCTCCTTTCAAATTATATTGAGATCTACAGAAGCTCCAAGCGACAGCAACCAGTTCTCAACACCTCACCCGCTCTGGGTTTGTGCTTATTGTACAAAGAACTACAGCACAAATCCATTGAGAGGTTGCACAGGGGGATCGCAAGAAAAGCTAGATATATAACTGTTCCATTCCAAGTTTCTAGTCACTGGTTGCTAATGATTGTAGACACTGTCGCCCACGACGCCAAAGTGTACAATTTCTGTGCCAGTGATCTAAAGGCTGGTATAATTAACTTCGCTGCAATTGAAGCCGGGGAGGCAAGATGCATCCATTTCTGGCTTCTTAAACTCATCTGGGCCGCATGCCCGTCTCTCCGCCAGGGTTGGAGCCAACCCTGGTTCCAAATAATTAACCCACTTGCCCAAGTTGCCGAAGGCTCTGGGGACAGCACTTTTTACATCATTCGACACATACTAGTGCTAAATCAACAAGTTCCCTTCACAGAGCTCATGAATGAAGATTTTCACTCCCTACGAGGGCGTTACGCCATGAAACTTATCTGCGATAGAAGGTTCTTTAACGGCCCTACTATGGCGACAGATGACGTCCCTCACTACCTCTTTTCAGCAATCCAACGTCCGAAAAGGAGACCCTTCAGACAAACACTACAGGAGTTGGAAAGAGACAAGCAGCCGGCCAAGGTCCCCGAGAAAAGTAGATGGCATCCTTACGACTTCGATCTGGCCCAAGATAAAGGACAAATATATTTGATAACGGGGGAAGCCATCCAGAGATCCCCATCACAAATGGTGCCCCTATCTGCCATCGAACCATCATTTCCCAATTTTGATCTAGAAGCCTACAAGAGTCTTTCAGACAATGAACTTCGACTTATTATGTCAAGGCTCTATGCCGAAAATGAAGATCTTGTCTTTATAGATGCAGATATCATAGTTATGGCAGATTGCCTCCGAGAAACCGTGCAATTTAAAGGTTCTCTTTCAGTAAGTTTGATGATTGCTTATCAATACTTACTTGGACGGAGGCATCCCACCGTATACATGGTGTCAGCTTACCTGAAGGATGATCTCTTAGGGCTGAAGAACTTTGGAACAACGGAGACACTCATCTCCTATCTCCAACATACAACTCCAAAGTTCATCATGCTTCCTTTCCTTCATCAAGAACACTGGATGCTACTGGCAACTAACTTACATGAAGGAACAACAATAATTTACAACAGTTCTGACAGCCAGTATGATCCAGAGCAAAGAGTATACACTATGACACCAAGGATGCCAACAGAGGAGGTGGCAAAGGAGTGTGCTGAAAAATTACATGATCTTTTGAGTCGGCACACACGGGCGTATGATAAAGAACACTTCAAACCCCCAGCCTTCAGCCACAAGTGCCCCCAGCAAATTTGCCAATCCAATGACTGTGGCTTCCACGTCCTCTACTGGATGTACGCCATTTTGGTCCTCCAGAAACCAGTAGAGGACATGACAGATGTGGATTACCACGCCCTCCTGCAGCAACTCTTCTACAAACTCATGGAGCAAACAAAGGACTCATAGAAGCCTAATGCCCTTGTCAATGCGCTTCTCAACCTATCACTTTGACACTCTGAGGACAGAGTGAATGATAAGTTAGGGGGGGAGTACATTCGACAAGGGTGAGGTATCATTCTTCAATCCTTCTCCAACTCTACTCTCTCCTTTTACTCATTTTTTTCCCTGCATAAAACTTGCATTTCACATTAAAATAAATCATGTGCATAATAAGTAACACCCCTTTTGGAAAGGACATCCCCTACTAGCTTAGAATCCAATTTTTCCTCAAAAGCAATAACAAGATTAGCTTATAGGCATATAATGGAGAATTAATAAATTACATTCACTTTTGGTTTTTATGCTTTTATTTCAATTTTACTTTGAACTCTTCACATGTCAATATCAAGGCAGAAATAAGCCAAGCTCTCAAGGATGAGAGGGGCATCAGGCAACTTCCAAATCAAGAAGTTCTGCAAGTGGACCACACACAAAAAAAGTGCATGTTGAAAAACTCTAAGAACAGCTTTCCTCTCTTCAAAACAAAAGAGGCTTGGCCGCCCAAAATAATTTCCCGAACAAAACCCCAAATCCCAAGCCTACGAGTCTTCGAATAAAAGCCAGAGAGTCGAATAAAATTATGAGAGTTGTGCCATAAATAAGGATCTATATAAAGAACCAATGAAGATCTCACCCGGCCGGCACATTCAGCTTCCCTCATAAAGGCAGATGTGTCGTTCCCGGTAGTGAAATCCTAAGGTATCTAAATATATGAAAGGCTTATAAAGGACTCACCCGGCCGGTACATTCAGCTGCCCTCACAAAGGCAGATGTGTCGTGCCCGGTAGTGAGATCCTAAAAGCATAGACAACCCCTCCCCCACTTGAAGAGGGAGTTACACTTCAAGCCTTTAGCCAACCCTCATACCCTCTCTAGCATCCAGTAGGTCCTTCAGAGAGGTATAAAGCTGATTAGAGTCAACAACATGCACAGAATAAAGGTGGTCCCGATGCGAGCTACGAGATACGGAAGAAACCTGAGACCCAAGCAACTCTCGAAACCTGAAAGAGTCAAGGCAAGCAATAAGACCCGATATGACCTTAGGAGAACTCAGGTTGAGAATTGAAGTAAAAGTATGGAAATCCTAATTAAATAAAATCGCCTCGCCATTACATGCCTCGACTCTATCTAACTTGAGGAAAAGCTAGACTCTAAGTTGGGGGGGGTGATAACCTCCCATTTTGTGATGTTATCTTATTAGTTTCCCTCAGTTTTCCATACTCTTTCTTACATAAATTAGATAGAAGCATTAACTTTTTACCTTATTGCTAACACATCAATAGATTAACTTTTCTCTTCTTTATCCTTGCAGAAAAACACAAAAAAAATTTAAAAAAGCCCCAAACGGTCCCAGGACCGTTTAAGGCCAAACGGTCCCAAGACCATTTAAGGCCAAACGGTCCCAAGACCGTTTGACGCCAAATGGTCCCAAGACCGTTTGAGGCCAAACGGTCCCGAGACCGCATGAAGGCCAAACGGTCCCGAGACCGCATGAAGGCTAAACGGTCCCGAGACGGCATGAAGGATAAACGGTCCCGAGACCGCATGAAGGCTAAACGGTCCTGAGACCGCATGAAGGCTAAATGGTCTCAAGACCGCATAAGGTCAAACGGTCTCGAGACCGCAAAAAACCCAAACGATCTGTAAGACCGCATGGAGGCAAGGGCAAACGGGTTCAGGGCCCAAACGGGTTCAAGACCGTTTCGACCTCACTTAAGGCCTATAAATAAGACCTCAAGGGTCCTCCACGATCAAGTGTTCAGACGTCCAAAGGCTGCCTCAATCACTCCAGAGCAAATCGGACTTCCATCCTCCGCCGAGGGGCTGTCGGTCTGAGACCCATACTCCATCTCGAAGTTGCTTTCTCTCGCTCCGCCAAAGAAGGTGGGAAGAGGGAGATCTCGTCATCAAGCAACTTGTGAAGCTGGTGGATCATTTCTCTCTCTCCAAGGGGTTGACTTTCCTCTCTCCTTTGTGGGGATGACGCTCTCTCTCTCTTCTTGCCTCCTTCTTTGTCCTAGTCATGAGCGAGTAGTATCTCTCACTAGGGTGCGGGGAGTAGCCCCGCTACCCATGCTTTCATATCATGTAAATGTAATCCATAGTTTGCAATATAGAGTTTTTATCTTCTCAGTTCAACATCAAACGTTTAATGAATGCTTGTTGCTTGATCACCAACTTGTATTATCTTTTATCTTTTAGTATGAATTGTCTACGTTTGTACTATTAGATTTGAAACTCGTTTGTATGTTGGTTCTTGGTGCATGTATCCACCATGCATCTATTTCGGTATCTAGAAGTGTATCTCAAGAAGTGGAGTAAACTCACTATCATTTGTTGCACTTTCATGCTATGAAATGGAATCAGTTGACGTATGAAAGTGCAACCTTGGTAAGTCGAGGAACACACTTTGTGAGGGGAATGATGCAAAGTAAGTGACCATTTTTTCGGGAATGGCTGGCGTTGCAGCATTCCCGCACTTCTCGTAGTTAGCTCTCCGAAAGGAAGCTAAAGTCTACAAAGATACTAACTGACTAGACTCTTTTTGCAGGTTATGTTTTGCTTTGCACGTGTTGATCCATGTGTAGTGGTGGTGAAAAACCGATCACACCCTAGTGACTTTTATCATAGTTTAAATCCTTAGATCTACTTGTTTTCTTTACTTTGCATGTTCTTAGTTTAAAACAACAAAACCAACCTTCTGATTTAAGTACCTACTATTAATTGACTAAGTGAAATTCCAATGTTTTCCATCTTGTTGCTTGCAACAAGACCATTGTCCCGTCGATTCGACCCTTAACTATACTACGATAAGACTTCCATGTATCTCAGCATACATGGGTGGAGTTCTCTATCTAGTGTAAGCAAGGCTAAACCTAAGGATTTACCATCTTTAGGATTTTTAGTGGTGCATGAAATTCCACGTAAGTGGAAGCTCCATCACTGGTGCACCCCAGATTAATCGGCTAGGAATAGATCGTTGAATAGCATCGGATGGGCGATGTAGGGCTGTCCAATCTTCTTTTGTAATATAGGGATGTAAGTCGATGCCACCGTCATATCTAAACACCTTCCAGCCTTGACTAGGTCTCATAGGTCGTCGATGGGGACCATTGCATTATTCTCCTCATAGGTGGTGTCTGCAGTGTTAGAATCAGCAAGTTGTAGGAGTATATGATCGACATGTTCTTGAGATAGAGAGGTACAGGCTGAACGGCCAAAGTTGTTGATGATGGAGTCTGAGATAACATGTGAGATAGAAGCACTTTTAGTGGCGAGCAGGGCTTGCAAGTTCTCTATCTGCTTGCCTGTCCTAAAGACATTAGGAGAGCCCTCGACCTCTTTTCTTGGAGGACTACTGGGTGTTGTTGGTGCAGTTGCACACTCCGTCGGCCAATCATTGTTGGCATCTAAGTTGTTGTAGAAGAAACCAGCCCGAGAATTAGTATATAGCATGATGAGTGTCCAGTGATTGTCATGCAGCATAGGAAGAAACATTATGTGCGGCAGACGCTTCTTGGTTTCAAGCTGAAACAGTTGGCACGCCCCAGATTAATCGGCTAGGCACAGATCGTTGAATAGAATCGGGTGGGCTATGTAGGGTTGTCCAATCTTCTTTTGTAACATAGGGATGTAAGTCGATTCCACCGTCATAGATAAACACCTGCCAGCCTTGACTAGGTCATGTAGGTCGTCGATGGGGACCATTGCATTATTCTCCTCATAGGTGATGTCTGCATTGTTAGAATCAGCAAGTTGTAGGAGTACATGATCGACATGTTCCTGAGATAGAGAGCTACAGGATGAATGGCCAAAGTTGTTGATGATGTAGTCTGAGATAATAGGCAAGATAGAAGCGCTTTCAGCAGCAAGCAGGGCTTGCAAGTTCTCTATCTACTTGTCTGTCCTAAAGACGTCAAGAGAGCCCTCAACCTCTTTTCTTAGAGGACTTCTGGATGGAGAGGAGTGGGAATCAGAATCTGTCTCCATATATTTAGAAGCTCCATGGTGTGTAAGAAAATGAAGGCACTATTTTTGCTTCCCGCGTCTTCTTGTACTGGGAAGTCCTTTATCACATAGAAGTTCCAGATGTTGTTGTGACTTTGGATGCCTTGTTTGATGACCTGGTGAAGGCGTAGAGGAAACAAATTCATGTGGCTATCTTCAGGACAAATGAAGATTTGGTCTCAGTGGGGGACCTCCGCAATGCAATAGTTGAAAAAGGTGATGTCGTGGGAGCGGAGGTTAGCCACGTAGAGGAACCAGTGCTTCCTATGCTTGTAAGGGGCTAGCACCAGGTTGGGGTTGTGCTCTTCTATGTGATTCAGCATATCAACCACTGGCCTCATTTCATCCGCCCCAGACAATAGACGTCTGCCTAAGGCCGGAGTGGCATTATAAATTGTCTGTCATCTTGTCATGAGCACAAAATTCTCTATCATCGTGCTTTCCAAGACTTAGAATAGGATCTTTCCTACAACAGCTACTGAGCAGAACATTCCTTTAAATGTTCAGCGTTGTATGGAGAAGTATATGTTACTCTAGAGGATGGATTCTTTGTCAGTCTATAGTTGTAGGACCATATTTAGCAACTGTTCGTCATAGATCATCATATAGTCAATGGTGTGCCTATCGAAGACGGCATTGTGAAGATAGGTATCTCAAACAGCATCGAAAATTGGTCAGCCACTGAGTTCTTTTCTCTTGGGGGTTGTGTCGCTAGTGACATATGCAAATCATCTTCTTCTCCTTCAGATGAGTCATCTGCTAGGCCTTCAGACATTTCTTTTGTTGCTTCATTTGTCTCTAGCAGTTGTACAGGAGTAGACGTGTCGATGACGCGGGTACTCCCATGTTCTGTAGGGGCCCCGTCAGTAGTTTTCTTGGTCGCCTCCTCCTTGGGTGTTGTTGAAGGTTTGGAGGGCCCGCTGGCGTCAGAGGAGGATGATGAGTTGGAGGAAGAGGGTGATGATGAGGACGATGGTGATGAAGACGTCAGTGGTGATGGCAACCTCTGAGAATGCCTTGAGTGGCAACGTGCGTCCCTTTCATCGAGCCTATGCTTGATGACGTCTAGGCATTGGAACGCTGCCTACATCGTCTGGTTCATTGCTTCTAGTTGGATGGGGATACCAACTAGGCTCAGCAACTGGTGCTCCTATTCACCTAGGCATTGCTAGAAGACCTAAAACTTGTGGGTCAGGGAGGAGAAAGTAGTGCTATGATTGAGTGTTACCTCCCGCAAGTTATCAAACTCGAAGCTGAAAGAATGTCCTGGAGAGGAGGGGACCGATGATCAACTTCGGCTCTTCATATTGCTCCTCGCATTGGCAGTGTAGCCCATTGAATGTGCATCGTCCGTCGGGTCTGAGTCCACCAAGATGATGTGTGAGGGTGTGGCCTCTGGGCGCGGTGTTGGAACCCTTGCAGCTGCCTCTACCGCCTCTGCGTGGGGCCATGGAGAGGATGGCAGAGTAGGTGAGCGCTGATCGACCACCCATCTCTCAGCCTCGTCTTCCACAGCAACCGCTACTGTCATAGTTGGCATGGAAACGAAAAGCTCATCGTCGGGTCACAGTAAAACTTTATCGCTTTTTGAGTGCAATGGGCTAGTACACGATACTAAAGGAATCAGACATGTATCACGTGATATTCATGAAAAACTGATGTCGGTTCAAAGGGAAGTGGTGTACTTCAAAAACCTATACGTCAAGGACGCGGTACGACCGTGCGACAAACAAAGTGCATGATACCAAAGAAACCCAGCATGTTACTTAAACGATACTCACTATGAACTGATATTGGGTAAAAGGGAAAACAATGTACTTAGGAGGTCAGAACGTGATATGGCTACGCGATACTTATATCGTGCAGACTCTGGAGAGTGTCGGTAAGCTCCCCCAAACTTACTCAGTGCGATAAGGATTGCGTGATACAGGTGTCGTGTGATACATGTATTGCGCGACACAGGGGGAACCTGACACGATCAAAGCAATAGGGAAACCGATACACACTTAAAGCTTTGACCAACACGGGAAAGAACACGATACATGGTGCACGATACGATCTAAATGTTATTGGTGTGCGATACAAATGGGTGATAGGTCAGCACGATAGAGGTTGAGCGACATGAGTTATTATCTTATCGGGTAAGGAGATGTTGAATGTGACACGGGAGGTCGGTAGGGAGGGAACCCGGCATAGGAGCTAGGATGGTTTTGAGTGATATAAGAGATTACATGATATGGGATTGAAGGCTCGGTAACTTCAGTAATCTGACATGGTTAAACTCTCACTGCTATATATAGCTATTTACAAGTGGGGTTAAAAAGTAGAAACAGGGAAACGCATCGCGCATGCACGTGAATCGCCTTCCAAAGCAAGGTAAATCTTGTCTAATCACATCGTGTTGTGAGGCTTAGAGGGATACGATGTTTCGCCCGACATGCTTTTTACTCGGCATGCCCTTTGCGTTCCAGGAGTTTGTGTGATGCTTCTGGGTGTGGTGTTGCGCAGGCGCTACCTAACAGAGTGATATGTATTCCTACTGACTACGTCGCGCGCACACCTGCCCAATACGGGTTGGGTGACACAGTAACCCAGTATGCCAAGCAAGAGAAATAAAGATGTTTAAACACATATGTGTGACATGCATTGTACTCAAAGGCCACAAAAAGCCATAAAAACTTAGTGAAATTGAAAACTATAAAAAAAGTTGCTTAATATGTAAAACATCACTAGCTTAAGTGTAAACCTCAGCCTCAGCTATTATTACACACCAAGGTGATGAAACTAAGTCGGTGGCCCAGAAAACATGAGAGTCAGTGTGTGTGGTGTGTGTATAAACTCGGCCCTTATTACAAGGAAAGTGTTCCAAATATTCTTTGCAGGAAAAGGAAATAACATCCTATCCTAGGAAAGTACAAAACTTGCACTGCCTCCCTAGGAGCATTATGGTTTCTATCGTTAGCTCGACATATTCCATCTTTGCTAGGATTCTTCGGCTGGTGTGGCTTTGGCATCCTCCAGGGGCAACTTGGATCGCCTTGTGAAAGCTTCGTCTTCGTGGAATCTTTTCACATGGTGTCCATTGACTGAAAAGACCTTTGTAGGATCATCCTTGTTGTACAACTCCATCATTCCCTAGTGGGTTTGCCTCAGTACTAGATGGGAATCTCCCTACCTGATGGTTGATACTCTAGGCTAGGCTTGCCAGCTATTGGTCTATCTACTTGTTGTGCTGCTGGAGCTCCCCAATCTGAGTCGAAAAACCTCCCATCTGTTGTTGCATTAATTTGATCAATGTTGTGCTGTCCACGGAACTTTTGTGTAGCTTTTCGTTCAGATCATTCTACTTCTTGGTGAAGGACATCAATTCAGTCATCATAGATATTCATTGTTGTTGACCATGTTGGGTGTTCGGGTAACTTCTCTATTACGGGAAACCTACTTGGAAATGTTGATTTTGCGATCCTCCCGGAGAAGTTCCGCCCACCAGCTGGTGAGAATTCTCAACCGCGTTGGTGTTCCCGTACGAGAATCCAGGATGGTGGGGACGCTGATACTAGACATAACTCACATTCTCCATATTGTCCTCATCAGGCTCACTCTGCACGGTCGTGTGTGGGCAGAAGTCAGACAACTGATCTATCTCTCCACACATGATGTAGCTCCTAACTACTTCTTGTCATACTTTGCCTTTATAGCCCTATTCCTTCAAGGCTTGAATGTTAGTTACTATTTTGTCCAACTTAGCTGCCAGTGCCTCCATCTCCTTTGGTTCTCTAGGGGTGGAGTGGCTCTTTGACTCTCTATCATACTCACTATCATGCTGATTTGTGGCCATATTGTCTATAATCTCCCTGGCTCTTTGGGCACTGAGTCCCAGGAAGTCATTTCTAGCTACAACATTCAAGGATTTTCTTTCTCCGATGCACATCCCATTATATAAGGTGGTGATCATCTTGGGCTCAGAAAAACCATGGTGCGGGCACTCCCTCTAATAGCCTTGGAATCTCTCCCAGGTTTCATGTAGGTTCTTTGAGACTTTCTATGAGAACTTGGTTATCTTGTTTTGTCATTTGATCATCCTCTCTATAGGGAAGAACTTGGAGATAAATGTGTTGGCTAGATGTTCCCAGTTAGAGAGGATCCCATCCTAGAGACTTGTGTACCACTCCAGGGCTTTGCCTCTTAGGGAGAAGGGAAAGCACTAGTTATAGATGTAAGAAATTGGGACCATGTTGATCTTAAAAGTCTTGGAAGTCCTCTTAAACGTTGTAAGGTGGTTGTACGGATTCTCTTCAATGGTGTTCCCTCCAAACCGGTTGTGTTGCAGCAACTAGAGAAAAGTGGGCTTCAACTCAAAGTTGGCCACATTGAGCGGTTTCTCCACCACCGGATTCCTCTCTTCATTTTCCCTAACTTGGACAAAAGACCACGGTGACTGAGCTTCAGGTGCTTGCTTAGCCATGGGTTGTCAAACACAGGAGGGTTTGAAGAGATGTAGAAGTACCTGGAAAAAAATAAGTGTAAAAGTGTGAGTGTGTTGTATAAACTATGTTCAATAAATATTTGCAATATTATATGCATATGTACAAGGTTTTTGGCAAAGTGTAAGTAAAACTCGAGTTCGTAGAATGGTATTCATTGCCAAGTCCCTGGCAACGACGCCAAAATTTGACAAACTTTAAACGTGGGTCCAAAAATGGAGACATGTCTAGGTCATCGTACTTTAGTAATTTATAATACCCAATTGTTTAAGACTCCTGCAACTAGCACAAGGTTAAAGTAGTTTGGGGTCAAACACAGGGACTGGAAGAATAGTGCTTTGGAACTCAAGTTTTACTTGTCTAAGCACGTCAAAAAGTCAAAGGATAAGGTTTGTTGTAATGAGAAAGAATTACAAAGAATTGAACTAAAAACCTATCTCCATGGGGAGTTACTAGAAATGTCAAAGTTTTGGGTTTAGCAGTTTTTATGGAAGTTTTTGTATATAGGAAATCGAGGTGATAAAACTATCTTTGGATCATAGCACGAAGGAATAAAACCTAATCGTAACAAGCGGCAGTGGCCTACATCTAGTGCCTTCTTCGCTCAAAGAAGATGCCAACTAGCCATGCACTAAGTTCCCCCTCTCAAAGGTACTAGGCGTGGGCTCACGTGAAAGGTAAACCAAGTGCAGCTCTAGTCCCGGGTACTCTCATACGCCTGAATCATACCAAGCTCGAGATATTACAACATCTTTCTCTCGAAGGAGTCAAAACAAGAAACACCATTCGATAGCTAGTGAAAGCATGAATCATAAAGAAGAGACTAGAACTCAAATGCCATAAAGAAATAATCCAACAAAATGAAGCCATCCATAGAACGATATGAGATAAATTCCACAGAAATGTCATAAAGAAACCTAAATTTTAGTTACAATGTTGTAATTGAATGAAAGTAAATGATGTAAAAAGGGAAGATAAGTATCGGCCTCCTTGATTTAGGAGAACAAAATACACAACAAAAGACACTTAAGATAAATGTTAACCTAGTATCAGGTAGCGGCCCTATCGAGATATGACCGTGTCGGGTCATGGACAGGGATGGGTAAGGGTCCTATCGAGATAGGACCTCTGCCCAATATGGTCATGTTGGGTTGCTGGCCGTGTCGGGCTATAGCCGTGATGGGTACAGAACATATCGGGTTGGGTATTGTGTTGGGTTAGGATACATATCAAGTAAACATTTATCTTAAGGCTCTCGGGTTCTTTGTGTCGGGTATAGGTGGGCGAGCCATCTCCCGAAGCCCAGATAGGAACCTACATTGTTGAAGTAGCCTTGAGGGTCATATCAAACTACTTGCTGCTACTATAACTATTTCTAAGTGAACTCCTCCCATCCCTCTCGGGTTGGAGGTGTGCTCACCTAGTATCGCCTGACAGACTGCTTGGAACTCGATGCACTAGCTCCTTTATTCTAAGAGTTAGCTCTCGTAGGGTCTGGCTTGTCCCATCATAGGCTTGTAGCTACTCTTTATAGGCAGTGCGTTGATGGGAGTTGTAGCTTTTATTGGACCATGTGTCCTTCATCCTGACTCTGTTCTCTAGGCTTCAGGAGGGGCTGATTCAGTTGCCACCTGGCACGCGTGTTGGGCCTTCAATCATGCTGGGCAACGAGTGCATCACGTACTGCTGTGGTGGGTTGGAACCTTGACAGTCTGCTGCACCGAGGGGTGGCCATATCATGTAACGACCTCATCGGGTTGTGAATCGTGATGAGCTAGGCACCATATTGGGTAGAGAGTTGCAGTCGACAAGCTATCTCCCACGTGACACACCTGCGTCAGGTTGTTGTCATATCGGGCAGCAACCATGATGGGTAAAGGGGTGTGTCAGCCTCGTGAGCTATCAGACTGGGATGCGGACTTTGTTGCTGATGGGCTCATTGGTGCTCTTTTTGTGGAAGAAATAAGAAAAACCTGCATAATATGGGAAATATTGTCAGGGGCATAGTTGACATAATTTCTTCATAATAAATAAGATAAAACAAAGAGGAAGTTAGGTTTGGAGGCCATTTTGATGATGTAATATAAGCTCTAGCAGGCATAAAATGGTTGTTATCAGGAGCTCATAGCTAATCATAAATTTTAGTGATATGGCCATCTAGGTCATGGTATGAGAGCAAGATTTGCTTCATGTGGGGACAGATCGGGCATACAAGGCCGTTTTTCCCAATGAAGGATGAGGAAGTGACCCAACAGCCAAGGCAAGGTCAGTAAGGTTCGCAACAATGACAGTTTAGTAGTGATGGTGGTAGAGGATGCGGTCAGGCATCAGAGGCAAGTTCCTCTAACATGCTAGTAGTGGACATGGATGGAAGCAGGCTACGGCTAGGTTCTATGATGAGCCAGCCAGAAGCAGTGGTCAATCCACCATTCGTGATAGGTTATATGGACTTATTTCATTCTAATTTGTCTTCTTATTTCATATTTGTACAAGTTGACATGGGTGTGATGCACTCTTTTATCACCTAAGAGGTGATAGATAGTTGTTATTTGCCTACTAGTCATAGATTTGTCAGTCTTTGACTAGAGACTCCTTTAGCCAGTTCTTCTAAGTTGTGAGAGGTGTGTTCCTCTTGCACTCTATTTTTCTTATGACTCATCATTCAAGTGGATCTTTTTCCACTTGATTGCATGGGTTTGATGTGATACTAGGGATGGATACCTTGGAAAAGTACAAGATGGTGTTGGACTTTAGTACTAAGGTGGTGACATTCTATGATGGTGATGTCTCGTGGATCTTCCAAGGTGACAGTAAGATTCTTCCTACATGTTTGATGTACGCCATGACAACAGAAAGGTTGATGATACAAGGATGTGAGGCTTTCTTATCACATGTCGTGGATACCAAGGAAAGAGGTCCTAGTATCCATGAGGTACTAGTGGTGCGGGAATTTGAGGATGTTTTCCTGAAGAGTTTCATGGTGTTCCCCCTCTTAGAGAGATTGGTTTTGAGATTAATCTTGTTCCTAAAACACAACCCATAGTGCAGTCACTGTATAGGATGGCACCATCAAAAATGTAGGAGTTAAAGAAACATCTATAGGAACTATTAGAGAAGGGTGTTATCAGGCCAAGCACTTCCCCTTGGGGTGCTCCCATGTTGTTCGTCAAAAAGAAGGATGGTTCAATGAGATTTTGTATAGATTACTGACACTTGAACAAGGTAATGTTAAGGAATAAGTATTCTTTGTCAAGGATTGATAACATTTTTGATCAGTTGAGATGTGCCACTGTGCTTTCAAAAATAGATCTAAGATTGGGTTACCACTAGTTGAGGATAAAGGTGTATGACATACCTAAGTCAACTTTTAGGACTAGGTATGGTCATTAGGAGATCGTGGTTATGCCATTTGGCCTAACCAATGTAATGACAACATTCATGGATCTGATGAACATGGTGTTCAGACAATATCTACATCAGTGTGTGGTCATCTTCATAGATGACATTTTTATATACTCTAAGGATAGACAGTAGCATGAGAAGCACCTTTGACAGGCGTTGACCTTGTTGAGGCAGCACCAGTTATATGCTAAGTTTAGGAAGTGTGAGTTTTGGTTGCCATAGGTGTCTTTTTCAGGGCATGTTATATCTGCAAAGGGTGTTTGTGTTGACCCTAAGAAGTGGGAGTATTTTCTAGAGTGGGAACATTCATAGACAAAGATTTGTAGTTTCCTAGGTTTGGCAGTTTACTATAGGAAGTTCATCAAGAACTTCAGTTTTGTAGTGTTACCCCTAACTAGGCTAACCAAGAAGGATGTTCTATTATGACCCACACCAAAGTTAACTAGTAAGTATCATGATAACAACATCATTAAGTTAATTGAGATAAGTTAAGTGCTCGTGTGGTGATCAGTGCTTTGATCAAGTGTTATAGTCTAATAAGCATAATTTCATGCCTTAAGGTTGTAAAGTATTTCACGCTTGAAACTTTGCAAAAGAAATCATTTGATTTGGACTTACGAGGCAAAAGTTATGGCGTTTATATATTCCTTGGACCAATTCTACAATATTCCATTTATTGGTTATTAACATTTCTCTTTCTTCCTTATCTTCTTCTTCCGCCGATCAATTATAGAACCGCTTAAAACGGCGCACACACAGCAGTCGATCGGCCAGAAGTAGGGGAAAGGAGGGGCAATTTTGGAACCCCTAGCCTCAAGCTAGCCTTGGTGTTGTCTTCCTCCACCATTCTTACTCTTCTTCCCGCCCAAACACATCACTGCACTAGCTAGGGTGGCACCCCTGTAGCTGCAACCAGCAGCATCAGCAGTAGTAGATGTGCTAGCAGCCAAGCAGCAGTGTCGACGGTCGTTTTGGGCTCAAGAGGGGATGCTTCAGCGGCGCCCCTTCTTCCTCTACCCTTCCCCCTTCCTTTCCAACCCTATTGTGCCACCAGTGCCCACCTAGCAAGGGGTGGTGCCCCATCTTGCAAGAGCAGCAGCAGCTGCTGCAATAATGGCCAGGGGGCGATTGGGTGTGATTAGCAGCACCAAGTGTCATCCTTGAGTTCAGCCTTGAGGCCTAGATCTGAATCTGTAGCCTGAGTAGCGATTAGCACCAGCCAAGTCTCCCCTCTCGTACCTGTGCATGAGAAAGCAATAGCTTTCTCATAGCACATTTGTACCAGGGTAGTTCCAAGGTTGAAGACAACCTGCTGACGCTCGGAAACTGGCCTCTAGATGTGTTTCATGTTGTTTTCGGACGTCTTGAATCACGGTGAGTAGAATCTCACTCCCAAATGCAAGTATAACTCAAATAATCAGACGTTTTGGTTGAAATCAGTGTTATTCATGAATGTCAATGTTTACTTAGGTGTCGGGCAGTGCCGGCGTCGCTTAATTTCTAAATTGCATGAATTTTTTTAGTTACACTTGCACGACATTAGTTAGTTGATTGATGAGTGTGATTTAGATTAGTGAAATCACACGATTGATTAAAACCTAATTTGCTCAGTTTAAAAGTTGGAATCAGTAGCACACGACCAGTAACGGCATAGTTTGGGTATAAACCCAGGCTGCACATTTTAGTAAGTTAATAGATGCTCGATTTCAAAGAAAAGATGATGAAATGAAAATGTTCAATGGAAACCTAGTTGCACACTCCCGGTCATATTTTAATGTGAATTTATTAATAATTATACAAATCAACATGTTTCCCAAGAATATCATAAGAAATTCCCAGTTATTAGCAATAATTTGTGTCATGATAAGTAATTAACTCTTAATTGGGTTAAGTGATGCACAACTCAGGATTAGGGTTGATGTGCACATTTTTCTAGGAATTTCAGATAATTTACAAGTTCTACTGATGATTTCTCATGTGTTGATTAATCAACCCTTATCAGTATATTAAGATGTTTAATTGCATGATTTCAGTATGTATGTGCCATGTTGACAAGTATTCTATTTATTTTAATCTACCAACAAGTACAGTATGTGGATTATTTAGTATTTTTCATTGGTTTGAATAAAATGCTCTGTCAAATTTAGAATGATAATCATGTCGTGTTGTAAAGTTCAAGTAAATAGACATGGTACCATAGAGATACCAGAGTTGAGTATAAGTAAGATAAATGTACAATCTAGTAAGAGTCTTCTAAGATTAGTGAAATAATATATTTAAGGGCCCTGACACTATAGAATCCCTATGAGATGTATGTGCCTTAGGGATGAAATGACCTACCCTGGCGGTGCGTCCAGTATACGGGGGTCGGAACACACCCACAGAGCATGCGGAGAGACGAAACCCTTGAGGAAGTCTCCTAAGAGAAGATAGGTTACCCAACATGAACCAGAGATCTCTGTGGTAACCCAGAGGTACCCACAGAGCGTACCAAGATGAGGCCCACATAGCATCTCAGACACTCCTACTGTGTTCTCAGGTTAGTGGAGGAGTCCATTTTACGGCACCATAGGAGTGTCGAGGCCAGAGAGCCAGTTTCCCTATTGCAGACCAAGACAGTAGTCAGACTTAGCTATCCTAGGATGTTGGCTAAGTCTTGTACGGTGGGATCGTAATTCACTATGAGTCTTCATATGTAGAGTACACTGCATATGATCAGGGCATAAGATAAAATGTGTTCATATAGGTTCACAGAGTTTCTATAAGTTAAAGAGTTAAGAAAGATTCAAGTTAATTTCACAGCAGTTGTCCTTTAAATGAAATTTTAGTATTCTCTATTATTTAATCATATCTACAGCCTTACAGTAGTTGTTATCTTAATGAAATGTTGATATCTCATGTTGTTTAAATTATATTGCTTAGATGTTCTTAGTATAGTATTATCTTGTATTTTATTCCAATTAATAAACATAAAATGAGTTATCTGCAATGGTTGGGTGAAATTCTATTCACTGAGCCAGTAGCTCACCAACCTACTGAAACATTTTTCAGGTCAGCGTCAGCACGAGGAAGTTGAAGGATCGTATCACCCAAGAACTTAGAGGGTAGTTCGTAGTTAGTTAGAGGTCGCTTAGTCCTTTCCCCTCGGTCCTTGGGCATGTGGTATGGTAGAGAGAGATGGAGTGTAACATCCTCAATTTCATAGCTAGATTAAGCCTTCAATGTGGGGTTTTCTAGCAAAGGCATGACATGGGACATAATGAACATAACCATGGCTAGGTACGTAATTAAGTTCACAAAATATGTATTTCAAGCCATCTGATCAACCAATACACACATTATGACTTGAATGTGTATGATTATAATCAGTTGTATATGAATATAAATGAATTATTACTATGAACAATAATGTGACGAATATACCATATGATGATCCAGTTCATGGCTTAAGCCTTAGACCTAGATTAGGTATTCATGTTATGTAACTAAAGAAATATCGATCACATGTGTCATACATGAGCTTCAATTGGGAAATTATATTTATTCAAGATTTATTTTCATGATTTAGATCATGATTAAGCTCATGGACCCTTTGCAACACTATAGAATGCGCCATGTGCCCTAGAGTTCAATTCTAGTCCATTTGGGCCAATTAGGTATTATAAATAGGTCCTTGAGGTACATAATTTGAGAATAGAACATCTAGTTCTCATAATAAATGTTCACAATATTTTTAATAGATGAGTAATTAGAATATACAATAGTGGGTGAAATTTGAGATAATTATGATTTAACCAATGGCCAAGGTAATTAAAAAAGTAATTAACCAATATTTATTTAAAAGATAAATTTAGGGCATCTATCCTGATTAGTTTGACTTGATATCTTTCTCACATAAAGATAATGACAATGTGGTGTTTAGCCCAAAATTTGGGATTAAAATCAGTCTTTATGTGGCCTATATAATTAATTGTGTAAACTGGACTTTTATCTAAAATAGAAAAGAAAATAAAAAATAAACAAGGGGGCGAACCCCCATTTGCGACCCCTATTTTCTAGGTCCAAACGGCGCCTGTGATAGGCAGTTGTATCCCAAGATAGGGTCAGAGTGGGGGTATAAAACCCCTAGATCTTGGATGCTTGGTGGCGGTCGGACTCTATGCTAGGGCTTTGACGCAAATCGAGAGGGGTAAAGAGCGAGACAGAAGAACAAAGAAGGTTGAAGGGGAGCACGATGGCGGCGGCCATGAGTTCTTCTTACAACTTTAATCGCGGCCCCTTCGCTGCATCTGCGGCGCCGCCCATCCAGGCGAGCCAATCCGTGGTCAAGGAAGGCTCACCTCGCGTGAGGATGGCCTACTCACCGGCCGCCGAAGTCTCTAGGTCGTTTCTCTATTCTTATGGAGAAATAGGGGAGAAGAACCCCATTTCTTAACGGGTGAAGAAGATGCGGATCCCGCCCGATCCGTCTGGGATGAGGATGGGATCGCTGATCCTTCTCAGCAGTTAGACCAAGTTTGAACGGTTAGCATCACTTTGATAAAGTAGTTCTTCCAAAATTCATATCTTGAGATGTAGAGCTTAGTTTGGGATAAACAAGATACCTACAGAAAGCTCATGACGAGTACTATCAAATAAAAATACTTTCAGATTATGATTTTGATATCTGATATTTCTTAAATATAGTGTGTTCAAAACTATATGATATTGATGTTTTGTCAATTAAAAATAGCAAACGAATTTATAAATTCATGCAAATTTTATCATATGTGTATTATGATGTTCTTAACATGATTTCAAAGCCTAATCTCTATTATATGAAGTTTTATTGAGGTTTTTGATATTAATCCTAATCCTAATAAGGGTATTTTGAGTATTTCACCCATGATATGATTTTTAAATGACCTGATATTTTAATACATGATCATACCTACATTATATGAATACTTTTTTGGAGTTTTGATGGAATTTCTTGTGCTATTATATTAGTAGTTAGTTTTAGATGAGTAGCCATTATGAAGGAATAATAAATGATTTTTCCTGACATAATAAGTGATATATGTATGCCTAATTAGGTCTGATATTAGTAATGTGATGGTATTCTACTTTGATTTCCTGATTGAGTCAGTAAGTTTACAATATGTGACTATTTTAGAGAATCATTCACATTATATGAAGTATATGTTCATATTAGTGCATAAGATGATTTATGTCCTATTTGAGTATAAAGATAATACCAATTATATAGTATGAGTTTTATTTTATTTCAACACTAAGATTTTACGGTGATTTTAGATTAAAGTTATGTTTAGTCTAAATAAGAACCCTAAGTTGGTATATGTAGTTAGGAAGATGGGGTTTTGAGATTTAAAAATAGAAAGAGGGAATATAGGCTTGGACTAATAAAACTATGATGATATCCAGGTTATTAAAGTTATGCAACTTAGAATCAACACTTCCTTATTGATGCCATCTGTACAAGAGGTAAGTGGTTCATGCCCATGAGTACTCATGTTTTAAGTTCAGTATGTTCACATGTCTCCTGATAAGACTTTTATAATTTATATTGTTCAATGTTCAAATATTTTAATGCAAACAAGAATATCCTCATATCTCTATCATTATGCAAGTTCAGATATCCAAAATCTCAAATAGAGACATGTTGCTCAAAATATTTGTGACCCATGGACCAAGTACATGAGTAAGTTAAAGAACCATGTTCCTACAAGATTTCTTATAAATGTTTGAAATTAATGAATAAGATTGTAAGATAAGATATGCAAGTAATGTAGCCATACTTAGTTGGTGATTTGTGATAGTTTTGTATTGAGAATTTAAGTACACATATGTTGTCAGGATTTCCCATATTTATAGGCATAACTATGTATTATGATTTCAAGTAGAAACATGACATTAAGATTTCATACATATGCATAGATATAAAAAATAGTTTCCTTAGAGTGAATAATATCTAGAATTTAATTACAATATAAGAATATGAATTTCGGAATATTAAGACATGATCTACATTCAGAAATAAAGGTACTTTTGGGATCACCATGTATTGTAAAAATGAGTTCATGATGGCATAATAAGATAATGACACATTAAGTTATGATTAGGTTGCAATACAATATTTTATAAGATTTCTATTTTGATATTTAAGGTTTAACATGTAAGTTCATATGCAAAGTTTCAGGGTAACATCATATTTTATAAGAAGGATTGAACCATCTTGTCAGAATTGATATTTTTAGATATGTTGTACTTATGATACTTTCATAAGATTGACTTAAGATACTTTGTATACTTAGTATTACTATATTCAGTACAGATCCTTTTCCTAAGCTTTTATACCCATTGGTCATATTCAATATCAAGAAAGTCATCTCTATTAAATCAGAATTTTAGATTTAGGCTTATCTAGATAATAAGCACATTAGATTTAGATTCATACTTGGACTACTCATTGTATGAGTAGTCAGAAATAGAATAATGATACATGATGAGGGTTTTAGACCCAATCTCAATTATGAAGTAATTGAGATCCATATTCATTGCCAACTCTAGATTCAGTTTAGAACTTAAGAATAAGAAATTCAGTTTCAGATTCAGAATTTAGTACATGCTCAGTACTCAGTAATCAGTTTCAGATAAGTTCAATTATCAGTATTCAGTTTTAGTATAAGATAAGTTCAGACTCAGTATTCAGTAAAGCTATCAGTATTCAGCTTCAGTTCATATTAAGAATTAAGTAAGTTTAGACTTAAGATAAATAAGTTGAAACCTTCACATAAGACATTATATGTTAAGTCCTCATTCAGTAGTCTCGGGACGATTTAGAGGCATCTGTTGCCAATTCAGAGGAGTGTTACTCCAATTCAGAGGTGTTGCGGCACCAATTCAGGGCGTAGTCACGCCAATTCAGAGACATCTCGGTGTCATTCAGAGGCATGTAGTGCCAATTCAGGGTACCTTGGTACCAATTCAGGGCGTAGATACGCCAATTCAGGAGGAATAATTGTATAATGGTGGCCACAAACAGATAAAAATCGTAAGTAAAAGATACTTAAGATTAGAGCATGTCTATAATCTCATCCACGAGTGTGATGAGAGGAATTCAAATAAGATATTTATGATCTAGAGACTTTGGCGTAGGCCATGAGACCTAGATTATAGGTCTCCAGAAAAGATAGAGTAGAAAATAAGAGTTTAAGAAATGAGAGATAATATGTTTCTAGATTTAATTAGAGTTTAATGTTCACTTTATATTTATGATTTCAAGAATCTTTTGTAATATTTCAATTCTTTAGCAATAAACATTTTAGAATACTCATTCCACTTACTCTAATGACTGTTTTTCCCGATGCATGGCTGGGGACGCGATGTTCGTAGGTTTTGGAGCAATTGAAGAACAAAGGGACCAACAAAGGCTTAAGAGACTTTCAAGCTTGCCTAGTAGGGTGCCATCTACCTAGATGATCATGAGTATTGACATCTTTTTATTATGAACTTATGCATAAACATGATGTAGTTTTATGTTGACAAAAATCTATGTATGAATCAATTTTACTAGTTTTTCAAAGTGTTTCATTTACTTTTATTGCAATGGTTATCATGTTTGTGACACTCCCAGATGGAAAAAAAATTTATTGCTTCCGCTCTTATGTTATGAAAATCTGGGTGTTACAATATGGTATCAGAGCAATTTGGTAAATGGCCACTAGGCAAACATGATTCTCATAGTCACCCTGGAGTGAAGAGGTAAGATTAGGGTTTAGGGATAGATTCCATAAGAAGAATACCATAACCTAGAGTGATTATGGGTCTTAACCTTAGAATAGATAGATATCTTAGAGGTAGAAGTCATCCTTGTTTAGATCTAAAGTAGCAACCTAAACCTAGCTAATGAGGTTTCTTCTCCATTCTCAGTGGTTATGGCCAGCCAATTGAGAATTGAAAAGAAATTTCATAAGTGCTAGACTTTTATGCATCTCTCCTTTCTTATTGTCCCATGTGGGATGGGACACACATGTTAGTAGGTTAGTGAGAGATAGCATGTCAGAATCCCACATCTTTGGGTATGTTCCTGATCACCACATATCTAGGAATGTAGTTGTTACCTAAAGAACCTAAGATTAGACAACCATGTGCAACTAATGTTAGGAGGTCATGATAAGGTTGAGGTAGATGCCCTAAGTATAGAGACAAGTTTAGTTTCATAGACCCTAAGTATGAGTTGAGAAGTAGACCAAGGTAAAAGATAATACTCACATAAATCTTTATGAAAATACATTACATATCTCTTATCATGAAAAAGTTTGAACATAAGCATGCCTTACAATAAATGAAGAGGTAAGCAAAACCCTAAGGTGGGTAGTAGCCTAGAGAAATTTTGAGGACGAAATTTATTTTAAAGTGGATAGAATTGTAACATCCTCAATTTCATAGCTAGATTAAGCCTTCAATGTGGGGTTTTCTAGCAAAGGCATGACATGGGACATAATGAACATAACCATGGCTAGGTACGTAATTAAGTTCACAAAATGTGTATTTCAAGCCATCTGATCAACCAATACACACATTATGACTTTAATGTGTATGATTATAATCGGTTGTATATGAATATAAATGAATTATTACTATGAACAATAATGTGACGAATATACCATATGATGATCCAGTTCATGGCTTGAGCCTTAGACCTAACTTAGGTCTTCATGTTATGTAACTAAAGAAATATTGATCACATGTGTCTTACATGAGCTTCAATTGGGAAATTATATTTATTCAAGATTTATTTTCATGATTTAGATCATGATTAAGCTCATGGACCCTTTATAAGACTATAGAATGTGCCATGTGCCCTAGAGTTCAATTCTAGTCCATTTGGGCCAATTAGGTATTATAAATAGGTCCTTGAGGTACAAAATTTGAGAATAGAACATCTAGTACTCATAATAAATGTTCACAATATTTTTATTAGATGAGTAATTAGAATATACAATAGTGGGTGAAATTTCAGATAATTATGATTTAACCAATGGCCAAGGTAATTAAAAAAGTAATTAATCAATATTTATTTAAAATATAAATATAGGGCATCTATCCTGATTAGTTTGACTTGATATCTTTCTCACATAAAGATAATGACAATGTGGTGTTTAGCCCAAAATTTGGGATTAATAGGAGTCTTTATGTGGCCTATATAATTAATTGTGTAAACTGGACTTTTATCTAAAATAGAAAAGAAAATAAAAAATAAACAAGGGGGCGAACCCCTGTTCGCGACCCCTATTTTTTGGGCCCAAACAGTTCCTGCGATAGGCAGCCGTATCCCAAGATAGGGTCAGAGTGGGGGTATAAAACCCCTGGATCTTGGATGCTTGGTGGCGGTCGGACCCTATGCTAGGGCTTTGACGCGAATCGAGAGGGGTAAAGAGCAAGACAGAAGAACAAAGAAGGTTGAAGGGGAGCACGATGGTGGCGGCCATGAGTTCTTCTTGCAACTTTTATCGTGGGCCCTTCGCTGGCATCTGCGGCGCCGCCCATCCAGGCGAGCCAATCCGTGGTCAAGGAAGGCTCACCTCGCACGAGGATGGCCTACTCACCAGCCGCTGAAGTCTCCAGGTCGTTGCTCTGTTCTTATGGAGAAATAGGGGAGAAGAACCCCCTTTCTCAGTGGGTGAAGAAGATACGGATCCCGCCCGATCCGTCTCGGATGAGGATGGGATCGCTGATCCTTCTCAGTAGTTAGATCAAGTTTGAACAGTTAGCATCACTTTGATAAAGTAGTTCTTCCAAAATTCATATCTTGAGATGTAGAGCTTAGTTTGGGACAAACAAGATACCTACAGAAAGTTCGTGATGAGTACTATCAAATAAAAATACTTTCAGATTATGATTTTGATATCTGATATTTATTAAATATAGTGTGTTCAAAACTATATGATATTGATGTTTTGTCAATTAAAAATAGCAAACGAATTTATAAATTCATGAAAATTTTATCATATGTGTATTATGATGTTATTAACATGATTTCAAAGCCTAATCTCTATTATATGAAGTTTTATTGAGGTTTTTGATATTAACCCTAATAAGGGTATTTTGAGTATTTCACCCATGATATGATTTTTAAATGACCTGATATTTTAATACATGATCATACCTACATTATATGAATATTTTTCTAGAGTTTTGATGGAGTTTCTTGTGCTATTATATTAGCAGTTAGTTTTAGATGAGTAGCCATTGTGAAGGAATAATAAATGATTTTTCCTGACACAATAAGTGATATATGTATGCCTAATTAGGTCTGATATTAGTAATGTGATGGTATTCTACTTTGATTTCCTGATTGAGTTAATAAGTTTACAATATGTGACTATTTTAGAGAATCATTCACATTATATGAAGTATATGTTCATATTAGTGCATAAGATGATTTATGTCCTATTTGAGTATAAAGATAATACCAATTATATAGTATGAGTTTTATTTTATTTCAACACTAAGATTTTATGGTGATTTTAGATTAAAGTTATGTTTAGTCTAAATAAGAACCCTAAGTTGGTATATGTAGTTAGGAAGATGGGGATTTGAGATTTAGAAATAGAAAGAGGGAATATAGGCTTGGACTGATAAAACTATGATGATATCCAGGTTATTAAAGTTATGCAACTTAGAATCAACACTTCCTTATCGATGCCATATGTACAAGAGGTAAGTGGTTCATGCCCATGAGTACTCATGTTTTAAGTTCAGTATGTTCACATGTCTCCTGATAAGACTTTTATAATTTATATTGTTCAATGTTCTAAGATTTTAATGCAAACAAGAATATCCTCATATCTCTATCATTATGCAAGTTCAGATATCCAAAATCTCAAATAGAGACATGTTGCTCAAAATATTTGTGACCCATGGACCAAGTACATGAGTAAGTTAAAGAACCATGTTCCTACAAGATTTCTTATAAATGTTTGAAATTAATGAATAAGATTGTAAGACAAGATATGCAAGTAATGTATCCATACTTAGTTGGTGATTTGTGATAGTTTTGTATTGAGAATTTAAGTACACATATGTTGTCAGGATTTCCCATATTTATAGGCATAACTATGTATTACGATTTCAAGTAGAAACATGACATTAAGATTTCATACATATGCATAGATATAACAAATAGATTCCTTAGAGTGAATAATATCTAGAATTTAATTACAATATAAGAATATGAATTTCAGAATATTAAGACATGATCTACATTCAGAAATAAAGGTACTTTTGGGATCACCATGTATTGTAAAAATGAGTTCATGATGGCATAATAAGATAATGACACATTAAGTTATGATTAGGTTGCAATACAATATTTTATAAGATTTATATTTTGATATTTAAAGTTTAACATGTAAGTTCATATGCAAAGTTTCAGGGTAACATCATATTTTATAAGAAGGATTGAACCATCTTGTCAGAATTGATATTTTTAGATATGTTGCACTTATGATACTTTCATAAGATTGACTTAAGATACTTTGTATACTTAGTATTTCTATATTCAGTATAGATCCTTTTCCTAAGCTTTTATACCCATTGGTCATATTCAATATCAAGAAAGTCATCTCTATTAAATTAGAGTTTTAGATTTAGGCTTATCTAGATAATAAGCACATTAGATTTAGATTCAGACTTGGACTAGTCATTGTATCAGTAGTCAGAAATAGAACAATGATACATGATGAGGGTTTTAGACCCAGTCTCAATTATGAAGTAATTGAGATTCATATTCATTGCCAACTCTAGATTCAGCTTAGAACTTAAGAATAAGAAATTCAGTTTCAGATTCAGAATTCAGTAATGCTCAGTACTCAGTTATCAGTTTCAGATAAGTTCAATTATCAGTATTCAGTTTTAGTATAAGATAAGTTCAGATTCAGTATTTAGTAAAGCTATCAGTATTCAGCTTTAGTTCAGATTAAGAATTAAGTAAGTTTAGACTTAATATAAATAAGTTGAAACTTTCACATAAGACATTATATGATAAGTCCTCATTTAGTAGTCCCGGGATGATTCAGAGGCATCTATTGCCAATTCAGAGGAGTGTTACTCCAATTCAGAGGTGTTGCGGCACCAATTTAGGGTGTAGTCATGCCAATTCAGAGACATCTCGGTGTCATTCAGAGGCATGTAGTTCCAATTCAGGGTACCTTGGTACCAATTCAGGGTGTAGATACGCCAATTCAGGAGGACTTATTGTATAATCGTGGCCACAAACAGATAAAAATCGTAAGTAAAAGATACTTAAGATTAGAGCATGTCTATAATCTCATCCACGAGTGTGATGAGAGGAATTCAGATAAGATATTTATGATCCAGAGACTTTGGCGTAGGCCATGAGACCTAGAGTATAGGTCTCCATAAATGATAGAGCACAAAATAAGAGTTTAAGAAATGAGAGATAATATGTTTCTAGATTTAATTAGAGTTTAATGTTCACTTTATATTTATGATTTCAAGAATCTTTTGTAATATTTCAATTATTTAGCAATGTACATTTTAGAATACTCATGCCACTTACTCTAATGACTGTTTTTCCCGATGCATGGCTGGGGACGCGATGTCCGCATGTTTTAGAGCAATTGAAGAACAAAGCGACCAACAAAGGCTTAAGAGACTTTCAAGCTTGCCTAGTGGGGTGCCATTTACCTAGATGATCCTGAGTATTGACATCTTTTTATTATGAACTCATGCTTAAACATGATGTAGTTTTATGTTGACAAAAAGCTATGTATGAATTAGTTTTACTAGTTTTGAAAAGTGTTTTATTTACTCTTATTGCAATGGTTATCATGTTTGTGACACTCCCATATGGAAAAAAAATTATTGCTTCCGCTCTTGTGTTATGAAAATCTGGGTGTTACAGGGAGAGAATGAAATGTAATATGTAGTTTAGTTTTCAATTAACTGTTGTACTTTATATTCTGTAAGTAAGATGTAATATGTTGTTTAAACTCTGAGGTATCTTTCAAGATTTAAAAACAGCAAGTTTTCTTCCACAAGTTTAAGTAAGATTTCTGTATCGTCCAAATTATAAGATTCTCTTTTAAGCAAATTTTAAGTGATTAAGAAAAGAAAAAGTTAAGGGTGGTTTACCGAGGGTGACTCCCCAGTCTTCGGGGTCATTAGAGATGGCACAGGGATCGGGGCATCACATGTTCCTTTTTCTTGGGATGACAAGTGTTAGTGTTATTTCCAGAAGTTGAAAGAGAAGTTAATAAGTGCACTAGTGTTAGTGCTACCAGAACAAGGGAAAGGCTATATTGTCTTTTGTGATGCTTGAAAGAATGGGTTGGGATGTGTACTGATGCAGGATAAGGATGTGATTTCTTTTGCTTCTTGATAGATTATCACTGACCACAAGAATTTGTAGTATATGTTTTCGAAGCAGGAGTTGAATATGAGGAAGAGGAGATGGATGGAGCTGATTAAGGATTATGACTACAAGATAGACTACCATCCATGCAAGGAGAATATGGTAGTTGAAGTGTTGAGTAGGAAGTCATCTTCATCATCGTCTGTAGACAATGCATAGTTGTACTCCTTGGTGTGACATAAGCAAGACATGTTAGTGTCCCTTGTCCATATGAATGTAAAACTAGAAGTTTCTTTGTTGGTGGGTTTGTTGGCACATTTACAAATTATACCTACCTTGAGACAACAGATATGTGATGCATATCAAAATGATATTGTGATACAATATATCCAATCAGAGTTTGGCAGTGAGAAGCATGATGGCTTCCATGAGGCAGATGACGGTACCGTTTATTTCCATAATAGGATAGTGGTTCCTGATGTTGATGGGTTGAGGAAGATGGTACTTGAGGAGGCCCACTCCTCAGTGTATGTGATGCATCCTAAAAGTACCAAGATGTACCAAAATTTGAAGGACTTGTATTGGTGCCCAGGTTTATAGCGTGGCATGACAGAGTTTGTTTCCAACCAGTTAAGGTTGATCATTAGAAACATGTAGATATACTACAACCTTTGTTGATACCGCAGTGAAAGTGGGATCACATCACTATGGACTTTGTGGTTGGTCTTCCTAGGAAAGCCAAGGTCATGATTCCATATCGGTGATAGTAGACAGATTGACGAAGTCAGGTCACTTCCTTCCAGTCAAGATGACATTTATAGTAGAAAGTTTGACACTAGTATATGTTTATGAGATAGTCCATTTGCATGGCATTCTAGTAACTATAGTTTATGACTGAGGTCCACAGTTTACAAGCCAATTTTAGGAACATCTACATTCAGCAACGGCAACATAGTTGAGGTTCAGTATAGCTTTCCATCTGTAGACATATGGCCAGTCTGAAAGGACTATTCAAACTTTAGAGGATCATTTGAAAGCATATGTGTTGCAGTTTCTTGGTAGTTGGGATGTACACCTGAGTTTTATGGAGTTTTCTTACAACAATAGCTATCAGACAAGCATTTATATGGCACCTTATGAGGCTTTATAACATATTGAAACCTAGGACCTTACCCTAAACAAAGGTTAAGAGGTTAGAGACCTTAGTGTAGACTTGAGAGTTATACATTGCCCACATTTTTATAATGACTTACCCATTCCATTCCTATGTATCTAATATGCTTGTTCAAGATTAATTTTAGGCTTTAGGTACCTAAAAAGGATCAAATTTCACAAGTCCTAGCTTGTCCAAGCTCAAGTCAAAAGCAATGCAACTGTGTGTTTTGGAAATCACTCCAAATGACCTTAGATTAATTTTGTAATCACTTGTATTGATGATATGACTTGTAACTAAGATGAGAAAAAATCAAGGATGCTTATTTCTAATGTTTGGTCACTCAAAAGTCAATTTAGAAAATTTTCATAGTTTGTTTATCAGTCGAGTTGGAAACTTGACCGATCTAGTGATGGATTTTCTAGAGAGACCAGTCGGTCAATTGGCACACTCACAGAACTCAACCGATCGATCAACTAAGCAAAACTGATTTTGACTCATCGGTCGAGTTTCCCATAACAAACTCGACTGATAGTTTGAAAATTGGATTTGTCACTTAGTTGATCGGTCGAGTTACCTTTATTGAAACTTGACTGAATGTAGTGTACAGAAAAAAAATAGAATAAGTGATTATAACCATTGGGGAGTTGTTGTGAGAAAAAATAGATCCTTGTAACTTGTGAAATGGCTATATTTTGCCCTTAAGTGTTCCCACACTCAAAGGGACACCCCAACTATAAATAGGAGTATAGGACCCCTTGGAGTTCATTCCAAGTTTTCTCATTCATGCTATTCTAAGTCCTTGCTATTGTTGAGTGTGTTGCAATCCTTTGAGCCCCTTTCTCTCTTATTTACAAAGCATTTCATGATAATGAGTGAGCTAGGCAAGTTGTAAGAGAGGTACCTCCATGTGCTTGTAAAGCCTCATTCCATTCCATCTTCCCTACCCCCTTTCTCAAAGAGCAAAGGTTGAAGAAAGCTACTCTGAGTGAAGGTGCAGTTGTTGATCGTCTTCTTCAAGGTTAAAGAAGAGGTGAAAATCTTCTTCAGGTGAAGGAGAAGGGCAAGGACAAGATTCAAGAAGAGTGGGTAAATCCTTCAAGGCCAAATACTTGATGCAAGTGTGGGTAAGTCCTTGTTGAAGGATGAAGACATCTTGATCAAGTGGGTAAGTCCTTGTGTAGGTGGAAGACTCTTGTCTTGAGTAGGTAAGTCCTTGGATGTATGGTGGTCTCCTTGTATCTCTTATGAATGAATATGAGTATACACGAATTGTAAAGTCCTAGAGGTTGACCTCTCTAGGTAGTGGGTTGACTATCTCCTAGTTTGGAGATTGGAACCACTCTAAACCACCTTGTCCAAGTGCATGTTTCAATTTCTCTCACCCTTTCTATCCTTGCTTAGTTAGGACTTCAAATTTCTCTTAAGCTATTATTTTTATTGATATAATTTGAAGGTCTAACTTATCTTGTGAGAATTTTGAAGCTCTATTCACCCTCCCCCTCTAGAGTCCTAGATCCAACACGCCAAACAAGGATAACATAATAGACCTAACTAAGACTTGAATAGGCTTGCAAACAAATATGAATTAAAACTCTCATATAATTAATAAGGGATACATAAAATATGTCACATGAGATAAATGATAACATATATAGAATTTCATGCACAATAATGATATATAACCTTTTAGATTGTCATGTGTAGTTATGGGACACAATTGGAAGAATAATTATAATAATGATGAAATAATATGACTAAAATGATAATGGGCCACAAATATAAAATATTATTAAATCATTAAAGGAAATCTTAGAAGTAAAATCCAATGTGGAAATTGTGTTCCTGGGTCCCAATTAACGTGGGATTCAAGTTTCACCTTATTTTCGTAATAATAATTATCTTAATTTATTTTTGTAAAGGAAATATGAGTTTTCTTCAAAATATTGAATAAATCATTAAATGACTTCAAAAGTGGAAACAAATCTCAATTCGTAATCTATAAGTCAAAATTGGCCTATGTGTTAATTTTCATCTAATTTGGACACCTTAATGTTTAAGTGAAGTTTAGGAGAGGGAAAGTGTGTAAAGGTCATAAATATTAAATAATGTGATAAATAATCTCAAGAGATGAAATTAATGGCAAAATCATATTTCATATATTAAAGCTTGCTTGAGGGTGAAGTTTCATATTAATTAAGTTAATTTAGATGCCTTAAACACATTAGGAAAGAGAAAATATGATTTGCTTTAAGAATTAAATAGATTATCAAAAGTCTGCAAAAGTGAAAAATAATGTCAAAATCAGATTCAGCATGCCTTAATTAGTCTAGGTGTAAAATTTCATATTAATTGGCTGATGTTTGGCCCCTCAAATAAATAGAGAAAGGAAAACATGTCAAAATACCCAAAAATGCAAATATTTAATTGGTACATTTCCTTTCCTATAGTTCACAGTTGATAATATGGTCACAGTGGTTTCTTGCCTTTCAGAAAAATTGGTTTTATTTTGGACCGCCAGATTTTGATCTAATGGTCATAGTTCTCTATCCTACCTTCCGCTTTCGGCTGGCGCAGTGTGAACAAACGTACAACTGCTTTTCTATACCGGATCTGATCTCTTCTCATAGGCATCTCACTCCTTCCCCATCCTTCCATTTCATTCTCTCAAACATTTCCTCTCTTCCTCACAAATCCATCGACCCTATAAATGATAGGGTTTCATCGATTCCCTGCCACCTCCACTACCCGGTCCTCTCTTCCCCTATTCTTCCCCTATTTCCGACCCTTTTCTCTTCTCCTCACCTCTGTAGGCAATTAGGCCTCTAGAAATCTCTCTCCTCACCTCTGTGGTGACTTATAATGCTATTTACCCATTGTAGTTTGGCCTCGCTAGACTCCAAGTACGACTCCCCCTTTTCCGTATGTGTGTTCGCACCTCTACGAGTTCGGTGGAGTGCTTCCGACCTGGAGAGCGTGTGAAGACATAGCACCACAAAGATGGTAACTCATCCTTTATTGCCACATATTGAGTAGCTAAACAAGTTTCCCTTATTTCCCTTCTTTGTGTCCACAGCACCACGTTGTTTTGGATTAGGTTTTGATTTTGGGTTTTTGTCCCCTGTTTCCGACCCTTTTCTCTTCTCCTCACCTTTGTAGGCAATTAGACGTCTAGAAATCTCTCTCCTCACCTCTGTGGTGACTTATAATGCTATTTACCCATTGTAGTTTGGCCTCGCTAGACTCCAAGTATGACTCCCCCTTTTCCGTCTGTGTGTTCACACCTCTATGAGTTCGGTGGAGTGCTTCCGACCTGGAGAGCGTGTGAAGACATAGCACCACAAAGATGGTAACTCATCCTTTATTGCCACATAATGAGTAGCTAAACAAGTTTCCCTTATTTCCCTTCTCTGTGTCCACAGCACCACGTTGTTTTGTATTAGGTTTTGATTTTGGGTTTTTGTCCTCTCGCCATCGCAGGGTTCCGATTTCCCCCACTTCAGCTTTGTTGGTTTCTCTTGTATTTTCTTAGTCTAGTGATTTCACCTTGTTCTTTAGTAATTGAGGTTTTGCAAGTCAGCTTCACAACCTTCTATGGCTTCCAGCACCTTTGATGCTCCTGGGTCCTCTGGACCCTCAATGGGGTTCCCTGAGACTGATAAGTCTAAGGGATGTAGCGGTAATCACTGAGGCACTGGATGTCTTCTTTTGATTTATCAAGGAATCATGGGTTTAGGCACAGGAAAATAAGCTACGTCAAGCATCTAGGATGAGGAAGAAGATGAGGGCAGATGGATTCTCGATAACACCCTTGTTTAGAGTGTTATTTTCTTCGAGTCATTGATAACCTCCTATTTTAGTAGTTTATCTTAGTCTTTTTCTTTAGTTTTCCATACTCTTTCTACATTTATATTGTACTTAAACCTAATTTTACCCCTTTTTGTAAATACCTCATCAAACTAACTTTTCCTTTTATAATTGCAGAAAAAGCACAAAAAAATAACAAAAGAACAAACCAGCCCAAGGGTCGAGTAGATCCAAACGGTCCCAAGACCGCATGGAGTTCAAACGGTCCCGAGACCGCATGAAGCCAAACGGTCCCAAGACCGCATGGAGATCAAACGGTCCCGAGACCGCATGAAGCCAAACGGTCCCAAGACCGCATGGAGTTCAAACGGTCCCAAGACCGCATGAAGCCAAACGGTCCCAAGACCGCATGGAGTTCAAACGGTCCCGAGACCGCATGAAGCCAAACGGTCCCAAGACCGCATGGAGTTCAAACGGTCCTGAGACCGCATGAAGCCAAACGGTCCCAAGACCGCATGAAGTTCAAACGGTCCCGAGACCGCATGAAGCCAAACGGTCCCAAGACCGCATGTAGTTCAAACGGTCCCGAGACCGCATGAAGCCAAACGGTCCCAAGACCGCATGAAGCTCAAACGGTCTCAAGACCGTTTGACGCCAAACGGTCCCAAGACCGTTTGACGCCAAACGATCTCAAGACCGTTTGACGCCGAACGATCTCAAGACCGTTTGACGCCAAACGGTCCCAAGACCGTTTGACGCCAAACGATCTCAAGACCGTTTGACGCCAAACGGTCCCAAGACCGTTTGAGCCCAAACGGTCTCCAAACCGTTTGGATCTCACTCAAAGCCTATAAATAAGACCTCAGGGCCGTTCATGGGGGAGAGTCCAGACGTCCAGAGGCTGTCTCTCCACTACCAGAACAACTCCATCCATCACTCGAGGCTGCCGGTCTGAGACTCACGTCCATTGCAAGCTACCTTCTCTCTCATCAACAAGGAAGGTGAGAGGAGAAGATCCGTCATCAAGCAAGCTACAAGGGGTGGAGATCGTTGCTCTCTCCACCAAGGGTTCAACCTTCTCTCTTCAGTGGAGATGATGTTCTTTCTATCTCTTCTTGCCTCCTTCTTTGTTGCTCCCTCTATGAGGAGCGAGTAGTTCCATCCACTGGGGCGCGGGGACTAGCCCCGCTGCCCATGTTTTGTATTTTGTACTGTAAAAAAAGATGTTATCATTTCGTTTTAATACTAAATCATTTCACACATGCTTGAATGATGGCCACGTTCTTGTATGCATTTATTGTCTTTCGTTGTGGTTTGTCTACGACCGCTATCGAGGCTTGAATACCGATTTGGTGTTGGTTTCTGGTGTGTGTATCCACCACGCATCCGTTTCGGTGTCTAGAAGTGTATCTCAAAGAGTGGAGTAAACTCACTATCATTTGGCACACTCCCATCTGTATGGAAGAGACCTTTGGTAAGTCGAGGAACACACTTTGCGAGGGGAATGATGTAAAGCATGTGACCATTTGTTCGGGAATGGCTGGCGTTGCATCATTCCCGCACTTCTCGTAGCTAGGTTATCCGAATAGGAGACTAGGCCTACAAGGACGCTATTCGATTTGATAATTATCGCTCGCTTGTTAGTTTTAGATGCACGTTTCTTGAGGTTGAGTAAGATTCTCTCTTCGGAGACTACATCCTTCAGTGACGCGTAGTGATGTACCGCATGAGAGTTACTTAACCCTTGAAGGATGAGATGCATTGCCCTTTTCTTATATGGGCATTGGTCTTGTGGAACATCGAAGGGTGCAATGCATCGCTCTTGTCTTATGTGGGCATCGGTCCTGTGGAACACCCTTGGATGCAACGCATCGCTCTTGTCTTATAAGGCATCGGTCTTGTGGAAACATCCATGCGTCTAGCTTATAAGTCTTGCTTAGTACATATACAATGCATGTGTAGCGGTGGTAAATACCTGCTTAACCCCAGTGATTCATCATCATTTGTTAACTCTTAAGATTTACTTGCTTTATTTACTTTCTTGCTTTACTTTCTTTGTACTTAGTTTAAAACAACCAAATCAAACTTTCGATCTAAATATCAATCTTTAAGTTGTTAAGTAAAGGCTAAACGTTTTCCATCTTGACTTCGTCAAGACCGTTGTCCCGAGGATTCGACCCTTAACTATACTACGATAAGACTTCCACATGTCTTAGCACATGTGGGTGGAGTTCTTACCATAGTACTAGCAAGGCTAAACTTAGAGACTCATCATCTCTAGGATTTTTAGTGGTGTTGCATAAAACAAACTCCATCAAAAATTGGCGCCGTTGCCGGGGACAACGGAACTTTTTAGTTTTTACTTACCAATTTCTTGGTTGATTAGGATTTTACACTTTTTCTTAATAACCAATCCAATATTTCTTGATCTTTTCCATTTCCTTCCATTTTTCCTAACTTGAGATTTTCCTTCTACTCAGGTAGAAAACGTGTATGCAACCCCCGCATAGCATCGGATTCTCCCCTGAACCAGAATACGATTCTGAGGTAGAAAGAAGTTTTCACCGAAGGAATAGACTTAACCGCCAAAGAGCCAGACAGATGGCCGAAGAGCAACGCCTTATTGCAGAAAGAGTCAACGCCGCCATAGCAGCACAACGAGCACAACTCATTGCTGACACTCGTGCTCAGGTGCAAGCTGAGATCCGAGCTGAGGAACAAGCCCGCATCCAAGCAGAGCAGGCTGCTGCTCAACTTGCGTTAAGAAACAAGCAACTTTGGGACTATGCAGTCCCAAAGAATTATGAAGATGATCATCCTGTCCGACCACCGATTATCAACATACCACACTTTGAAATTCGGACGCAATGGATCCAGATCATGCAAGGCATCTCTTTCTCCGGAGCACACGGAGATGATTGCATGGATCACCTTAAGAGGTTCAAGTCACTCTGCCGACTTGTACCCCAAGCAGGCATTGCAATGGAAGCAATCATGTTACACCTTTTCCACTTCACCCTATCTGGAAGAGCACTAAGCTGGTACAACGCTTTGGATAGACACCCTATCATCACTACCTGGACTCCCTTAGAAGAGAAGTTTCTTGAGAAATTCTTCCCACCTTCCCTAACCTATGAGATCAGGGGACAGATTAATCACTTTTCCCAATTACCTGGAGAAACACTTTCTGAAGCTTGGGAAAGATTCAAAGAACTCCTGAGAAAGTGTCCTCACCATGGCATTTCTCAAAATCAACTAATAGAAACATTCTACAGAGGAGTAAGTGATGATATCAAGCAATTCCTAGATTCCTCATCTGGAGGAAACTTTATGAGAAAGAACTACGAAGACGCCTGGAATATAGTTACGTTGGGGGCCGAGAACCAATCCAATTGGGGAAGGTCATCTAACCAACCCAAAGGCGTTCTCAAGGTTTACAAAGCGGAAGAATCTATGGAACTCAAAGCCATTGCTGAGGCTTTGAAGACTATTGCTAGCAAGCAACAAGCCCTCGAAACTTCTTTCGGGGAATATGATAAGAAGAAAAGCTCCCAGGTTCAACAAGTTAAGGCAGCTACTGGAACTTGTGAAGCCTGTCATGCATCCGATCATCCCACATTATCATGTGGATTGTTGTACAATGTCATGATGGATTTACAACCACCTATGCCGCAATATGAACCCATCATCGAGCATCCCGAAGACCAAATGCCAGAGCAAGTCAACTCCATACATTCAATACCTGGCCAAATGTATTACAACCCAGATAAACCAAGGAACCATCCTGGTTTCCAATACGGGAATCCTGCAGGGACTGCCAATCCACAGCAGCAGGCACAAGGTGGATCTTTCAACAGACAACCACCGGGACTCCAGAATAACTTCAGTCAAGGGAATTACAGACAAGGTTTTCAAAGACCTACCTATCCCAGGAATCCGTCTTACCAATACACCCATTCGGGACTGCACCCTCAGTTGCAACAACCCCAGCTGCAGCAGCCACAGCAACCCCAGTTGCAGCAGCCCCTGCAGCCACAGTTAACTGCACCTTTACAACAACCAGGACAGCAAGTTACTCAGTATCAACAAAGGGGTGCTCCTCCCCAATCATCTGATGAGATATCCTTGATTAGACAAATGCTTCAATCGCAACAAACCATGCTTACAAATCAACAAGCTCAGCAAAAATCCGTAGAAGCTCAACTGGCACAGATTGCCGCTCAATTGAAACCTCAAGCCGGCACTTTTGCTGGGCAACCAGAGGCAAACCCCCGTCATAACCCTGAACAGTCAGCATAGCCGGAGCAATAATCTTGTCGAGCCAGCGACGTAAAACCAAGGCGCTTCTTGGGAGGCAACCCAAGACATGAACATCAATTTCTCTATTTTCTAGTTTTATTCTCTCTTAATTTTGTTTTGCTTTCTTTAAGTTCTTTTATTACTAAATCTAAAAATACAAAAAAAAAATCTACATAATAAAAACTACAAAAACAATATATAAAACAAACAACATAAAAATCCATAAACCAAAATACAAAAAAATATACAAATGTATATATACTCAAAAACATAAAAATATATAACCCCTTTTGTTACCTCCAAACGGTCTTAAACCCGTTTGGGACCAAACGGTCTCGAAACCGTTTGGGACCAAACGGTCCTCAAACCGTTTGGGACCAAACGGTCCTCAAACCGTTTGGGACCAAACGGTCTCGAAACCGTTTGGGACCAAACGGTCTTGAGACCGTTTGGGACCAAGCGGTCTTCAAAACCGTTTGGAATACGAAAGACCACCAACCAATCACTATATATATATACCATCCCTACTCCATATTTCTCTCTTCGAATCTTCGAATTCTCCAGAGCGTTCGTGCGAAGAGTCTTCTTCCTGCTACTGTTGCATTCGCCCTAGCCGCTCACCCGTTCGTTCGACCTTCTTTCGCAAGGTAGTCCGGCGACTCCAAACACGCCGCTCACGCCGACGTTTCCTACACCGCCATCGCAGCCGTCATCGAACGAAGTTCTCCGACTCCTCTGTCGCCTTCGTCACCGCGCCATTGTGTCGCCACCACCACTGAACCAGTCGCCGTCTCCTCGACCATCGCGCAACGTCTTTTTCTCCGCTACCACCGTTGCTGTCGAAAGAAACTCCGATTCTTCCACCGCTTCCACCGCCGTCACCGTTTTTCCTATCGTCTTCGTCATCGTCGAGGTCGCTGGCGCGCTCACCTTCGCGCCGTTTCGCCTTCCCCTGCGCCGGCAACCTGTGACTCTTCATTTTCCAAACGGTTTTCCAAACGATCCCGAAACCGTTTGGGACCAAACGGTCTTGAAACCGTTTGGAACCAAACGGTCTTGAAACCGTTTGGGACCAAACGGTCCTGAAACCGTTTGGGACCAAACGGTCCTCAAACCGTTTGGAATCAAACGGTCTTGAAACTGTTTGGAACCAAACGGTCTTGAAACCGTTTGAGACCAAACGGTCTTGAAACCGTTTGGAACCAAACGGTCTTGAAACCGTTTGGGACCAAACGGTCCTGAAACCGTTTGGGACCAAACGGCCCTCAAACCGTTTGGGACCAAACGGCCCTCAAACCGTTTGGAACCAAACGGTCTTGAAACCGTTTGAGACCAAACGGTCTTGAAACCGTTTGAGACCAAACGGTCCTCAAACCGTTTGAGACCAAACGGTCCTCAAACCATTTGGGACCAAACGGCCCTCAAACCGTTTGGGACCAAACGGTCCTCAAACCGTTTGGAATCAAACGGTCCTGAAACTAAGAAACTTCTAAATTGTTTCTTAATCTAAATTGTTCCAATCCTCTTTTCTAACTAAGAAACTTGTATCTTTTTCAGAAATGGCATCAAACAAGACTTCCGGATCTGCCCCTGCTCTGACAAGGGAGCAGATGATGGAGGAGCGAGAAAAGCTCGTGCAAATCAGGGACACCTACAACACCACTGGAGTTGTCCCTCCAAAAATCAAGATCATCGACGTCCTATGCGAAATAACCCGCCTTACCCAATGCCTGGGTGAGGCTCCTGAAGAAGAGATTGAGCATATCTCTTCGGACGACGATGAAGGTTCGGATTACATGCCGAACCCCGATGAGGACTCCTCTGCCCAAGAGACAGAGGGGAAACGCAAGGCTGCAAAGGCTGCATCTGGGCAGCCTCCAAAAAGGGCAAGAAAACAGGTCCACCCTTCATCCGCCATGGACCAACCCTTCGCCAAACCATCCACATACGCTGCTTCCACCATCACCCCTGCAGCTACTGTCCCTACCACCTTCATTCCCATTACTGCTCCAATTCCACCACCACAAAACCTATACATACAACCTTCCATCTCCATTGACAAAACCCTCAAACCGACTAAGTATGTTTGCTCCAGCATACTAGTCAAAATGGGAATTCAAGATCGCATCTTCAGCGTACTACAGAAAGCCAACCTCGCCAGGTTATGCTCATTACCTGAAGTGTCATACTTTGAACCTACGGCGGAATTCTTCTCCTTTCTGAGAAAGGAGCCCGTTGACATCGCTGATAGGTCACGGGATGGGGGTGACAGAAGAATTGTCACCCAGATCTTTGGTAGCGATGTCGTCTTGACAAAAAATATGCTGAATTCTATGTTCATCGACGACACGGAGCAGCTACAAAAGGCCAAGCTAGTGGGAACCGATCACCCAGAATTCAACCGCCATACATTCTGGAAAAGCTTAACCGAACTTCCCACCTACGATGCAAAAACCTGTAAAGCGTCCAACATACATTCCGGATTTGTGCGCACTTTGCACAAAATCCTATCTGGCGCGCTTTTTCCAAGATCGGAAGGAGGAAACGTCACAATATCTGACCTCTTTGTCCTCTAGTCTATCCTCAACGACAAGCCAGTAAACATTGGACGATTGATGGTCCAGAAATTTTCTGCTGCCCTAATAGGGAAAGAGATCTGCTTGGGGGGCCATGTCACTTCCATAATAAAATTCCTTAAGATGGACAGGATACTACCCCAATACACGCCAATCAAGGGCGACATCCTTACGAACGACCAATCTCTGAAAAACTCGTTCATAATCAAAGAAAAGGATGGGAAAATACACTACGTATTCTGCCCGATGGTTAAATCTTCAAGAACCCTCCTTCCGCTACCAGAGCTAGCACACTATGACATGACACAGCTCCTGTTTTCTGACGACGAGCTTACTAAGTTGCTAACTTCGATCAAACCCGCCGAGAAAGAAAAAACTGCGGGTCCAACCGAGATGAGTATTACAGCCCCGACAGCACGACTTACAAAAATCCCTGTCAAACGGCTCTCTAGAAGGTTGTTACAGGCCAAGCAGCTGTCGGAGACGCCAACATCCCGCCCCAACCCGGAGGATGAGCATTTCAACGATGAAATTCTCACAACATCCTCCCTTGACTCTTTCATCCAGAGTCTAAACGAGCAGCTCTCCACTGCTCCCACCACCGCCTTCCCCTCCACCTCCACGCCAGCATTCACATCCACCTTTCCACCCTCCCTAACATCGGGCTTCCCCTTCCCCACCTCCATGCCTGATTTCACCACCTTCGCCTCCGCATCCACATCAGCATTCACATCCACTTTTTCACCCACCCCAACATCGGGCTTACCTTTCTTCACCTCCATGCCCGACTTCACCATCTCTCCATTACCATCCACAATCCCCACCCCTTCATCATCAACTCCACCACTCTTCACATCCGCCACCACCCCGACACCGCTGGTGACCTCATCAACAGTCACTACGCAGTTCGGGCCTTCATCAGTGTCTTTTCCGCAAGACACTACCACCATCCCACATAGGCCCCAGCCACATCACCCTTCCGCCTCTGGGGCCCCCTTTACTAACATCGGTGAGGAATTCGGCCGTCAATTTGACGCTGTCCGACACCTCCTCACCGATCCTTCTAACTTATTACATTCTTTTTTTTCTTGTGTACAGGATTTAACTAAACAGGTAACCAGGATCGACAATCAGCATCAAGCTCTTCCTGTCGTCCTACAAGGTATTCAGCAACGACAGGATGAAGTGGCTAGGCAAGTTGAACATATCAACAGCCACACCAACAACCTGCCGGACCTGATCCTTGAGGCAACACGTCAGCAAGAAGCTACGACGAGAAAAGTCGATGAGATCTCGACCCAGACTCACCCTCTGCAAGAGAATCTCCGCAAGCTTGAGCAAAACCAAGACAAGCTAAGCTCGCGCCTGGCTACCATCGACGAAACAATTACGCAGCTCCACCATCATCAAGAGGAGGCTACCATCAATGAAATACAACAACTACGTGCCCAAGTCACAGATCTGACTGCACGCCTCCTCTCCGCCGAGGACAGATATACAGATCTCAAGGAAGCCCACGACGCATTGCTCGAAAAACACGAGCATCTGCAGGTGGCTTTCGATGAGCTACATGCCACTCACCGGCGGTGTAAAAAGCCGTCTAATAAGAAGAAAACAGACGAAGCTGCGGCTGACAACGACAATGATGATGAAGAAGAAGAAGACTCCGATTCATCTGCTGACTCCAATAAAGACACACCTCCAGGAGACAAGCACGATGATGGCGAAGATCCAGGGAATGCTGCAGGACCCTCCCATAAAGGGTCCGATAAAGGTCACCAGGAAAGTGACTATCACCCCAAGTCCCCACAGCACGATAACGTCAACATTTCTTATGGGGACCAATTCTTTGATTACTCCGCTATGGGGTCAATGGGAGAAGCCGCCAAAGATGCAGCATTCGCTGAGCTCCAACAGTGCATAAAAGGAGCCAGCGCTACCTCGCCGAAAACTCCTCTTCCCTATTCAACACCTTCTCCCCCTCACCTGGACGACGCGGACCGAGTGAGTCTAGATACAGACGAAGATCTTGACTCCGCCTCCGACCAGGATGACAATATCAAAGGCCATGAAGAAGCCTTCGAACAACACGCCTCCCCTCCACCACAAAACCTCCCCCCGCCCCCCCCCCCCTCTTCCACAAAAAATGCATGATCTTGACAGGACAGCCATCTCTACTTTAGATGCTCAGGACATTTTCATCCTGAACACTATAGTAGACGATGCAAAAGCGGGGGACGATACAATTTACATTAATACAAAAACCAGGCGTACGTTGACACGCGAAGATTTCCGTTGCATCCTCCGACCCCGGTCTACGATGCCACTGTCAATTTTTCGTGTCCTCCTCGCCAACTGTATAGAAATATATAAAAGTAAAAAACGGATACAACCAGCCTTCAACGCCTCACCTGCACTGTCTCTTGGCCTTTTACACAAAAGCCTGCAGGTGAGGTCGATTGAGCGGCTACGTGTCGGATTAGCACGTCGGGCACGCTATATCACGCTGCCTTTCCAAGTCTCGGGACACTGGCTCTTTATGATAGTGGACACCGCGGCAAGGGACGCCAAAGTCTACAACTTCAATACCGCCGAGCTACCATCCGGCATAATTAACTTTATCGGAGACGCAGCAGGTGAAGCTCGGTGTATACCCTTCCGGCTGCTTAAAGTAATCTGGGCTGTACGCCCTTCTCTTTGCCAAGACTGGAGCCAACCATGGTTTAGAATCATTAACCCTCCAGTTCAAGCCACCACGGGATCCGGGGACAGCGCCTTCTATACCATCAGACATATTCAAGCGCTTAACCAGGAAATCCCATTCACAGACTTGGCAGCTGAAGACTTCCATTCGCTAAGAGGACGCTACGCCATGGAACTCATCTGTGACAGAAGATTTTTCAACGATCCGACTATGTCACCAGATGATGTTCCACGGTATCTTTACTCAGCTGTGCAACGTCGACAGCGGCGACCTTTCCGCCAAGTTCTGGAAGAGTCGGAACAAAACAAGTTGCCCAAAGAAGACACCAGCAAGAAAGACCCCGCGTACACAACTACACCAACTTTTCCTGATTTCGATCGCGATTCTTGCAAGGGTCTAAACGACCTTGAAATACGCATAATCATGGCAAAACTCTCCGCAGAAAAAGACGGCATCGTATTCATGTCTCAAGACATTATCGTAATGGCTGATTCTTTGCGAGAGACTTTACAAGATAAGGGGCAACTTTCTTGCAGCCTCATGGCCGCTTACCAATCTCAGATTGGCCAACACAATCCCGATACATATATGGCGTCCCCGTACATGAAAGACGATCTGCTCAAACTGAAAAACTTCGGCACAATAGAAGCATTGATTGCATATCTTCAACATACAACACCGAAGTTCATCATGCTACCGATCCTACATCAAGAGCACTGGCTCCTTCTGGCAACCAATCTCCACACCGGAACCACTACAATATACAACAGTTCCGACAGCCAGTTCAATGCCCGACAACGACAATACGTCGTAACGCCCAAGACGCCGACAGAAGAAATGGCAAAGGAGTGTGCTATGAAATTAATCGAACTTCTGAGTCAGCACACTAGGGCATACAACACTGAGCACTTCAGCCGCCCCGCCTTCTGCCATAAATGCCCCCAGCAAATACGACAATCCAACGACTGCGGCTTCCACGTCCTCTACTGGATGTACACTATAATCGTTCTCCAAAGACCAGTGGAGGAAATGACGGACGTGGATTACCACGCCTTACGTGGGCAGTTCGCATCTACACTACTGCGTTCTCCAGGGGCAACCGACAATCTACCTTAACCTGCAGCCCTTGTTCTAATGTTTTCTCAACCTATCACTTTGCCACTCTGGGGACAGAGTGTGTGATAAGTTAGGGGGGGATACATTAGACAAGGGCTAGGTATCAACTTCTATACTCCCTTCTTTTTCTCTAAACACTTTCCATACATTTCTTTTGTTTTACAAATTCTTTTTATTCTTTCAAGATTCTTTTTACAAATTCTTTTTAATCACCTCAACTAACTCTAGAATCATGTTAGTCTCTACAAGTATTTAGCACTTAGACATCAAATGGCGATTTATCGACCCCCATCCACTATGGATCCTATATTTTTGCTCCATTTCTTTATCTGACTCTCCATAGGTCAAAATCAGGGCAGAAATAAGCCGAGATCTCAAGGATGAGAGGGAAATCAGGCAACTTCCAAGTCAAAAAGCTCTGCAAGTGGACCACAAACCAAATAAGTGCATGCTGAAAAACTTTAAGAACAACTTTCCTCTCTTCAAAATAAAAGAGGCTTGGCCACCCAAAATAAATCCTCATCCCAAAACCCAAGCCTGTGAGTTTTTGAATAAAAGCCAGAGAGACGAATAAAATCATGAGAGTTGTGCCACGAATAAGGACCTATATAAAGAACTGATAAAGGGCTCACCCGGCCGGCACATTCCGCTGCCCTCACAAAGGCAGATGCGTCGCGTCCGGTAGTGAAACCCTAAAAGTTCCAAGTATATGAAAAGGCTAATAAAGGACTTGCCCGGCCGGTACATTCAGCTGCCCTCATAAAGGCAGATGTGTCGTGTCCGGTAGTGAGATCCTAAAAAGCATAGACAGCCCCTCCCCCACTCGAAGGGGAGTTACACTTCAAAGCCTTTAGCCAACCCTCATACCCTCTCTAGCTTCCAATAGGTTTCCAGAGAGGTATAAAGTTGATTAGAGTCAACAGCATGCACAAAATAAATGTGGTCCCAAGGCAAACTTTGAGATACGGAAAAACCTGAAATCCAAGCAACTCTCGAAATCCAAAAGGATCAAGGCATGCAATAAGCCTCGATACGACCCCTGGGGAACTCAGGTCAAGAATTGAAGCAAGAGTACGGAAATTTTAATTAAGATCGCCGCGCCATTTCATGTCTCAGCTCTATCTAACTTGAGGACAAGCTAGACTCTAAGTTAGGGGGGGTGATAACCTCCTATTTTAGTAGTTTATCTTAGTCTTTTTCTTTAGTTTTCCATACTCTTTCTACATTTATATTGTACTTAAACCTAATTTTACCCCTTTTTGTAAATACCTCATCAAACTAACTTTTCCTTTTATAATTGCAGAAAAAGCACAAAAAAATAACAAAAGAACAAACCAGCCCAAGGGTCGAGTAGATCCAAACGGTCCCAAGACTGCATGGAGTTCAAACGGTCCCGAGACCGCATGAAGCCAAACGGTCCCAAGACCGCATGGAGATCAAACGGTCCTGAGACCGCATGAAGCCAAACGGTCCCAAGACCGCATGGAGTTCAAACGGTCCCGAGACCGCATGAAGCCAAACGGTCCCAAGACCGCATGGAGTTCAAACGGTCCCGAGACCGCATGAAGCCAAACGGTCCCAAGACCGCATGGAGTTCAAACGGTCCCGAGACCGCATGAAGCCAAACGGTCCCAAGACCGCATGAAGTTCAAACGGTCCCGAGACCGCATGAAGCCAAACGGTCCCAAGACCGCATGGAGTTCAAACGGTCCCGAGACCGCATGAAGCCAAACGGTCCCAAGACCGCATGAAGCTCAAACGGTCTCAAGACCGTTTGACGCCAAACGGTCCCAAGACCGTTTGACGCCAAACGATCTCAAGACCGTTTGACGCCGAACGATCTCAAGACCGTTTGACGCCAAACGGTCCCAAGACCGTTTGACGCCAAACGATCTCAAGACCGTTTGACGCCAAACGGTCCCAAGACCGTTTGAGCCCAAACGGTCTCCAAACCGTTTGGATCTCACTCAAAGCCTATAAATAAGACCTCAGGGCCGTTCATGGGGGAGAGTCCAGACGTCCAGAGGCTGTCTCTCCACTACCAGAACAACTCCATCCATCACTCGAGGCTGCCGGTCTGAGACTCACGTCCATTGCAAGCTACCTTCTCTCTCATCAACAAGGAAGGTGAGAGGAGAAGATCCGTCATCAAGCAAGCTACAAGGGGTGGAGATCGTTGCTCTCTCCACCAAGGGTTCAACCTTCTCTCTTCAGTGGAGATGATGTTCTTTCTATCTCTTCTTGCCTCCTTCTTTGTTGCTCCCTCTATGAGGAGCGAGTAGTTCCATCCACTGGGGCGCGGGGACTAGCCCCGCTGCCCATGTTTTGTATTTTGTACTGTAAAAAAAGATGTTATCATTTTGTTTTAATACTAAATCGTTTCACACATGCTTGAATGATGGCCACGTTCTTGTATGCATTTATTGTCTTTCGTTGTGGTTTGTCTACGACCGCTATCGAGGCTTGAATACCGATTTGGTGTTGGTTTCTGGTGTGTGTATCCACCACGCATCCGTTTCGGTGTCTAGAAGTGTATCTCAAAGAGTGGAGTAAACTCACTATCATTTGGCACACTCCCATCTGTATGGAAGAGACCTTTGGTAAGTCGAGGAACACACTTTGCGAGGGGAATGATGTAAAGCATGTGACCATTTGTTCGGGAATGGCTGGCGTTGCATCATTCCCACACTTCTCGTAGCTAGGTTATCCGAATAGGAGACTAGGCCTACAAGGACGCTATTCGATTTGATAATTATCGCTCGCTTGTTAGTTTTAGATGCACGTTTCTTGAGGTTGAGTAAGATTCTCTCTTCGGAGACTACATCCTTCAGTGACGCGTAGTGATGTACCGCATGAGAGTTACTTAACCCTTGAAGGATGAGATGCATTGCCCTTTTCTTATATGGGCATTGGTCTTGTGGAACATCGAAGGGTGCAATGCATCGCTCTTGTCTTATGTGGGCATCGGTCCTGTGGAACACCCTTGGATGCAACGCATCGCTCTTGTCTTATAAGGCATCGGTCTTGTGGAAACATCCATGCGTCTAGCTTATAAGTCTTGCTTAGTACATATACAATGCATGTGTAGCGGTGGTAAATACCTGCTTAACCCCAGTGATTCATCATCATTTGTTAACTCTTAAGATTTACTTGCTTTATTTACTTTCTTGCTTTACTTTCTTTGTACTTAGTTTAAAACAACCAAATCAAACTTTCGATCTAAATATCAATCTTTAAGTTGTTAAGTAAAGGCTAAACGTTTTCCATCTTGACTTCGTCAAGACCGTTGTCCCGAGGATTCGACCCTTAACTATACTACGATAAGACTTCCACATGTCTTAGCACATGTGGGTGGAGTTCTTACCATAGTACTAGCAAGGCTAAACTTAGAGACTCATCATCTCTAGGATTTTTAGTGGTGTTGCATAAAACAAACTCCATCAGTCATCAAGGGTAAAATCAACTATTCGCATCTTGTTTTGACCTTTTCTCATAGAGTTGTATGCCTCAATGGCTGTGGTAGGCATAGTCCATGTGACTAGACCTGATAGGGCCATCTCAGCTGAATTTATTAAAGATTGGATAATTTGCATGCATGTAATTTCTCTATTTTGTGATTGGTTAGAAATTTATAAATTCATAGAAATTAACCTATAGATTAGAAAAATAAAATTAAATATGCTTTAAAACTAGAAAAATGCAAGCTTTCTAATGGTATGAATTTTGTTGCCAAAATCTAATGTTGTAAATATGTGATTTTAATGGATTTTCCTAAATAAGTAATAACTTGCGAAATTCATAACTAAAAATTTAAAAGTCAAAAAATATAATAAAATATGTTTTGTACTCAAAAAAGATAATCTAAAATATGGTGTGGTTTAGATAACCTAGTTCACTAATATTAAAAAGGCAATTTTTAGAGTTTTGATTGATTAATGTAAACATAACCCTAATTCTACATATAAGCATCAAAGGTGCTTTGGAGACCTAGGCTTGGATCTAGGACTGACTTTGGATTGTTTAGATTCTTAATTAAGGTATGTTTTCATCTCATGTTATTTCTTTTGAGAAATTCACATGTTTTATTCTTTCTCTTGGTCCTATGGACATTATCCTACATAATATCTTGATCTTTTAGAAAATATGCTTTGTGTGAAGTACCTTACATTGTTATTGATCTTGTGATCATATTTGGGCATCCTCTTGGTGTCTTTCTTATACATTGTTCATGTTGGAATACTATTTGATGATGTGTGATGTATTTTTTCCACTTATGAGGTGGATGTATATGTTGGTCACTTTTATGGGGACTACTTTATATAATATGACTATGCTTTCCACTTGCCTCTACATTAAACATGCTATGTGATTTAGTAGCACTAGAGTAGTGTAATTGCATTGGTTTTTGTGCAGATGTGTATTTCTTGCTTAGGGAAGTATGCTCCTGTTATTTTTGGGATGGAGGTGGGCCCATACCCGAGTTTCAAATTTATGAGGTTTGTCCCACATTTAGTTTGGCATTATGTCATCTCTATCAGGTTTCAAGTTTATGAGACTTGATTGACTTTGTCTTTATATTGTTCTAGGGCTATGTTTATCTCACATGCATGAAGGTTGGTGATGATGTTATGGGTTGTGTGCCCTAATTCTTGATATGTGTTTATCTGGCACAATTGTATGGTTATAAATTTTGGAAACTATTTCCTTTATCATATGATTCTGATTCTTTTCTTTTATTCCCAATTGGGTAGTCCTTAACTTTCTATGGGAAGCCTTTTATACTTGATGTCCTTTATTTCTTTAAATTTCTCAATTTTCTATTTAGTATGCACATACCAGCCTTTGTTGATGTCTTCTATTTTTCTCTTCTTGTTGGGGTATGCTTACAACCCTAGGTGAAGGACTTGGATGATATGGCATGAAGACTTGGACTTAGCTTAAGGAATTAAAGCTTGGAGACAATCTTGATATGGTTTAGATTTCCCTCTAGTTAGATTCATATGTTGTATGTTACATGTAAACCCTTTGTGGGAGATTATGATGTTCTTTTGTAACCTTGTGAAAAAATGACTACCAATAATATTGTCAATATTTTTCTTCCACTGCTAAACTTGGTTGTTTTGATCACCATTAATAAGATTTGAAAATTTTACACCCACTTCAACATATCTTTTGGGTGTGTTTGGATTGGAGGTTCTATTATTCAAATTTTTAGTAGGGAGTGGATGGGGTCCCAATCCTTATAGGCTTTGTATAGAAGACATTTTCAGTCTCCACTTTGTTGGCTGAGACAGGTGAGTATCAACTGTTAGGTTATGATCTTGTGCAAGAGACTACAAAAAAGATTAAGGTGATACATCGATAGTTAAAGACAGCCAAGAACAGATAGAAATCTTATGTAGATAATTGTCATAGTCTGTTAGAGTTCCAAGTGGGAGACAGAGTGTATCTCAAGGTTTCTCCTTTAAAAGGTGTTTTGAGGTTTGGGAAGAATGGTAAGTTGGCTCCTAGATTTATGGGACCATAACCTATCTTAGTTCGTGTTGGAAAGGTGGCGCACAAGTTGGAGATACCGCTAGAATTGTACATGTTGCATAATGTTTTTCATATCTCTATGCTGAGGAAGAGTCATCCAAATACAAAGCAGACAATTCAGCAAGTAGAGGTTGAGTTATATGAGGATTTTTCCTATGTTGAGGGTCCTATGTTTATTATGGAAGGTTTTACAGCATCACTATGGAAAAGAGGAAGCTGTGTGTGAGTTAGAGGATGAGATGTGTAGGAAGTACCCATATCTCTTTGTGTAGGATTTCGGGGATGAAATCCTTGTTAGGGGTTTAGAGATGTAAGACCCCTGACCTTTCCTAACGTATTTAACACACTTAATTACCATAATTGAGTTCTTTGAACCTTACTCTAACGTTGTGATATGTTTTGGTATCATGTGGCGAGCTTAAGTTTCAAATTTGGTCTGATTTAGACAGTTTGTGCAAGTTATGCAATTTTATGCACATTTTGAACTTTTATGAAATTTACCCAAATATGATGTTTTCCTTGCAATTTTTCACATGTATTATGTTCCTTATATGTTTGCTTATCATTCTTGAGCATTTTGAGCCATGGGGTTCTTTGTTTAACCTTGGTTTGGAGGTGTTTCCTTCAATGGTGACTTAAGATTTTACCCCTTCAAGGATGAGCTACATTTAGGAGCCATCAAACAATGGTTCCCATGTTTGATTGACATATTAAGGTCACCAACTGGTGGTGATAACTTATTATCATCCCTATATGGCAGTATGTTGATGGTTTTTTGGACCGGTGGTTCACTTAAAAGAGATGGTCAACCGATGGTTCACCACTTAACTGACTAGGGTTTCAAGAATTGATGGTTCCTTTTATTGGAGGTCGAGAGTCATATGAAGATCCATAATCGAAGGCTAAGAAGTTCTCCATAAGAGGTGAAATAGATGCTTTCATGGCCATGGAAGCTTGAGGCTATGGACACGTGGAGAGCTGCTTGGACACCTCAAGTTTCTCTCTTTCTTTATCCATAAGCTTTATATACATATCCTTTATCCCACAAACGAAACCTTTGCACTCTTATCTCTTCCCTCCTCTATAGAGCTATATATTTCACCTGCTTGGGGACGAACATAGTGCCCAAAGTATAAGAAGATATCCAACCTTCTTGTGAGGGCATCTAGAGTTCAGATCTACCCACATCTAGGGTTTGCGAAGCTTTCTTTAGGTGACCTTAACCTAAACCAGTAAATTTATCCTTATCTACTCTATTTGTTTTGTTGTTCTTTGTCCTCCTACCTTCTTCCTAGATGTAACCATGTTGTTCCATGGCAAAATTTGCTTTAAAGCTCAAATAACTTATCTTCTTGCTCCCATTCACCAAGGGTTTACTCCCTTTCTTGGAGAAGAAGCTTAATTGGCCAAATTCAGACCTAAAGCTAGGGTTCTTCACCTTCTTTACTCAAGTTTTCTTTCTTATTAGACTCTGATCTTATTCTTAGAGGTGAGTTTTATATTCCTATTCACTTTTATTCTTACTAAAAGCTTCCTTACTCATGTTCTTTCTCTAAAACGACAATCTAAGCTTAGAGAAGCTATGTATGCTTAAGGTTTCGGTTTTGATACTATTTCTTGCTTAGTTTCCCATTTTAGATGAACTTAAAACTATATGCACGACCTTCCTGAGGTAGAGGAAGACTTAGATCGGGTTTACATGGCAACCAATGGTGCTAAAACCTATCAAATGACGGCTTATACTTAGTGTTTTTAGGATGATTTTCAACTTTATACATGAACCGATGGATGACCTTATATTAGAACCTATGGAGATGTCTTTGTGGAAAATGATGGTGATGACCAATGGTTTCAAATCATGATCACACCTTAGGTCAGTTCTAGACTCTTTTGGGAATCTCAATGATCAATGGTTTGTTTCCCTAGAGATGGCATGAACCGATGGTGATTTTAGCTCAACATTCGATGGTGTTCAATTATGGTAGTATTGACCCCATCAGCCGATGGTGACATAATGTGTCACAAATGATGGTGGTTCACGTTACCACACTATGGTGTAATTAGGGATAATGAGTTGTTTCAATTAAGCCATAAACTGATGGTTTCTTTGGTTATATGATCCAAAGGTTAAACCTACATATCAATTGATAGTTTTGAAATGTTAAACCTGATCCAATGGTTGTGATTGGATGCTTCACCATCCAATGGTTTAGAATGAAGTCTATAGTATAATGTGTTGGTTCTAATAATGTGAATTCAGTGGATCAATTCCTTTAAATGTAGACTTACCTTTGCCCTCATATGAATATATTTGATAAATCACCATAATAAGTGGATGTGTAACTTTAATGTGATAAAGCTTGTTACACCTAACCCTAAGGTAGATAAGTGATGGCGATAGATATTAATCATCCTTCTTGAATGATTAATATAATAATGGAATGCTCTCTTTTTTTGTTGAAACCTTAATATGTTGCTAATGAATATCATAATTCATTGTTATATTATACTGATATGTCACATGTTCGGTGACGGGCTATTGAGCCATGCTATAAGGCATGGGAAGATAATAATGACCTTAGAGGGTATGATGTGATGGTCTTAATGACCTTGGGCATGGTTGAGCCCTAATGGAGTTGTAATCCTCTTCATGATATTATAAGTGTTGGAACCTTGGAATAATGTGATAAGGATTTGAATCCTATGGTGGTATGATGACTAGCATAGTCTCATGAATGGAAATGAAATAGTACCATGTGGTAATTGTGGTTTAGATTTGTATCACATATGTTTTATATCATCTGGATTTGTTATATTTATACACTTTCTAGAAATGAATTAGGGTTTATATGTCCACTTGTATGACGCGGCCTTAATTCACCCAATTAGCAATACATAATCAAGTGAAACCCTAATCATGTAGTGTCTTGTGCCGTAGAACCATCTTCAGTATCAGAATGGTGAAACGAGTATTCCTAAGGGAAATTCAGAGTGCATATTGTTGAGTATGTGGGGTGCAAGAGATTGTGTATGTCCTTGACATCCTAACTTACAGGGTATGGAGGATGGCTACGGCCATGCCTTAGATATTGTGATATGTGAAAGGCATCAGTGGGTACAACTATAGAATGCCTCAGATACAATGGGCATGTGTGATCTATTCTCTAGTGTCATGACATGTACCAAGGTGGGATAGTTGTTTTCAACTTGATTATATGATGTTGTTGGCATTTGACTATTATGTCTCTCTCTTGTCTCTCGCACTAATCAGGAGTTGTTGGTGAGATCATGGAGTCTTTTTCTTCCAATGATCTAGTATGGAACTGATTTTGGCTTGGCAGTGGTCATTTGGATTTTGGTGGTATGACTCAAAACCTCAAGCCATAATAAAAGATGTAAAACAGTCGTGTAGTGTATCTACTAGGGTTAAATGTGTTTTGCAATGGTTGTTAACCTTAAAATATTCCTTGTACTACTGAATTGTTATATGATGCAATCAGAGTGATTTACTATTAGAATAATATATAATTGTTTCCTTTAGATACTCTGATAATTATGGTTATTCCTAAGCCTATCTGCTTAAACTTGCTTAGTATGCTAGGATTTCCTAATCTGCTCAACAGCTTATTATATGCATAGTCAGCTCAGTTTATTTACTATTAAAAAATCAATTGTAAACAATATCTATTGAAGAGAGTTATATCTCTTCTTGGGACATGGGTCTCACCTGTGGGTCACCACATCTTTTTAGGTGGTCACCAACAATGTGGTCGAGATTGTTCTGTAGAAGAGAAGTAGCTTGGTGATCAGTAGACACAAAAGGTTGGACATATGTTGTTGTTAGTAGTAGAGTCCTAGTATTGTTCCTATACTCTCTGGTCCGAGTATGGGAAGTGTTTTATAGATGATAAACTTGTATCGACATGAATTTTTGGCAATATGTCAGTAATTATATTTATGACATGTGCTTGTGGGATATATCTTTTGTATACAAGTTGTGGCTGAGGCCATTGGATATAGATGTAAATACATGTTAATTTATATGAGTTTATGGAATAGATGTACATTTGTGCAAATGTTTCAGAACATGTTTATGATGTTGAAATCGGTTTTAATTATTTTTTGGCTATGTGGTTAATTAGTAGTTGATCATGTTTTATGTTTTGAGTAATCTCATTTAGCGTGACGAGGTATCACGTTTTCTCTTCTATCTTATTTCTCATGTTGATTCTTGTGATTTATGCTTGAAAACATTAATTACTTGTTGTTTTATGCTTGAAACCACCTAAGTCTAGGAGAAGATGGCATAAGTGAGGCAATATTGGGATTTTCTCCTAGGTCCAACCAGTGGATCCTTATCTAGCTCCCCATCTTCCCATAGATATATCTCCTACTTAGGTGTGAGATATAAGTAGCTAGTGTAGGATAGTTTAATGTAATTTCCTAAGAGTTTACTAAAATCTAGATGGTGAGTCATGTGAGGTGAAATATCCTCACTTCCACTCCCCATTCCTACCTTTGTCTCCCACTTAAACTAAGAACCATCACCCTAGAAACCTAGATTAGTTAAATCCAATTGAAATCGCACCTAAAACTCGGTCCAACTGAGCCTTGTAAGTCTAGATAGGGCATGCAAGGGTGTAATTCCCCTTCACACGCTCTTTTCTATCCATGGCCAACTAATAGTCTAGGGTGATTCCATTACATTTGACTAATTGTTTGATTTAGCAATCTAGAATGAACAATTTGGTTTTGCATGGTATGTATCTCTCCAACTAATATCTTAGTATCACTCCCCTAAATAGTCAACCTCTCTTTAACATTGTTTGAAACTCGTCTTTCTCTCTTAGATAGTCCATGCTTGCTTAGTTACTTAGATTTAATTTCTTGTTAGTTAATTGCTTAGTTTTGGATAGTTAATCCTTTCTAGGATAATTAGTGCATCTTTGTGCTTTCGTAATATAGATGTTGGTAGTTTATGTCTCTAATTGCTTTAGTGTCTTAATTTCTAGTCTAGTATAGTCTCTTGGTCTTTCTTAATTAGTTGCCTTTTTTGTTAATAAGAATTGCTTGTTTAGAGTTAACTTAAGGTTTTGCTTGTCTTGATTCCTTTATTGCTTTCTTACTAGAGACATTGGTGCAATCAAACCTAAAACCAACTTTAAATCCTAAAAACCCTCATCTCCACTTTAGGAACAGATTTTACTCAACTAATCTCTAGTGCCCCCTCTCTCCCTGTGGGTCGACCCTTATCTTGCCTCTTGCCTCTTGCCTATACTATAACACAATCCTGTGTGCTTGCGGGTGAAGTGTGATTAGTCTAAGTGTTTAGAAAAGGTCCTTATAAATATTGAAAGATCCCAATGTGTGCTTAAAGGTGCATCTAATCCAAATTCAATGGGTTAGGAGTTCTTCAAGTGAAGAATATGTAGGTGGTGCAGCCTTGCAAGGTTGCATTTTGGAAGACACCATATCTTCCTTCAACTATATGTTAGCTTTGTTTTCATTTGAAGGTGAGTCCTTGTTGTCAATGGTTTCTTGTCACTTGGATTTGATTAATAGCCAAAAGTTGCATCTATTGTGGCGGGCTTAGTAGGGTTGGATATCAGCAGTTATCTTGTCACCCTACGAGGTTAGTGTACACATGTTCATAGTTAAAAATGAAATATGTAGGGTTGAAGTTAGGACAATATCATGAATGTCATCTATCTCTTGTCTTATCTCCATAAATCACATCACAGTAGGGGTTCATCGTGGCTACTTTACGTGCCTTCTTGAGCTTTCCTCCTACTCAGGCACCTTCAATTGGCCTGAGACTCGTTTCCTTCCTCTTACGTCAGGCTTCACTGGACCTAGTGATTTGACAAGGTTGCATCTCTCTATGACAATTCCTATTCTGACAGCTCAATAGCAGCTTCATTGTTGGGCGGGTGGTACTCTCACCTTCTTCATGTTGTTTCTTTGTTGATGTCATCACTCACTGAAGTATAAGTTATGGACTTGATGTTAGCTACTTTGGAAGCAGTGTGGTGTGATGCCACACTTGCATTGATGGAGGGTTCTATAGTTTCCACCTCCTAGTGTTCAGGCTCTTCAGGAAACTTTGTTGTGAGGTTTTTGCTTATATGTATAGAGTCAGCCATAATGTCATCATTTATATTTATCAGAGTTTCTTCCTCCTCTTGTTGTAATAGCTCTGGAACAAAAATGGAAGGTGTCACCCTTAATTATTTCATCTCTAGATGCATTTCCTCGAGTGTAGGGGACCGCTTTTGTTGGTATGTATGCCCATAGAGCCTGTCATGTGATGATTCTAATGACATACTTTGTAGATGATTTGAATAATAATAATAAAGGCAATTGCCATCTATATGTTTAATCTATTTTGAGATGATGATATAACATGTCATATGTGTAAAGAATATTATTACTCAATGATGTATGTCTTCAAGTTAAGGACCTGAATAATGAGATCATGCGGATGTTAAGAGTATATATTATTGTTATGTCCCTAGACAATTGTTATTGTGGAAATAACCATAGACATCAATAACACAGAATACTAGAGTGTGTGTTGGTTGATAACAGAGTCTCATTAGTCATGATATGTGATATCAAACCAAGCACACAGATACATGTTAGAGAACAGTGTATCGGATAGACTCACCATAAGAGTTATGCATGGAAACCACACTTGGTTAGTCAGGATCAGCTCTTATAGTATTTGTAGTGATTGTGGTTCTTAGACCTGAAATCACTGCACTCATCACATGTGGTTGGGTACACTTTGGCATCATCAAATGCAATCCTAAAACATGGGTTGTTATAAAAGTGATGATTGGGTGACTTTGACACATGGGGTATTGATTGTGAGTGATAGATATGGAATTTTTCCCTCCTTACGGAGTGTGATATCCTGGCTACTTGAGGAGTGAGACTGAGAAATGCATAGCCATGAACATGTGAGTCAATGTATGACATTGAACTTACATATATCTCAGATAGTCTACTCTGAGTCAAGAAACATGGATTGAATGTTTGTAGAGGATGACAAGTCCATGCCTCGAGATCAATCTGGATATCAGTGATAAAGGGACTATACATTCATTGTAACACCAATAACAGATTGTAGGTTGAAAGTTGTTCTCCAACTTTCTTCTTCACTTGGGTAGCATTGTGTTGGTATGTATGCCCTGAGAGCCAATCATGGGATGATTGGTGGGATACATTAAGATTGATATGATAAACATCAAAGGCAAGCTTCCAATTCATTCTGGTTTAGTCATATGAGATAGTGATAGAACAGATTGAATGTCTAGAGAATGACAGTACTCAATGACGTATGCTTTCAGGTTAAGGACCTAAACGATGAGATCATACGGATGCTAAGAGTTTGTACATTCTTGTTATGTCCCTAGTCGGATGTCATTGTGGAAGGTAGATAGACAACAATGACACACAAGACTAGATTGTGGTGTTGGTTGATGACAGAATCTCATTAGTCATGATATAGAGATATCAAACCAAACACATAGGTACTTGTTAGAGAACAAGTGTACCAGATAGACCCACCGTGAGTTTGACACATGGAACCATAAGATGGTAGTCACAGTCAGTACTCACAGTGATGGTGGTGAGTGTGATTCTTAGACCTGAAATCACTGCACTCAACACATGTCGTTGGGCACACTTTGACATCATCAAACGCAGTCCTGAAACATGGGTTGTTATAAAGGTGATGATTGGGTGGCTTTGACACATGGGGCTTTTGAGGGGTGAGTGATAGATATGGGATTTGTCCCTCCTGAGGGAGTTTGATATCCAAGGCCACTTGATGAGTAGGATTGAGATAGGCGTGCGCACGCATGTGTGAATCAGTATGTGATATTGATGTCATACATATCTCCTTCAATCTACTCTGAGATCAAGAAAGTGAATGAACGTTGACAGGATGACTGTTCCATGCCTCGAGTTCATTTGGGATATCAGTGACAAAGGAATTATACATTCACTGTAACACCATTCACGGATTGTAGGATGAAAGTTGTTCTCCAACTTTCTACTTTCACTTGGGTAGCAATGATGTGTGACTAGGCACCGCTCTTTGCTTGTGAAGTCATAAGTGTTATGGACTTTCACTGCCAACGTGAAATGGACCTGCAGGGTCACACACATAGGATTTAACCTGGAAGAGGAGTTTTGTCCACAAAGTAATGTTTAGATTGATTACTAAAGGAGTTTAGTAGTTCAATTAAACACTCAATCAGTCGATAGCTCAATATCATATGGTTCAAGGTGTTGGACGCATTGATTGGAGTATCGGATTGATTGAAATCACAATTGACTGATTTGCCCAACTTGTGCTCCCAACCGATCGGCTCATGTGATGAACCGGTCAGCTGAGGTGCTGAACCGGTCGACTGGAGTGTCCAGGCTGATCGGCTCATGCCCAGGTTGAAACGACCGATTCAAGAGTTGAACTGATCGGCTCAACTGGTCCAACCGACCAGTTGGGAAAGTCATGTCGGCAAGAATTTTCCTTTGGTTTCAAATTGCCCAATTCGATTGGGAATAACATTGGTATACGATACTAAATGAGAACGAAACAAGGAAAGTCTTTTTGAGCCGGATTAGGACCATGAACCGATCGGTTCAGGGCACCAACCGATCGGTTGGAGTGCCCCAAACGATCGGCTCAGGTCCAACCGATCGGCTCAATGGCCGAACCGATCGGTTCAGTTGTGAACCGATCATTTCAAGTTGCGAACCGGTTGCTTTTTGTGGAAAATTCTCGAACCCTTCTACTCCTGCTTTAGTCCCGTATTGCCGGGCACAGAGAACCCTGTCCCATGACCCGCCTATATATATAGGGGTATTGGGGGCTTCTCAAAGTACAACTCAATGCAAGTCGGTTGCTTTGCGAAGTTGTCATTCTCTCTGGTTTTGGTAACCGTGAGAGATCCCGAGCAAGTGCTTCCCGCAAAAGGGAGGTGCAGTAAGGGAAGGACAACTGCAGTTGCAACTGGTAGCAGGAGAGTGTGTTGGCGACTAGTACGTCAACAGGAGGGTGCGACTCCTTCCACTTCCTTGTGGGACAAGGAGAGTGGAGTTCCAGGTGGTCCGTGTGGACTACTACAGAGGCGGGAGGACACTGCCGCTTAGGAGGACAACTGTCATCTGACAGTCCGGTAGGAGGAGGAGTCGTCAGTCCCGGTGCGACCAGGAGCTGCACAGACACCGTCCAAGACCGGAGTTGAAGACCGCGCATTGCACGAGGTATTGTCGCCGAGCAAGCCTCGGGACAAGGTATGATTCCACAAACCATCCTTTCCTATTATATAGACGTTGACGCGTTTCCTCGGTATGGGTTGGGGGAGAAATTTTTTTTTTGTTTCCGCTGCCTTCTCTGTCTCCCCTAAAACCCAACAGTGGTATCAGAGCCACGTCAACTGCTCTATATTTTAGGAATATCGATATGATCGATTTTGGTTTGTCGCCTTTATTTATTGCATATGATGCGAATAATATTGGCTTTATGCATGTCCAATCCTAAATCCACAAATCCCTAATTACATATATGATATGTATTATTAATGCACTCGATACGCGTCGCCCTTAAACGAGTTTTGTGGTGGATGTGTGTAGCGTGATTATGGCCTATAAACCCCTATATGTGTGTGGTTGTTTGTGGTTGCTTGCATCTCGGTCTCCGCACCGATCTTCCCTCTCTTATTCCTGATGTAACTCGAAATAATTCAAGATTCTTTCCTACCTTTTCTCCCCCCGAATGTAACTCGAGGTTTCTTCTTTTAAAGCAATGTAATAAATAGGATAGATTTTTTATTTCCTGTTATGTCGAAGACCGGTGGACATCAAGACGACAGCTGAAACGATCGGTTCAAGGCGTGAACCGATCGGTTGATGTTCCAGACGGTCGGTTCAAGGAGTGAACCGATCAGTTGATGACCGGTTCGAGGAGCGAGATGAGCGGGTGGCGGACATGATGAGATGCACGACGACCAGGTGAACCGATCGGTTGGAGGAGCCAACCGATCGGCTGGTGGCACCCAAACGACCGGCTGGAGAGTACAGATCATTCATGTGATGAGTTGATCAACTCGGATGGCAAGGCACAAAGTTCATCTTGTACAGGCTGCATGTGATGTAGACCTAGATGACCGTGATTCCTCTTGGCTCGAGGAATCATATTAGGATGGCCATAATCATCGCTTTTTATCGTTTGTGCATGTTTTCTGTGGGATATAGCATGTATATGATATGTACTATGTATTGTGGTGATTGGATATGTATATGTATATAAAAATCAAAACCCTCATTAAAATATTAAGTTTTAGATGCCTTCCAAATGCGACACACGTGAAAAGCTTGTTCGACCAAGTGTGGGCACGCCCTAGCGTGGTTCACCGTCTACCTCGTGGAAGCGTGAAGGATGAATGTGTGGGTCTGCCCTAGCAGGGTGCATATTCATCGTGTTTGCTTTGGGTCGGATTTAACAAGGTGATCTAGATGGGATCTAGTACCTTGAGGCATGGAGATGATCATTGCAAAGAGTTGTATATGACATCTTATCAAGAGTTGCATATGATGCAATTGGCAAAAGTTGCCTACCTGAGAGATCTATGTTATGGGTGACAGCCCTAGCTGGTCCATGGCTTAGAGGATTTCAGGATCTTTCCCACTAGAAGGTTGTACGCTGCAATCTTCCGAATTGATGGTGAGGGCTATCAATTTGAACTAAAATAGTGGGAGCGATAATTAATTAAAGGCCTAATTTTATCGTCAACTTTTCAAATCAATCAAACAAGTCAAAAGAGTTTTGGACTAAAATTGCATATATTTCCTTTTGTTAAAATAAATGGTTAATCAACAAATCACTTTATTTGCGATCGGTCTTTGAGATCAACAAATTAAATGGGAATAATTCCACGACTGGTTAGGACGATGAGAAGTGTTCTCAATCAAGGAGCGAAAGCTCTAAGTCCTAGTTATACCAGAACCAGATGAACTCGATCCCACCACATCAATGGCTAAAAGTATGCTTATGGAAGCATACCAAGGATGACATTGATGAAGAGTGCTTGATGTTGTGTTCTCTGAACTGTGAGTTGCAGAGACAACATGAGACATATGATGTCTCCAAGACACTGTCCTAGTATGTCATGACAGAAGGAGATCCAGTAAGGTATTCACACACTCAATATGATTGGGTATGTGGAAAACCTAATTAAGAAGGATTCCCTCTGAGCCAAGAGTTGGCTATTTGTATGATACTACAAATGTTGTGAGAATCATACAATTCATGATAAGCTACAACATGAACAACTTTGACAAGCGTTGATAGAGTTGTTGGACATGTTGAGGATAGTAGAGGAAAAGATGAAGAAAGACAAACCATAGTCTTTGATATGATCAAAGAAAAGGTAATCTTAAGGGCAAGGACAAGGGCAAAGGTAAGAAGTGTTCTGATGCTAGCCAGAAATCCAAGCCGTCTTCAGCCTCAAGGCACATGGGGAAAGGGTGTATGAGGGATTTCCCTCCATATCTGGAAGAACAAAAGAAGATGAAGGAGGGGATGGAGATCTCCACCTAAGGTATCATGAAATGAACCGCTTCTTTATCCGAGGTATATGATACCAAGAGATGGATATGTCATATATGATATGCAATATCCACAAAGAAGTGATGGCCTTTGTGAAAGGACCAAGAAAGAAATACCCATCATTGGAGCAAGTGTTGCGGCCATAGATAGGAGTATCTTTCAGTTTATTTCAGCCTAAAGGGCACGAAATAGAGTTGAGAACTGCTATTTCATATATTGCCAATAGATAGAAACACTTCATTATTGCATATTGTATGACAATGATGGCAATTAATAAAGTTGATGTTTCAATCTCAAAGATATGATCTTTGTGGCAATGCCTTGTTTATCTTGTGATACATGGTATGCATAAGATAAAATGATACCTAAAGTTATTGATAACTCAAACAATCAAATTAGCATCAATCATGAGAAATTCATTTCTAGTTTCCATATGATGGATAAACCTAGACTCTTTTGGTTAGAGAACCATTAAGAGACATGAATATCTTGGACATGATTAGTAAATCTTCACTAATGGTAGTGGGAGAATGATTGTCCTATTAGGTATAATACATGTGATGTATTTACATACCTATTGGAGCGAATGCTAATACTTCAAATGGTGTTTAGAGAAATACCAATATGAATATCTTGAAGTGTTCAAGATTATCATAAATGAAGTACAAATTTGGTAAAGTATTAATTCTTGATGAGATCAATGAATAAAATACTTGGACCAAATGTTTGAGATCCTTATGAATGATTATGATAGTGTATCATAGTGAACTCATGATTAAGGCATGGTGATGTCTAAATCAAGAAGGAATCATACTCTAAGGATTTAGAGAATGATTATCGAATAACTGAATTCTTCTTAATAAAAGAATACCCCACGCTAATAAAGGAAATTAAGAATCACAAGGGTTGTGAATTCTTATATTCTTGACAGATACACCTCAATTATCTATGTGATGAGTTGTTCATATGATGAGTCAACTATCTAGATGAATATGAGGAATCAGATTTTGAGTTGTGGTATAAGATCATTACATCCTAAATGACATCCATGTGAACCATAAGGTATGACCTTGATGGTAGCACTCATTGGATCATATCCATAAGTGCAAATGAGTCTTAAGTGTTAAGACACATGGATAACATTTTGAGAAGGATGATGCTTGTTGATTGCAACTTAATGACTAAGACATTTGGCATATGGATACTAAAACCGCATTCCTATGAGGGATAAAACTAGGATGTGTACGTGACACAACCTATAAGGTTTATGAATCCACTAATGCAAATGAAGTCTATAAGTTACAATGGACTAATCAATGTGATTGATTGAGTACAAGCAACTCAAAATTGGATCTTTACTTTGATGATATAGTCAAAGGGTTTGACTGATATGTCAAAGATAAAGAAGGGATCTGTGATTTAGTGGGAGCGTATTCACATTTCACATGTTGATGTGAAATGGAATTGTTCTAGAATGGAAATCCAAAAGTGGAAATTATCTTTAAGGAAGATAGAGATGTTTCCTATATGATGGGAATAGAGATCTATAGAGATAGTTCTCGAAAAATCTCTTGACCTGGAAAGAGAAAGCATACATTGGCAATCTGTACTGAAGGGTTCAGTATGCACAGATTCAGTGGGAGACAACTTGTCCATGTTATATGGATATTAGTATCCCAAGGCCAAGTGTCCAATTCTTATGAAGAATGGGAACACTAAGAATATATATGAATCTATCATGTATGTAATCATCCCATTGTCTTGCATGTATGACATGGCAAGAGTAAAATGCATTCATCATCTTGTATGTAGGACATGGCAATATGATGTGCTCATCCTGATAACTCGTATGTAGGACATGACGAGTGGATGTCTGTCTACTTCCAGTAAGGGTTACTGGAATACCATAAGAACTTGATAAGTACTTGGGAAGTACTAGTTCTATGGAGATAAGGAAGAGTTTGATGTAAAGAGTTACATTGATGCGAACTTCTGAAAAGACAGAGAATAAATCGCAAAATATACATAGGATGTATAAAAGTGAAAGTTTGTTAATAATTGGAAGTGTTCCAATAAAACCATTTAAAAGGAAAATGTCGAGTATATGTGTGTTAGTGAACATCACTGGATACTATATGGATCTGATAGTTCATGAGATGAACTTATATTCCACTCATTGATGACAAGTCTGGAATCCTTGATCATGCAATGTGGCTAAAGGTTAGCAAAGGAATACTAGATCGCATATTACGGCAACTCCATCTCATACGTGTGACGTACAGCGAAGAGATGAGAGACATAAAGTTTATACTGACTTTGGCAAGGTGTTGCCATTACTCACTATGTTGGCACTAGAGCACAGTGACATGTGGGACATGTTTGAAGATCACTATGAATATGATTCAAGAGTGATTGGCTCGCAGTGCAAGTGGGAGTTTGTTGGTATGTATGCCCTGAGAGCCAATCATGGGATGATTGGTGGGATACATTAAGATTGATATGATAAACATCAAAGGCAAGCTTCCAATTCATTCTGGTTTAGTCATATGAGATAGTGATAGAACAGATTGAATGTCTAGAGAATGACAATACTCAATGATGTATGCTTTCAGGTTAAGGACCTGAACGATGAGATCATACGGATGCTAAGAGTTTGTACATTCTTGTTATGTCCCTAGTCGGATGTCATTGTGGAAGGTAGATAGACAACAATGACACACAAGACTAGATTGTGGTGTTGGTTGATGACAGAATCTCATTAGTCATGATATAGAGATATCAAACCAAACACATAGGTACTTGTTAGAGAACAAGTGTACCGGACAGACCCACCGTGAGTTTGACACATGGAACCATAAGATGGTAGTCACAGTCAGTACTCACAGTGATGGTGGTGAGTGTGATTCTTAGACCTGAAATCACTGCACTCAACACATGTCGTTGGGCACACTTTGACATCATCAAACGCAGTCCTGAAACATGGGTTGTTATAAAGGTGATGATTGGGTGGCTTTGACACATGGGGCTTTTGAGGGGTGAGTGATAGATATGGGATTTGTCCCTCCTGAGGGAGTTTGATATCCAAGGCCACTTGATGAGTAGGATTGAGATAGGCATGCGCACGCATGTGTGAATCAGTATGTGATATTGATGTCATACATATCTCCTTCAATCTACTCTGAGATCAAGAAAGTGAATGAACGTTGACAGGATGACTGTTCCATGCCTCGAGTTCATTTGGGATATCAGTGACAAAGGAATTATACATTCACTGTAACGCCATTCACGGATTGTAGGATGAAAGTTGTTCTCCAACTTTCTACTTTCACTTGGGTAGCAATGATGTGTGACTAGGCACCGCTCTTTGCTTGTGAAGTCATAAGTGTTATGGACTTTCACTGCCAACGTGAAATGGACCTGCAGGGTCACACACATAGGATTTAACCTGGAAGAGGAGTTTTGTCCACAAAGCAATGTTTAGATTGATTACTAAAGGAGTTTAGTAGTTCAATTAAACACTCAATCAGTCGATAGCTCAATATAATATGGTTCAAGGTGTTGGACGCATTGATTGGAGTATCGGATTGATTGAAATCGCAATTGACTGATTTTGCCCAACCTGTGCTCCCAACCGATCGGCTCATGTGATGAACCGGTCGGCTGAGGTGCTGAACCGGTCGGCTGGAGTGTCCAGGCCGATCGGCTCATGCCCAGGTTGAAATGATCGGTTCAAGAGTTGAACCGATCGGCTCAACTGGTGCAACCGACCAGTTGGGAAAGTCATGTCGGCAAGAATTTTCCTTTGGTTTCAAATTGCCCAATTCGATTGGGAATAACATTGGTATACGATACCAATTGAGAACGAAACAAGGAAAGTATTTTTGAGCCGGATTAGGACCATAAACCGATCGGTTCAGGGCACCAACCGATCGGTTGGAGTGCCCCAAACGATCGGCTCAGGTCCAACTGGATCGGCTCAATGGCCGAACCGATCGGTTCAGTTGTGAACCGATCATTTCAAGTTGCGAACCGGTTGCTTTTTGTGGAAAATTCTCGAACCCTTCTACTCCTGCTTTAGTCCCGTATTTCCGGGCACAGAGAACCCTGTCCCATGACCCGCCTATATATATAGGGGTATTGGGGGCTTCTCAAAGTACAGCTCAATGCATGTCAGTTTCTTTGCGAAGTTGTCGTTCTCTCTGGTTTTGGTAACCGTGAGAGATCCCGAGCAAGTGCTTCCCGCAAAAGGGAGGTGCAGCAAGGGAAGGACAACTGCAGTTGCAACTGGTAGTAGGAGAGTGTGTTGGCGACTAGTACGTCAACAGGAGGGTGCGACTCCTTCCACTTCCTTATGGGACAAGGAGAGTGGAGTTCCAGGTGGTCCGTGTGGACTACTACAGAGGCGGGAGGACACTGCCGCTTAGGAGGACAACTGTCATCCGACAGTCCGGTAGGAGGAGGAGTCGTCAGTCCCGGTGCGACCAGGAGCTGCACAGACACCATCCAAGACCGGAGTTGAAGACCGCGCATTGCGCGAGGTATTGTCGCCGAGCAAGCCTCGGGACAAGGTATGATTCCACAAACCATCCTTTCCTATTATATAGACGTTGACGCGTTTCCTCGGTATGGGTTGGGGGAGAAATTTTTTTTTTGTTTCCGCTGCCTTCTCTGTCTCCCCTAAAACCCAACACATTGATGTGCAACTAGGCACCACTCTTTGCTTGTGATGTCATAAGTTAGTTATGGACATTCACTACCAATGTGAAATGGAACCTATAGGGTCACACACGTAGAATTAACCTGGAAGAGGAGTTTATCCAAGAATGATTTTAAGATTGATTACTAAAGTGTTTAGGTACTCAATTAAACATTCAATCAATAGACTTGACTCTGAATCATCAAGTTCAAGTGTTGAACTAATTGATTAGAGTGTCAGATTGATTGAGAACTGCATTGACTGAGTTCTGCACAAACTAGACCACCAACTGACCGGTTCACACTAGTGAACTGGTCAGTTCACATGAACCAACCAAGCGGGTGTTGAGTTTCCCGGTTTGTGAGAAAAGAATTTCGTTTCACTTGTTCAGTTTGATTGGGACATGAATTAATATTTGTATTAATTAGAAACGAATAAGGAAAGTAAATTGTAGGCAAGTCTAGGAAGTGAAACGAATGGTTCACTAAGTGAACTAACTGATTCACACACTCATCCGATCGGTTCAAAAGTGAACCGATCGGACCATTTGCCCAAATGACCAACTGAGTTGTGAAATGACCATTTTCTCTGCCGCAGTACAATCAGTTCATAGAAATTTCATACCCTTCTACTCCCGCACAGACTGGGAACCATGATCCTGTCCTCTACTATAAATAGAGGGTACAAGGGGCTTCTTAGAACAGACAACTCAGAACATCAGTTTCTCTGTAAAGATGTTATCTTCTCTAGTTGTGGTAATCGAGAGAGCCCAAGCAAGTTCTACCCATCTAGGGAGGAACAACGAGGGAAAGACAACTACAGAAAGGAAACTGATTATGGGAGAGTGTGTCGATGACTAGTACACCAATAGAAGGGGACGAGTCCTTCTAGTGTCCTTCAGGACAAGACGACTAGAGTTCTTGGTATACCGTGTGGTCTATTTATAGAGGCGGGAGATTTTTTCCGCTCAGGAGAACAAATGTCAACTGTAGTCTGGGTATACACCAGGAGCTGCACAGACATCATCGAAGACTAGGTGGTTGAAGACCGCACTAGCTGTGAGGTATTGTCCTTGGGTAAGCCTCAGGACCAGGTATATCTCGCTAAACCATCTTTCCTATTACATAGTTGTTGATGTGATCTGCTGGTTATGGGTTTGTGGTAAGATAAAAAATTTGTTTCCGCTGCTTGTTTTGTCCCACAAAACCCAACAGTGGTATCAGAGCCACATCAACATACTATGTTTTAGGATTAATCGATATGATCGGATTTTGATTTATCACCATTTATTTATTGCACATGATGCGAATACTTTAACTGGCTAATGTGCATATATGATTAAACACCACAAATCCCAATATACATATATGATATGGTATATGTATGCAATTGATACACATCACCCTAAATGATTTTGATGGTGGATGTATAGTGTGGTTATGGCCTATAAACCCCTATGTGTGTGCATGGTTGGTTGTGGTTGTTTTCATCTCGATCTGCGTATCGAGTCCTTTCTTCTATTGTGATGTAACTCAAGATAACTCGAGCCTTCTCTTCTACCTTTGCTCCCCCTGAATGTAACTCGAGGTTTCCCAAAGATATATGTAAAAGTAGGATAGTTTTATTTCCTATTATGTCAAAGATCAGTGGGCGGCCAAATGAGTGATTGGAGGACCGAGATGACTGGCTGATGGTGCGAGATGAGCGGTTGGTGGCCTAATGAGGAGCGAGATGACCTAACGAACCGACAGTCTGGAGGAGCCAGATGATCGATTGGTGACAACCAACCGACCATCCAAGAGGCGATCCGACTAGTCATAGGATGAGTTGATCAACCTAGAACGGCCCAAGCACAAATCTTCATCAACTACAGGTTAATATGATGTAGACCTAGATGACCATAATTCCTTGTGGCTCAAGGAAATACAATAGGATGGCCATAATCATCGCTTTATCGCTTCGCATGTTTTCTTGTGGGATATAGCATGTATATGATACATACTATATATGTGGTGATTGGATATGTATATGTATATAAATACCAAACCCCTCAATATAATATTAAGTCTTAGATGCTTTCCATAAGCAACACACATGAGAAACTTGATCGACCAAGCGTAGGTTATGCCAAAGTGTGATGCCCGGTCTATCTTGTGGAAGTGTGATGGTAGATATGTAGGTTTGGCAAAGTAGGGTACATAGTCTATCGTTTTGGCTTTTGGGTCAGACTTAACTAGGTGATCTTAATGAGATTAAGTACTTAGAAGCATAAAGATGGATCGTGACAAAGAGTTGTGCATACCATCTATCCAAGAGTTGCATTCAGATGCAATTGGAAAAAGTTGCCTACCTAGATAATCTGGTTGTGGGTAATCAGCCAAAGCTGACTCATGATTAGATGAAATATGGATCTTGGCTCACTAGAAGGTTGTACTCTACAATCTTTTGAATTGATAGTGAGGGTTATCAACTTGATCAAAATAGTACGAGCGATGATTAATTAAAGGCCTAATTAATATTGTCAAGTTTATTCAAATCAAATCAAATCAAAAGGAGTTTTTTCAAAATTCAAATGTGTGCTATTGTAGAATCAAATGGCAAATAAATCATCATTTAAATCGGGCAATTTAATTGAGATAAATTTCCATAACTGGTTAAGGACTATGAGAAGTGTTATGCATATTCCTAAGATACCAGAGCTTGTAGAATCCGCTCTATGTACGCTTAAGGCGTTGTTTGAGGCATAAAAGAAGAAGTATAGTTCCATGATAGTAATCAGTGGAATGGAGTCCAAGGACAAAGGCAAGGAAGAGAAGGGTTCTCTTGCCAAGATGAAGTCCATGTCTTCTGCACTCAAAACATGGAGAGGATTGAGGGAATCACAGAAGATGAAGCAAGAGATAGAGATCTCTACTTCAGGTGTATATGTGATAGATATTAACTTTACTACTTCTTCATCATAGGTACTTGATACCAGATGTGGATCACACATTTGTTCAAATGTGACGGATCTGAAAAGAAGTAGGCCTTTAGGGAAAGACAAGGTTGAACTATGTGTTGCTAATGGAGCAAGATTTGTTGTCAGTGTCGTAGGAACCTATGAGTTATCTCTACCAAGTGGGATAATAATAGAATTACATAATTGTTATTATGTACCTTCCATAAATAGGAATAGCATTTATGTATCTTGTTTGGATAAGGATGGATTTGAATTTCTTATTAAGAATGGAAAATGTTCCATTTCTAAAGATGGGATCTTTTATGGCAGTGCCCCAATGTCTGGTGGTCTATATTTGATAGATCTACAGACAAATGTATACAATGTAAACACCAAAAGACAAAAATTCAATTACTCAAACAAAACATACCTTTGGCATTGTCGTGTAGGGCACATAAATGAGAATCACATATCTAGACTCCATAAAGATGGATATATGGACTCTTTTGATTATGAATCAATAGAGACATGTGAATCTTGTTTATTGGGCAAGATGACTAACACTCCCTTTTCAAGAAAAGGTGAGAGATTTAGTGATATATTAGGACTCATACATACGGATGTATGTGGGCCTTTTAGAACAAATGCTAGAGGTGGGTATCAGTACTTCATTACCTTTACTAATTACTTCAGTAGGTATGGTTATGTTTACTTGATGAAACATAAATCAGAAACCTTAGAAAGGTTCAAGGATTTCATGAATGAAGTATAAAACCAACTTGACAAAAGTATTAAGGAACTCGATCCGGTTGAGGAGGAGAATACTTAAGCCAAGAGCTTGAGGACCTTCTGAGAGCCTGTGGTATTGTATCATAATTGACTCCACCTGGAATACCACAACACAATGGTGTGTCCAAAACAAGGAATCACACATTACTAGATATGGTGTGATCTATGGTAAGTTTTTTCGATCTTCCAACTTCCTTCTGGGGGCATGCTCTAACAACCATCGTGTTTACACTTAACCATCTAAATTGGTTCAAAAGACACCATATGAGATATGGATTGGGAAGCGTCCCAAAATGTCTTATATGAAGATTTGGGGATGTGAGGCTTATGTCAAGAAAATGTTTCCTGATAATATGTGCCCTAGATCTGATAAATATTATTTTGTTGGATATCCTAAAGAAACCAAGGGATACTACTTATACAACCCAGCTGACAACAAAGTATTTGTTTCCAGAGATGTTGTATTCCTAGAAAAGGAATTTATTTCCAAAGGAAATAGTGGGAGGAAAGTAGAACTCGAAGAGGTTCGAGGCCAACAAGAAAACATTGAACCAATAGATGAACATGAGGAACATAGAGAATCACAAACTGTTGTAGAATCTCAAATTCCTCAAGTAACACAAGAACCTCATAGATCTAGTAGAACACGCCTTGAGCCTGAAAGGTTTGGATGTCTTGTGACTCAAGAAGGTGGTGCGTAGGACATAGATGATGATCCAACTACCTATCTAGAAGCTACATAGGGAACAGGTTCTAAGAAATGGCTTGAGTCCATGAGATCTAAGATGGAATCCATATATACCAACAAGGTATGGACCTTGGTGGGACCACCTGAAGGGGTAAAACCCATAGGGTGCAAGTGGGTCTTTAAGAATAAGACCAACGTGGATGGCAATGTGCAAACTTATAAAGGTAGATTGGTTGCAAAGGGTTTGAGACAAGTTTAAGGTGATGATTATGACAAAACCTTTTCACCAGTTGCCATGATTAAGTCCATCAGGATCATGCTTGCTATTGCAGCCTACTATGACTATGAGATTTGGTAGATGGATGTTAAAACCGCATTCCTTAACGGGAATATTGTTGAGGATGTGTAGATGACACAACTTGATGGTTTTATAAATATAAAGGATGCAAATAAAGTCTGTAAGCTACAAAGGTCAATCTATGGATTGAAGCAAGCATCTTGGAGCTGGAATCTTCGATTTGACGAAGCAGTAAAAGAGTTTGATTTTACTCAAAATGAAGATGAACCTTGTGTGTACAAGAAGGTTAGTGGGAGCATGACTATATTTCTCATATTGTATGTAGATGACATATTGTTGATGGGGAATGACATTCCTACTTTACAAAAGGTAAAGACATGGCTTGGAAATATATTCTTAATGAAAGACTTGAGAGAAGCATCCTATATCTTAGGAATTAAGATCTATAGAGATTGATCTAGAAGGCTTCTTGGACTAAGTCAGAGCACATGCATTGACAAAGTGTTGAAGAGGTTCAACAAGGAGAACTCAAAGAGAGGAAACATACTCATGGTTCATGGAGTTCCCGTCTCTAGATCTCAATGTCCTAAATCTTGTGAAGAGAGGGAGCGCATGAGTGGGATTCCATATGCATTGGCAATTGGATCCATCATGTATGCAATGTTGTGCACCCATCTCGATGTCTCGTATGCACTTAGCATGATGAGTAGATACCAGACAGATCCCAGAGATGCTCACTAGTCATCCATGAAGAACATCCTAAAGTACTTGAGAAGGACTAAGGATCAGTTCCTTGTCTACGGAAGTGAGGAAGAGTTGGTGGTAAAGGGTTACACCGATGCAAGCTTCCAAACTGATAAAGATGATTACAAATCACAGTCAGGATTTGTGTTTTTCCTCAACATAGCTATAAGCTGGAAGAGTTCCAAGTAAAAGACAGTTGTGAATTCTACGATAGAAGCCAAGTATATTGTTGCATTCCATGTAGCAAAGGAGGTTGTGTGGATCAAGAAGTTCATCTCTGAACTTGGGGTGGTTCCTAGCATCTGTGATGCAATTGAGATTTATAGTGACAATAATGGAGCTATTGCATAAGCTAAAGAACCCAGATCACATCAGCGGTCTAAGAACATATAGCGGCACTTCCATCTCATACGAGAGATCATATAGTGAGGATATGTGAAGATTTGCAGAGTACCAACCGAAGACAATATTGTTGATCCCTTGACTAAGACACTTTCACAGCAGAAGCATGATGGTCATGTTAGATCACAAGGACTAAGATTCATGGGTGATTGGCTCTAAGTGCAAGTGGGAGTTTGTTGGAATGTATGCCCATAGAGCTAGTCATGTGATGATTATAATGGCATACTTTGTAAATGATTTGAATAATAATAATAAAGGCAATTTTTGTCTATATGTTTAATCTATTTTTAGATGATGATATAACATGTCAGATGTCTAAAGAATCGTATTACTCATTGACATATGTCTTCAGGTTAAGGACTTGAACAATGAGATCATGCGGATGTTAAGAGTATACATTCTTGATATGTCCCTAGTCAGTTTTTATTGTGGAAATAATCATAGACATCTATAGCACAGAAGAATAGAGTGTGTATTGGTTGATGACAGAGTCTCATTAGTCAAGATATGTGATATCAAACTAAGCACATAGATACATGTTAGAGAACAGTGTATCGAACAGACCTGCCATAAGAGTGATGCATGGAAACCACACTTGGTTAGTCAGGATCAGCTCGTATAGTATTGGTGGTGACTGTGGTTCTTAGACCTAAAATCATTGCACTCATCACATGTGGTTGGGTACACTTTGGCATCATCAAACGCAATCCCGAAACATGGGTTGTTATAAAGGTGATGATTGGGTGACTTTGACACATGGGGTTTTGACTGTGAGTGATAGATATGGAATTTGTCCCTCCTTAGGGAGTGTGATATCCTAACCACTTGAGGAGTGAGACTAAGAAATGCATGGGCATGCACATGTGAGTCAATGTATGACATTGAGCTTACATATATCTCAAACAGTCTACTCTAAGTCAAGAAACATGGATTGAACGTTTGTAGAGGATGACCAGTCCATGTGTCGAGTTAAATCTGGATATTAGTGACAAAGGGACTATACATTCACTGTACTAATAATAGATTTTAGGTTGAATGGTGTTCTCCAACTTTCCTCTTCACTTGAGCAGCATTGATGTGTGACTAGGCACCACTTTTTGCATGTGATGTCATAAGTTAGTTATGGACATTCACTGCCAACGTGAAATGGAACCTATAGGGTCACACACATAGGATTAACCTAGAAGAGAAGTTTATCCATGAATGATGTTTAGATTGATTACTAAAGTGTTTAGGTACTCAATTAAATATTCAATTAATAGACTTGACTCTGAATCATCAAGTTCAAGTGTTGAACCAATTGATTAGAGTGTCAGATTGATTGAGAATGGCATTGATTAAGTTCTGCACAAATTGGATCACCAACCGACCGGTTCACTGGGTGAACCAATCGTCTCATGGTCATGAAATGACTGGTTCACACTAGTGAACTGATCGGTTCACATAAACCAACCGAGCAGGTGTTGAGTTTCCCAATTTATGAGAAAATAATTTCGTTTCACTTGTTCAATTTGATTGGGACAAGAATTAATATTTGTATTAATTAGAAATGAACAAGGAAAGTCAATTGTGGGCAAGTCTGGGAAGTAAAATGACCAGTTCTCTAAGTGAACCAACTGGTTCACACTCCCAACTGACCGGTTTAAAAGTGAACCGACACTTTCCCAAATGAACGATTGAGTTGTGAAATGATTGGTTCGTCTGTCGTAGTACAATTAGTTCATGGAAATTCTAGACCCTTCTACTCTCACACAGAATAGGAACCCTAACCCTTCCCTCTACTATAAATAGAGGAGTACAGGGGGCTTCTTAGAATAGACAACTCAGAACATCAGTTGCTCTACAAAGTTTTTCTTCTCTCTAGTTGTGGTAATTGAGAGAGCCCAAGCAAGTTCTACCCATCCAGGGAGGAATAGCGAGGAAAGACAACTGCAGAAAAGCAACTGATTGTGGGAGAGTGTGTTAGTGACTAGTACACCAATAGAAGGGGATGAATCCATCTAGTATCCTTCAGGACAGGATGACTAGTGTTCCTGGTAGTCTGTGTGGACTATCTATAGAGGCGGGAGATTTCTACCGCTCAGGAGGACAACTTTCAACCGCAGCCTGGGTCTACACCAGGAGTTGAACAGATGTCATCAAAGACTAGGTGGTTGAAGACCGCACTAGCTACAAGGTATTATCGCTGAGCAAGCCTCAGGACCAGGTATATCTCGCTAAACCATCTTTCCTATTGCATAGTTGTTGATGTGATCTGCTGGTTATGGGTTTGTGGTAAGATAAAAAATTTGTTTCCACTACCTATTCTATCCCACAAAACCCAATAGCTTCTTCCTTGGATTAGATGTCATTTTCTTCAGTAGGCATAAGATAATTTTTTGCTTTATCGACCTTATAGTTCTATCTTCTGGATGTTTTAGCTAAGGCCCAGTTGATGCTTGTTCAATCAATGGGGGGTGTTGCGCCTCTATTCATTTATAGGATCTCATCTTCCCCGAACAACAATTTGTCATAGTCATAATTTCTCATTTTAGGGAGAGGAAGGAAACTGTTACTCCTATAGAATATCTAGAAGTACTTACTCCCCTCTTGTTCTAAGACATTGTCTACCGCCAAGTATATGGCATCTATAAGGATATCTCCAGCAGTTTTGTTGAAAAATTATAGTTTACTAGGGTAGCCTAGATGGCGGGTGATGTAGATAACTAGTCCACCCATGCAAAATTGGCATGATCCTTATGGGCTCACTGATGTTGTCAGCCTGTCTATTAGAATTTTCCCTATGTTGAACAGATTCTTTTCCAAGATGCTCCACAAGACATGGAGATCCATTCTAGTTAAATTGTATGTGTTAGTTCAGAAGAGTAGGGTGTTGGTGAAGATTTTGTCCAGTATGTGCATTATCCCTAAGTGCATTTTTGCAACTTTTGGCTGTCGTGAATTAAACTTGTATTCTTTCGATAGTTTCTTCCATGTTTTGTCTTTGTTGAAGCTTCGGACCTCTCTGTCTCTCTTAGTCTTATCGGTATTCATGGCTTGTTCATCAGAGTTAGTGAGGGTAGAGTTCAGCCATCTTTCAATGATTATGTAGTCTTCTTTAGTGATCTAGATTGCCAATTTAAAAGGTTCCCCCACACTCTTTGGCTTCACCGTCAGTAACAATCTACTTCTTTAGGGATGACATGAACTCTAAAGTGAATTCGTCATATGGGAAGTGGTTGTTGAAGCAGACTTTATAGAGCCATGCATTCTCTAGGTGTTCCTTCACCCTTTCATGTATCCCTAATTTCTTTAGGGTGTCCTCATCCCCAAACCTTGTGGCCTTGAGGTTCTTGTTGTTGCACATATCTCCCAGGTGTCTAGATGTTTTTCGTCCCTAGGTAAAAAGAAGTTTTTTAGGTTGGTCCTTGTAGAATACTTTTGTTTCCTGTGGATTTGCACTATAGGAAGGTATAGTTGTATCTACATTCTCTGGTTGTGCTAGAGTCATACCTCTTGTATTGGCATGTTTTGATTTCCTTTCCAATTTGCTTGACCTATTCATAGGATAAGAATTGAATGCCCTCCTCTTCTTTTGGTTTTGTATATCTTTGGAGGGTGTGCACTCTGAAGCCTCCATTCCAATTGATTCATTAGTGTTGGAAGAATCATCATTGCTTGAGGACTCCTATGAGCTAGTCTTCCCTTGGTACCACTCCCTATCTTGTGTACTGATAGGGGTTGACTCCCCATGTAGGTTAATACATTCTACTTTGTATTCCTAGTTGAGAGGTAGTCTAATTATAGTGGCCCTACTAGTACTTAGTTTCTTGTCTGGGTTACCTGCCATTTTAAACTTTTGTTGTGGTATATGTATTGATATACCTCTTATAAGATTATTCCAATATTTAAAATGGAAGGTAAGAGTTTTGCAAGAATGAAAATCAATGGTGTCCTAACACTCGATGGTTTTAGAGAGATGCAAGCAACTGATGGTTTTTACTCTGACAAAAAGGATCGCATTTTTTCACTTCATTCAAATAAGAGTTGTACCCGTATAGAATTATTCTATTTCTAAGTATGATATGTGCAGGAAAGAAAAAACTAAAGGTTTTGCCCAGGAAGCTTTAACGTTCTTAAAGCTCTATCAACTGATTGTTTATAGATTCAGAAAAAGAACCTATGGTTCCATGATTGTGTGGTTTAATAAAAGATTCAATGGTTTTTTAAGAGGCCAAAATTGAGGATCAACAAAAGAAACTTTGGCAAAGATTAAAGACCCAATGGTTTTGTAGTGAATGTTATCATGGTCAAACAAACTGATGGCTCATCGAGATCAGGATCAAATGAATTGATGGTTATACGTAGCGAAAGAAAGGGTCAATGTTAGAGGAGCCAATGGTTCGGCCTGGAGGGGGAATAGAAGTTGGAAAGACTATGTCTCGTTACAGAGACCAAGAAGCGTGTTAAAGAAGCAAGCAATATTGTCTCATCAAAGCAAATACAGAAATAGAACCAACTAAAAGTGAAAAAGAAAAAAAAAACAATTGGACTACTAAGAGAAAATGAGATAAGAAAAGAGGTTACCACTCACTAACAATGTCGGTCGTCGTGCTATTATTGGCTCATTGGATGAACGTCCCGGTCCCTCACTCATCAAAGTTGGACTTCTTATCCACCATGGTATTCTTCTTCATCTCTTGAGCTTCAATAGAGTTTTGATTTTCCTTATATTTGATGGATGGAGGTAGGAGACGGTGTGCAAGTCCCAACAAAGGTTAGTTTAATCATTGATAATTAGGGTTACATTAATCACCATTGGAGGTAGGGGCTAGGGTTTTACTTGTTTGTGTTGTTTTTACTCTTGTACGGTCGCTAAAAAGTGAGGGGGTCAGTCTCTCCTTCCTTTTATAACTCATTTCAATTGGCGCTAGGCCCCAATGTAACCATCAGATCTAGCGTTATGCCTTCTGATGGTTAGTCTTGGTGTAACAATCTAATGGCTCAATTGAGTACTTGTTAATCTTCTAAAGCAAGCATCCGATGGTGGCACTATAAAGACTCCTTAGGTAATTCGATATGTCAGTTGAGTCCATCATTCGATGGTCATACTAGTATTTGCATTAACCTTCTGGTGGTGGTACTAGCCTCTAAAACTCGATGGCTAGGCAGTTTAGATCAAAACTGATGGCTCGTGTACTAAACATTTTTTGGTTTTGTAGATATGAACATTCGATGGTTTTATTGATCTACTAATAAACTTTCCATGGAAATCATCCAATGATGACTGCATCTTTAGATCTGATGTTGAGGTAGATTGGAATGAATTGATGGGTTCTTTAGATGGTTCTAAGAGATCAATCGATGGTTCGCATATTTGATGGTCTAATAGGCTTGAACTTCAATTCCCATTTTAAAGAATGGATGGATCTTGTAGTGTAAGTAAAAACTAAATTTCTGACTTTATTCTATGTACATTAGAGATTAGGAGCAAAGACAATTTCTAACAGTATGGTAAAACCTAAATTAGAAATTAGAAAAATGTAGGTACTTGGAAAATAAAACAAACTAGAAATCAAGAAAGCATGTAAAGGAGATATTTGGGTTCCTCCCAAGAAGCGCTAATTTATCATCTTTAGCTCGAATTTCTCCGGACAATTTCCTCATTTTTCTTCTAGTGGTTCTGGTGGTGGTTCCTCCAACTAAACTTCTACTCTTCTTGTGAATGCTTCACCTTCATAATATCTTTTAACCCTATGTCCATTCACCTAGAAAGTCCCAATTTTTCACTACAAATCTCCATCATCCCTGATGGGTATATCCATGATATAATAAAGAAACCTAACCATCTTGACTATAATTTTCTAGGGAAAATAAGAATTCATGAATTGAATAGAATAATCTTGTCTCCATCAGACATTCTTTTCTCTTTGAGTGGACATCATTCCACATCTTGATTTTTTGTTTATAAATCATTACATTTTGTAGGCATGCAGCCTAAGCTCCTATAGATCTTGCAACCATAAAAACCTCTTCTTGTCTATCAATCTTGGGTCCATATTCAGGAATTTGATTTCCCAGAAAGCCTTATGTTCTAATTCAACTAGGAAATGGCATGCCTAATCATATATCAGTTTGTAGGGGTGGTTTCTATAGGAGTCTTGTAGGCAGTGTGGTATGCCCACAAGGCATAATCTAGCTTCATGGACAAATCCTTTTTCCTACCTACTATCTTTTCTGAGATTTGTTTAATTTTCCTATTGGAAACCTCCAACTAGATGAAGGTTTGTGGGTGATAGGGAGTGGCAACCGTGTGCCTTACTCCATACTTTTTACCAATGCAGTGAATTGTCTTTCAGCAAAATGGGATCCCCATCACTGATGACTGTGTGAAGGACTCCAAATCATGGGAATATAATATTTTTAAACAACTTTATCACATGTTTTGCATCACAAGTCAGGGTAGTTATTGCTTTTACCAATTTTGACGTAGTCTACAATGAAAAAATGTATTGATTTCTTTTAGAGGATCGGAAGGGCCCCATATAATCAATTCCTCAAACATATAAAATCTTCACCTCAATCCAATCAGACTTGGGCATTTCATTCCTTCAGGATATGTTTCTGATGTGTCGACACTCTTTTCATATCCTGACATATGCATGTGCATCTTTAAACAGTGTTGGCCAATAGAAACCAGATTGCAGTACTTTGGTTGTGGTCTAGTCTCCGTCGAAGTGACGGTCATAAGTTGAGGAGTGACATTAACAGAGGATCTAGGGTACTTCCTCTTCTAGGATACATCGGTGATACAAATTATCGACACATCTTTTAAATGGAAGAGGATCATCCCAATAATAATTTTTCAAAATATAGAAGAGCTTCTTCTTCTGATTGTAGATGATGTCAGGAGGTAGATGTTGACACACTAAGTAATTGTGAATGTCTACAAAACAGGGTAAGGTGGGTTCAATATATTTGGCCATCATTAAAGCTTCATCAACATAGTTATCATAGATAGGTAGCAAGTCTCTTTCAAAAACTAGGATTCATGACAGATGGTCAGAATCCACATTCTTTGTCCCCCTTTTGTTGATAATTTCATGATCAAACTCTTACAGTAACAGAGCCCACCGCAGGAATCCAAGCTTGTGTCTTTTATGCATTAGATACTTGATAGAACCATGATCCGTATAGACTTTCACTTTTGAGGAATCAAGTAGGACTTGAACTTGTCAAAAGTGAATATTATCACCAACATCTCTTTCTATGTGGTAGTGTAGTTAAATTGGGAATTATCTATAGCTTTTTTAGCATAATAAATTGCATGGTGCTTCTTATATTTTTTCTATCCAAGAACAACACATATGGCATAGTCACGTGTTTCACACATTTTCTCAAAAGGGAGTTCCCAATCTGGGGATTGGAGAATTGGTGTTGTTGTCAAAGCACTTTACAAGGGTTCAAAAGCCTTTAGGAATTCATCTGCGAAAATGAGAATGCCATTTTTTACTAGATTATTTGACATGGGCTTAGAGATCTTAGAAAAGTCTTCGATGAACTATTTGTATTAGCATGTGTGGCCTAGAAAAATTCTCACCCCTATCATAGAAGTGGGGATGGTAGCTTAGATATGACTTCCACTTTGCTTAAATCAACCTTGATTCCTTTCTTAGAAATAGTGTGCCCAAGAAAAATACCTTCTTACACCATATAGTGAGATTTCTCCCAGTTCAACACTAGTTATTTTTCTTCACACCTTTTTAGAACTTGGGATAAGTTCCTTAAGCAATTGTTGAACTCAATTCCATAAATGGAGAAGTCATCCATGCATACTTCCACAATATCCTCTAAAAAGTCAGAAAATAGTGAGATCATACACCTTTGAAATGTTGTGGGTGTGTTGCATAGCCTAAACAACATCCTTGAAAAGGCATATGTACCATAGATGTAAGTGAAGATGGTTTTATCCTTATCATCCTGGTATGAATGATGGGCTAATAGTTCTACGACCTGATCTATGAATGGTAATGGAAAATGATCTTTGTTGGTGGTAGCATTGGGTTTTCTATACTCGACGCACATACAACCACCCAGTTATGGTTCATTTTTCTACTTCATTCCTCTTTTTTCCCGTCACCATTATCATGCCTCTCTTTTTAGGTATTATGTGTACTGGACTTACCTCCCTCAGCATATGATTTAGATTTATTTGAGGTTGGGCCAAAGGTTTGGCATTCTCTTCTTGAATTATTCTATGCAAGCCAAAGGTCGGGATTAGGCCCTTGATGTCTTCAATAAAGTATCTTATCGCCTTATTTCTTAGCTTGAGTTCATTCAACAACTTCTCTTACTGGTCATTTGTCAAGACAGAATTTATAATCATTGGATTTCTTTCCTTGGTGTCTAGAAATTCATATTTTAATCCTTTGGGAAGTTGCTTTAGGTCCGGCTTAGTCTTAGGTGCTTCTTTCTCTTCTAGATTTTTCTAAATAGAGGCGTACTTAACTGTCTCAATGCTTACATCATCTTCATCATTGAAGTCCTCTTCATGTAGATTCAGATAATAAGGGATTTTGACTACCTATGGGTCTTCAACATCTGGGTCAGGGTTGTTCAAAGCTCTCATGAACGGATCAACTATAGCATTTTGCTCTTGTACTTCTTCACAAAATTGGTTGTAGTTGTCCACAAAATACACTGACTCAAAAAGAGATGGTCCTCTCATGGATTCTTGAACATGATAAACAATGTGATCATTCCCTACTTTTATGGTGATGATTCTAGCTTCAACATCTATGGAATCTCTCCCATGAAGAGGAATGATCTTCTAAATATCATTAGGCATGTCGAGTCTTCTACAGTGTCAATCACAAACTATATCACACGGTATGATGAATCATCCCACTCGAATAGGGATGTCTTATACAATCCCTATTGGTCTTGTGAAAGAATGATCAGCCAATTGAATCCTCATTCGTGTTTTGACCATATTAGTAAGTCCTAGCCTCTAAGATAGAATGAGAGGTATAAGAAAAATTCTTTCTCCAAGGTCTTCCACACCTTTTCTTACTCTGTTATCTCTTACAGTGAATGGGATAGTGAGAGATCATCAATCCTTTTACTTTGCAGGCATCTTCTCTTATACAAAAGCAGTGGATATTTTTGCTAGTCTCACTGATTCAACATTATTTCCTCTCCTTTTTTTGTAATTAGATCTTGGAAGAACTTAGCATATGTTAGTATTTCTTCAATGGCATCTAGGAATGGGATATCCATATGCATTCTCTCCACAGCTTCCTTAAATTTTTCATATCTTCTTTTCAAGTGGGCTTTGATTAGCTTATATGGGAAAGGAACCCACGATGCATAAGGATCCCTATCCACGAAGAAGTGGATACACAACAATTACCACTGATGGCCAAGGTCGATGGAAAGATCCTCTGATTTAAAGATGGTGCAGTGGTGTGGAGGACGTGTTTGTCATCCCCCTTATGTTGATGAAGAGGTTGAAGCAGATTGACGACGAGCAGTAGGTAAGACCTTCAGACTTCCATCCTCTAGCTTTCACAAACTAATGGTAAAGGATTTGGTTGATGGTGTGAGTTGGTTTTGGTAGCACTTCTGCATTTCCATGGGTGGAGACCCCTTGCTGAGTGGCTCTAGGATCATATATATAGCTTTGGTATGGTGTACTTTACTAGTGTTGCAAGTTTGGGCATGTTCCTTGGGGCATGCTCTCAAAAACATTGAATGACCATTTTCTAGTACGGCAATCAGTTGGTAGGATGTACAGATGAGCCATCGATTGTACCCCTCTTCTATTTTGTCCATTGACTAGTGGATTTATTTGGACCATCACTTTAAAGGATCAAATGGTTTTGTTGAATGAAAGGCAGGCTAATCTGGGTCTAGATGAGTCATCAATTCTTGATATCCAATGGCCACACTAAAAGATTTCCTGACTAGCCGTCAGATGTTGACAATTTTTGGTCATTCTGACTTGTCCACCATGATCTTTATCTAGGGACCATCATTTGGGAACCAATGGTTGGTCTAGTGATGGATTCCTGGCTTTATTGTGGCCTCCATCAGTTGTGGAAATGATGGACGTCCTACCTCATGGTAAAAACCATCGTTTGACAAGTCACTTGCATGGTAACTAGTAGTTATCTTCAAAACAGCGCATAAGAGCAATACATATGCAAAATGAGGGGAAATTAGAGTAACCCTACATAAAGAGAGGATATCAAAAGTAAAATTAGGCATGAAATATCCACAAATTAGATGTTATCAATGCCGACGTGTGATAATTATTCTCACAGACACGAAATAGTCAAGAACGTGTTTCTTTTAATTTTTTATTTCTAAAGGACTAACCAAAATTTAAAATTTATTGTTGTTGTGTTCCATTTGATCTATGAAAAAATTTACATGAGTCAATATTTTGGTTTGAAAACATTTTTATCAATACGAGTTAGTTTATTAAAATATCATGCCCACTATTTTGTTTTCAAATTAATTGATCTCACTACTAAATTAGAATATTATAATGAATAGTATTTTAATGGGTGAAAATCCATGTTTCATCAAGTCATGAGTCAACTTGGTTTATTACTGGTGTGCTCCCACCAATGGCATTACACACGACTCAATTGAGATTTGAATAGATGCAACTCCTCAGACAGAAGCACACGGTGGATTCATTTTCAAAAAATATAATGACCTTAACTCAAACAACCTACTTCTACTAAAACGTTATCCTGCACAGAGTCATGTCGTAGTATCGGTACGGTGGCAAGTATTGTGTCGATCCATAGGGAGAAAAGGGGGCACTAGAGCTAGGTTAGTTTTTGGGCTAGGTTCCTACTTTGGAGCCTAGGGTTGAAGGGTTTAAAGTTGGTTTGATTTTTAAACTAAGTTGGGAAAGAAAGCAAGTAAAGGAAAGCAAATAAGATTAAAACCTAAATTAACACTAGCCAATTAATTCTAGTAAGCAAGAAAAGGCAAGGTAATGTAAGAAAAGAACATTCTATACTAAGGCGGGAAAGGAAAGGATTAAACTACGCTAGACTAGCAAATAGAACAAAAGGGAAAGTAAAGACCTAAACTAGCAAGAACAAAGCAAGAACAAGGCAAGAAGCTAACCAAGTAAGGAAAAGATCTAACTAAGCTAACACTAGCTAAGCAAGATGGAAAATAGGGTTTTAAAGCAATTAAGGGAGATGTGGGTTGTTTAGGGGATGCACTTGTCAATTAAGTTGGGGGTGACATATGAACATTATGATTCCATTTATATTATAAAACCAAACAATAGGCTAGAGTCTAATGAATTAGCCTAAGCTACTAACTGGCCATGGATATGCTAGGTTGTGTATAAGGGAACTAGTCCCTAAAACTCCCTACTACCCTTGTGAGGCTTAATTGGCATAGGGCTTGGGTGTAATTCAATTAGATTCTAAGCAAGCCTAGGTTTCTAGGTTAGATGATCTTAGGATGATTAGGGGTTGAGATTCGTAATGGGGGTGGAGGTGATGTTTTAGGCCTCCCATCACCCACATTCTAACTTTGAGAAAGCTCCATGCTAAACACACCAATTTCATCTAAACTAGCTACTTAGATCTCTCAACTAGGTTTAGGAGAATTGATTAGGATGTAGGAGGATGGGTAGCTATCTAGGGATCCAATAATTGGACCTAGGAGCAAATCCCAAAATTCACACATATAATCAATTTCCCTAAATTCCTAGGTGATTTCAAGCACAAACCAACAAGCAATTCATGTATTGTGAGATAGAAATAGAACATAATCATTATCAAATGAAATTATAATGTTTATATATCATTTTCCCCAAACATGGTATCAAAATAACATTTTACACCCCAAATAGCCCACCCAAGGGGCCTAGCTACTCATAGCAATGCAAAATACAAAAAGAAGGGAGAAAGAGGAAGAAGTAACCATGGAACTCGGTGTAGATGAGTGAATCCTCCTCTCTAGCTACTGTAAGGTCAACCTCATCATTCTTCTTGGATGGAATGGTGTGGAATGATGGTGGGAAGTGGATGGGAGGCTTGGAAATGAGGTTTTTGGTGGTGGAAATGGTGAAATGGAGTGGAATGGAGGTAGAAATGGAGTGGAATGGCTAAGGAGTGAAAATGGGGAGATAAAAGGTGGTAGAAGGTAGCTAACCTCATGTTGGATCCACCACCTAGGTATATATAGGTGTGGGGGAAGCACTAGGTTAAGTAGGGGCAGTATGGGAAAAACAATGCAAAAGTGGCTAGGTTTTTGTAGGTAGCGCGGCTGTGGTGAGGGGTGAGAATGGTCATGGTGGATGGGAACGACATATGTGAGAAATGGTGAAAAATCATAAGGAATAGGTTGATTTTGTATTGAAGGTGGCACGACCGTGGTGGGGCTAGGGTAGCATGGTCGTGGTGGATCGAAATGTATAGCTCGTTCTCTGCTCCATGACTGTTCTGCCTCTGCTCTCACACGGCAAGGTGGGACAGTTGTTCTGGGTCAGTTCACCATGGACATTCTATGTGGCACGACCGTGGTGATTCTAGCTTTGCTTGAGGATGACTATATTAATTTGCAAGTGTACTAACACATTTGTTCTGTGGTACCACGTTCGTATTGGTCTCTAGATCAGCACTTTGACTTGTTTCTTTGGAATTTCTTAGACATCTTTGCATCAATGGATATTTGGTTACTAGGGTTAGGTTGAGGGAGCATCAGACTTCACTTTAGGCCTCTATAAGGGTAGAGAAACCCTAGGATCACTCCTCTCTCTCTCTCTTCCAACAAGCATGGTCCAAATGCCTAAAAAATATGCAAATAATCTCCATAAGAGCATTTTATACAAATATGGATATTGAGGGAAATAACATGTAATCTAACAGGTATAAATGTGATTTAAGTGTAACAAGACACAAGATGAAGCCCTAAAATAGGGCCAAATCAATCACGCATACTTCCGTAGCCAAAGTTTACCAATTGCATGAAATACAACTCTTGAATAGATGGATTCACAATTCATTGTTGTAAATTAGAGATATACATCTAGGTGCTTAATCCTATTAAAATCACCTAGTTAAGTCCAACATGTTAGAATATGCACCCTATTTTGGCAGACACACACATTTTTTTAGCATACTTCCCCAAGAAATATAGTGCCCATGCTTTGTTTTCCCACACTTAGTATAATCAATATTTTCATTTGTGTTTCATAATGGAAGGTGTATTAAACCTAAACATTATTTGAGCATTATAACATATCAAAAATTGAACTTCCTAATCCCCAAAATCCTTATTCTGTGAATTAGATACCAATGGGCATAGCTCTTAAGATAACCCCAAATAGGGTATAAGATATACCCTACCATGGAAACATAATAGGTTTGGATGACATTATATGTCTCACTCATCTTGATGGGAATATTGTACACCATATAACCCAAATTATAGGTCCTTTTTTACCTTTACCTTAAGAGGATCAAAATAACACTACACTAGTTAGTGCTTAGACAATTAATTCAATGAATAATAAATCAATGACTTTTGCATGATAAATCCTAGCTATTATAAGGTATACAATAACACACAATAACTATTAAAGTACAAAATATAATTTCATCCATTTAATAATATGACATGTTTGGGAGTTACAATATCTATATAAAGGATAATATATGAATATCTAAATGTGTCTCTACCTCCCAATAATGTATAGAATTCTAATAGTGAGTTATTACTGTTAAGTTTAATATGCAAAGTTTAGTGGATACAAAAAGAAATATATAGACTAGTGAAGAAATAGTTTGTCCTAGATTGAATGAAAATATCACTAATTGACTTTAAAATAAATTTCAATATAATAATGGATATGGTTATGCATAAGAATTAGGAAAAGTGATTCTTGATGAGGAAATTCCATAAACAATTCCAAACACTGCATATGCGAGAGATATGTCAACTAGGATAAAAATAATGGTAAGGATATCAAGAAAACCTAATCACCTACAAGATAGTCTCAAAAGTAGAAATTGAGTTAAACATTGATGTTAATTGGATTTAGTTAATAAGGAAAGTGTTTAATGCATAGATAAACCCAAAACAAACTAAATCCCAAGTTATTAGAAGCATGTATTAATCATATTGATTTATATATCAGTAATGGTATTAAATGGTAAATTATTAAATAACTTGATGGATGACTCTAGAGTAAGAAACTAATGAAAAAATTGGATTCTAATCCTAATATTATTCAATATGTGAAATGCAACTTGTTTGGAGGTTCGTATCTAACCTAAATGAACTAGGAAAGAATTGATTTTAGGAATATTTTAATTAATGTGATCTAAATCTGATAGTTTTTAGAATTTCGTTGTCACACACTGCTGCATTTTCTTTCCCTATTTGCATATTGATCCAACGATTACATTTTACTCATTTCTGATCGAGCGACTCAAAGGTTTTCTTCAACCTTGTAAGTTCCTCATAGATTAAGAACTAGATTCTGTAATTTCTTATCAACTCTCTCACTCATTTGTCCATGATTTTTGAGATTTCTTTGCCTTTGCATTCCTTAGAGGATTATGCATGCATAAAACCCAAACACACACACCCATCTCTTCCATATATATAAACTGCTAAATTGTCTTAACTTTTCTCCCAATTCCAAAGGATACATATCACCTTGCATCGACGAAACCTATATATAGAACCTTGAAAAGGCTTTTATCTCCTCAATTTCACTTAATCCTATTGCGCTTTCTTCGCCGAAGTCCATCTACCATCAAAGGAACCATGATTACTCATATGCATGTAGATCATCCCTTCCTGATTACTTTGGTAAGAATCATCTTCAAAACTTGTTCGACACTCTCCGTCTTGGTTTTAGATCATGGTTTTATCTAGAAGGCGCTACTGGTGAATCGGTTCTAAAGAACTCTCCAGAGATTCATCAAGGACCTATTTTCTATTTCTTTTCACAAAAGTGAAGGGTTTGTTTTGATTTTGTGATCCCTTGAGGAGGCTTTCTGATGATTTGGTTTGGATTTTTCTTCCTTTTTTACTGGTTTCAATATGCTCTGAATCATATGTGTCTTTGATGATATATATATTCTAATTTTTATATCTTCACGTCATATGGTTGGGTTTTGCTCAATTTTTCTCCACTAAGGGCTACGGTAGATCACCACAGAGTGGTTTTTATCATTGCGTAGAAGATTCCTTGAATAGAACTTACCTCTATCTACTCTCATGGAGGTAGGAGGTGTTGGTGACCATGGATATCACAAGACTCATGACTAGGATTGTTGTGGTCCGAGGAGGAAGGGGAACTTGTTGTCAATGAGCTCAGGCAGAGGTTCCTTGGGATGGTTGTTGTTTTCTGCCGTTGTGATCAAAGATAAGCTATGTAAAATTTAACGCTCCATTCAAAAATTATATGAACAATATTTTCAATGATTTCTTGAGTTCTTACTTGGTTTGATTTTAATTTTTTCATGTGACACATGAGAATTTTAGTGTTTTCACCCCTCTATTTGGATGCTTAATACTGGAACATTTGATCGCAACACATTTACTTATTTGCATTATCACGTGTCAATGTTCGATGTTTGATGGGGGCTAAATCATTAGTTGGTCTAAAAAAATTTATTTAGTAAATAAATAAGTATTATTAACTTATAAAAACATTACTACTTATAGAATATACAAAAATATGATATAAAATATGTTTTGAATCAAAAATAAATTCTTCATATAATGGTGTGGGTATAATAACCTAATCCCAAAATAATAAAAATACAATTTCTATGGTTATGTATGTCTAATGGAGATTAATCATTACATTATTGTCGTTCTTATTAGGTGTTTGAAACCCTAATTTGAATATAGGGTACACATGAATATATGTCAGTTAGATATTAGGTATCCTTCTTCCTTTGTTAATCATAATTAGGCAATCACCTACATCTTATTTCTCTTTTGACCTAATTGAAATATGCATGTAGAATCTCTCCATTGGAATCTAATTGACCCCTTTTGAGTCTGAACTTTGAATTTACCATACACTTTTGTCGCTCAGTTAATATTGCAATTTGGTATCTAATATTTGTATCTTGTTCATCATTTATTAAGTTGTACTTATTCGGTAAAATTGAATTATGTTATTCCATTTGTGAAGTGGAAAATCCTAATTTTCTATGTGAAGGTATCATTTTTTAAGTGCATGTATATTGTGAATTTGAATATACTTTATCCATTTTTTTGGAGTAACCCTAAGATCCTTTTTGATAATTCTGACTAAACCCTAAAATTGCTTTCCTATTTGTAAGAATTACATTTATGATGACTAGCATAATGTAGTCAATTGTTATAATTAAGGTGGTGGTGCATACAGTGTGGTTTAGAATTTGGCGGTAATGCATATTTTGTATGTGTAGGTGGTGATGTCTGTTGTTTATTATTAGAACTAAGTGGCGATGCATGTTCCTAGGTAATTAGATGGTGATGTCATTTACTCCTTTTGGAAGGTGATTCTCATTGTTTTTTAGGTGGTGATGCCTCTTATATTTTATAATTGGTGGTGATGCCCATTAGTTTGTGGTGGTGATGCCAGGGACACATTATTTATTTTGTTCTCTTCTTTTCATAAGAAATTTCATGCTATACTTTTTTCTAAATTATATTAAACTGCAAGACTCTAATTTCTATCCTTACACTAGAATATCATCTTGTGAATAATTATTTTGACATCTATTTGGATGATTTAATATCTCTCTTTGATTGGGATCCATGATATATTATTTTTTGTCCTTTTTATTTATTATTTCCTAATTCACTATTGTATGGACATACTGAGACTTGTCGATAAAATTTTCACCTTTCTTCTCTCATGAAGTTTGCTTCCAACCCCTTACGTAAAGAAGAACTTGGAAGTATGACTAAGTTGACTAGGACATACAGCTATGTAGTTGTGTCCATGGGAGATAGAGTTAAATTAGATGGATTACCCTTTGCATCTAGGATGAGTGTCATAATACCCACTTCATGTATTTCACCCATATGGGTGCCCATTTTGTAATCTTATAAAATTGTATAGTCAAAGTAATTGTCTTCAGTTGTTATATCTTGTGTTTTTATTATACTAAATTAAGTGTATTGGATCTATTCTTGTGTGAAAAAAGTATATTGGGTTTTGGCATTGGTATTATTCTTTTATTCGATTGAGTAAGGAGTAGATCCCCTCTCAAGGCTCATTCTTTACAAGATATTTTATTTATATACATATACATATCCAAACACCACATACTTATAATATGTACCATATACACTATATCCACAATCTAAATATGTACAAGAATTAGTTATGACCAAAGTGCAATCTTTTAAAGCCATAAAAGAATTGTTGTCTATCTAAGGTCAATATGTCACATGTATACACAAATTTTGAACTCCCACATTAACTTGCATTTGTACTAAATCATGTTGAATGACTCGATGGATGCTCCTTGGATTTGAATCTTCAAGGTTTCCTTGTCTCACCAAGTTTTCCAAATCTACAATTCTATTTCTATCTAGTACTGCATGCTTTGTAGAAATCTCAATTGGTGTTGGAGATGGAACTCAGAATGAAAATTATTACATATGGAGAAGAAAAGATGAGGCTCAACAAGCAAGAGGAATACTTCAACAACCAATAACGAATAACCAATCACCATCTCGACATGCACATAGAAAGGGGTCCTTGGCTATAATCATGCAAACATTCACCATATAAAATATTTTTTGAAGGTGGTGTGTCTGATTGATAGTTAGATCACATCACACGCGCACATGGACACACACACACTATGGTGAAGTAGTGCCTCTACATGATGATCATGTTTCCCAATCAATGGGCAAGTGTCAAGGAGATTTACCCTCTCAAAGTCATAGGGATGGCTTCCCTAAAAAGGTATATGGAATGTTAATTCCTTTCACTCAAGAAAATAAATTTTTTTAATAATTCACCCCATATGCCAAATCAAATATTTGATATGTAGGGTATATGTAATTGAACATGATATGCATTTGAACTCTTCACTATTCAAACACATGAAATGACAAAAAATAGTATAAAACATAATTGATCATAACATTTTAGATCATAATACATTGTATACTGACAAGACTCTGATACCAGTATTAGAAAATGGATGGATATGAACACAATATGAGAAAAAAATCCATAATCCTATAAACAATTATCCTAATTAATGATGTATGAGGAAGGAAGGGTGAGAGATAACCTTGTTGTGGAACAAATCCAATGACTTTCCCCGCACACTGATGTTCATCACTCGTAGTAGTGCATGAATAAAAGTTGAAAGTGTCCTCATAGCACAGTCGCATAGTACTTGTATCTCTACATAATCCGTAGAGAACATGGTAAGTCCACATCATGTTGCTCATGTCGGCAAGAAGGAATGTCGCCTCTTCACAATGTGTTAGCATTACTCTACCTCCACCTCTTTCTCTCTCCTTTGTGGATAATGATGGGTTGGGTTCTTCACATGTCAAAACATGTAACCAAAACCTAACTACTATGACCCTATAAATAGGGGGAAGTGAATAGAGTTTCTAAATAATAAATGAATAAATGAAAAGACACAGATTATTTAATGTGGTTGTTCACAAACATGCCAGTTGATCGACTGGCTAGTCCAACAAATCGGCTAGATGGGGTCAGAACATCCTATAACCAAATCATTAATAGTCGATCGATTAATCCTATTAGTCAATATATTGGTACTCATTTGATCACTTGGTGATTCTAGTCATCCGTTTGGGCTAATATTAGATCAATCAGTTGACTCATCACATGAAACAACCATCTAACATCCAGTTGATTGGATAGACCTTCTAGACGATCATCTAGGATTTTAGAAAATCTAGTATTGTTCTACTTGATTACCTAAACCTTTTAGTAACCCATTCAACTTGTATCCACAATTATACTTCTCTTACATGTTCCTCCTACGCTTGTGACCTTATAGGCTCCACATTATGTTAGTAGTAAAATTTGTAATCATACTATGACTTCACAAGAAATGAGTAATATCTAAAAACACATAGTTTCTACCCAAGTATTGGATAAGTTAGAGAACAACTTCAACATCTATTTTACTAGTGTTACCATGACCTTATAATGCATCTATATTTAATATCCAATATTGAATCTATGACATGGAATTTTCATCCTCAATCAAGAGTATACTATTTGAGATAGATGTGAGTTCAATATTAGATATTGACTCACATGAGAATGACAATGAATTTCATAGTCTCACTTGTCAAGTGGTTGATATATCACTCAAATAGGAGCAACAAGTTACCTCTAAGTCACTCACAACAATCCACATATGTCATTGCGCACCCAATTACTACTTGTATGGAATCCCCTATTCAATATCATGTTGAGTAGTGTTGAATTACATTGAACAAAATGTAATCATTATAGTGACTTCAAGTTTATGAACCACAGTCACCACTGTCACATTGAGATTTGATTCAAGTTGTCATTGTTTATTTCCATGTATAAGGTCAAGGTGAATCTATCTGGTACACTTCCTCATTAACAACTACCTATGTGTTTGACTAGATATCAAATGTCCTTACCAATGATACGTGGTCATCAATTTTAACATACATACTGGTCTTATTCATCATTGGTGTCCTAATTTCACAATGATATCTAACTGGGGACTTAGACAAGAATGGATATTCTTTACTTATAGATGATATCGTGTTTAGGTCCTCAACCCGAAATCTCATGCCATTTAGTAAAGGACATTAAAATGTTCACTCAGTATCTAATATGTAAGTAAACATATTGAGCAAAATGTATTTATAATTAATAAATGATGTATAAGATATCCCATTATGATCATCATATGATTGGATCTCTAGGTATAAAACCAACACTTATCACATTTGGTTTTATCACTAAGGTTTGATAATATTTCACCTCAGTGAGATACTTTATGTTGTTGCATGTTGTAACACCCCTCCCTAGGGTTTCATACATAACCAGCGGAAGCACAGCCTAATCCCCAACATTATTTATAATGTGGGGTACTTGGCATTTCATGGAGGGATTGTCACATGCATGATCTCATCTCAAGAAACAAATAACACTTGGCATTATTGAAACATAGATTCATACATGAGTTCTTGGAAAGAAAACTACATCATGAAAAGGTATGCTAAACATGAACTAGATAATATGAAAAGATAGGATCTCCATAGATGGACGTCCCACCAGGCAACAACTCCTAAGGTCTTGGATCCTTGGAATCTTCTCAAGATGTCTCCTTCTGGTGCGCTCCCGCTAGAGGGTTACAACACCGGCCAACTAGGGTGGCCGAGTGCAATCCACGAGGTCGGGAGGCACGGGATGATGGATGGGATCCTTGCTTTTGAAATTTATATGGTCCCAAATCAAGTCTATCACTAAAACTAAAACAATGCGCCCGCAAGCGTACGGGGTACTGTTGTAGTATAGATCAAAGGCAAGATGCGGGGTCGAACCGCGGAAAGCGTGAGCTATGTTCCTTATGCAGAGCTTAGGGTTTTTAGGGTTTGAAGGTTTGTTTGATTGATTAAGCTAAACGAGCAAGTAGGAAAAGCAATGTGAAACTAAGTTATCAAAAGACTAAATTAGCAATCTGAGTTAACAAGCTATCTAAACAAGAGCAAGAACAGACTATACTAGACTAAGCAAGCAACTAGAAATTGAGAACCTAATTAACCACTAATCAAGATCAAAAACCTAAATTACCACTTAGCTAACAAAACTAGGCAATTAACTAAGTTAACTAAAGCAAATGAACTACACTAGCATTAACAAACAAACTAGGCAATTAGGGTTTTAAAGCAATTAGATGAAGGAGGTGGGCCGTTTGGGAATGTGACCTTGACATTAGTTGGGGGATGTCACCATAATAAGCAATTAGCATATCTCATTCTAGATTACCAAACCAAACAACGAGGTGGGTGCTATGAGAATGTACCCTAAGCTACTAATTGGAGAACTAGGGTTAGGTGTAATTCTCATAGGACGTACCAGGTCTAGGTCTCTAGGATAAGTGGTATTAGTCAATTGAGGACCAAGGGAAAGGATGGGAGTAGAGATGAGGGTATTTGACCTCATGCCACTAGCCACCTCAGCCTTTAGGAAATCCTAGGCAATTGCACTAATCACACTTATACTAGTCACTTAGAACTCACATTTGCATGTGGGAAGGAGGTGATTATGTAGGAAGATAGGGGGCTAGCTAGGGATCTGAATTAAGGACCTAGGAACCAATCCTATGATAGCTACATAGAAACCAAAACATCCTAGAGACAAATGTCTTCAAACACCACAAGGCAAGCAATTAATGTAATTAAACAACAACCACATGCACAAGTAATGGGAAAATGAGGTATAAGAAAAGGCAATCATCATAGAAATGAAATATGTTCATTACAAATTATATTCCCCCAACATGGTATCAAAGTCACATTTTTGCCCCAAACAGCCCACCCAAGGGGGCTTAGCTATACATGATCAAAACTGAAACAAAGGAGAAGGGAAAGAGAGTAGGAAACGCCATGGATGCTTGATGAAGCTTGATCTTGTCACCTCCTTGCTGCCAGCCACGAGCCTCCTCCTCCAAGGGCGCCCAAGAGCATGGAAATGGTGGAATGGATGGATAGAAACCTAGAGAAACTAGGTTTCTATGGTGGAAATGAGTGGAAAGTGGATGGGAATAGGGTTGAATGCAAGGAAATAGGTAGATTGGAGCAAAGGATGCAATGGCAGCAGCTAGGGTCGGCTAGGAGTGCTTAACCTCGAGCCCTAGAAGCAACTAGTGCTTATATAGGAGCTAGGGTTAAGTGGGGGTAGAATAGGAATAACAGTGGAAAGTTATGTAGGGTATGTGATCACCACGGTCGTGGTGGGTGTGCCACGGCCGTGGTGAGGGTAGTGGGGGACGACCGTGGGGTGGTGAACACGGTCGTGGGGTGAAGGCAGTGGTGAAAAAGCAAAGTAGGGTGGTGGCCACGGCTGTGGCGGAGTGCCACGGTCGTGGTGGGTAGCATGCACCACGGTCGTGTTGGGTAACACGGCCATTTTGGAGGAGTCGGGCTGACCGTGGGGAGGGGCCACGGGCGTCTTGATCAGCATCGGCCACGGTCGTGGCGACATGGCCACGGTCGTGGCTTTCTGGGCAACTTCCCTGTTGGAAACTGATTTTTCACAATTTAATTCCCACAACCATGGCAGGGTGCCACGGCCGTGTTCTCTTCTACTGACCACGACAGTTCTAATGACCACGTCCGTGGTGTCTTCAAGGGCCACGGTCGTGGCAGGTGGCCACGGCCGTGGGATTCTGTGGATTTCCCTGTTGCAGCCTGTTGGAATTTGGCAATAAAGCCACGACCGTGGCATTGGGGCCACGACCGTGGCATTGGGGCCACGGCCGTGGTGAGGCTTGACTTCTTGATTTTGCTTCTTACTTTGTCAATTTCGGATGTCTTTGCTCGGGGATGGTTCTTGGCCAGTGGAGGTAGGTTGAGGGAGAGTTTGGAGCCTTCTTTGGGTTCATCCCTCTCTCTCATCCATCTAAGAATGGTCCAAGTACCTAAAAAACAGTGCAAAGAACATCCATAAGCGTATTTGTAATGATACTCATATTGGGGAGAATAACCTGTAATTCTAATGCATTTGAATGTGATAAAAGTACAAAATGACACGAGATACAGCCCTAGAATAGGGTTGGATCACCACCCCAAACTTGAAACATACTTGTCCTCAAGTATGCTCCAACTCAATCTTTTTTCCATTTTCCATAATCAAAAGATATGACAAATACAATATGATGGGCGACAAATGCTAAATGGGATCAATGGTGACTAGGTACATGCAAATCACTTCCCTCCTCTTCTACTTTCACAAATCAACCATGACGGGAGCACAGAGCACAAGAACTTTGCATATAATGCATGGATTGCACAAGTTATCAATATCTCATCCATAAGGTTCCGGGTAGACCGTTTCATGATGATGTTAATCACCGATGACTAGGAGTGTCGTTTCACCTTCATGCCTTCAACCTTACGCTTCAAGTTATGCCAAATGACCCACATGGCTGCGGAAAAGGGATAAAGTGAGCTAGGTTTAATGTTTCCTAGCTCCATGGGTATGAAAAGAGAAGAAAGGGTTGCGGTAAGGTTTGGAGTGTTTTTACACACTCATCTTTTCTTTATTTGAATGCTCTTAAACAGGAGCATCCTCTTATTTTATTTTGTTTTTCTTTTTCTTTCCTTTTTCTTGCCCTTGGTGTAGATAGGGTATATGGTAGATAGAGTGAAGCGGGGAGATAAAGATGTGGCCACCCCAAACTTTTGGAGGTGTCCACGGCTAATATGTGCACTTTGGCATCTTTTAATGAGGCGGAGAGGTATGAAAATGATGAAAGAGCGGTCGGGTCAAAGAGGGGTCACTTGGCATAATCTTCCACATAAGGTCTCCTGCATGAAAACTAGTCTGACACTTCACCATAGATATCACATCACATGAATGAACCAAATGAAATCCATATATCAATCAAGTAACTCCACAAACATTAAACGTTCTATGCTTGCTCGGATCATAATTCAATCAATCCAACACATTCCCAAGGGAGGTGACGAGCATGTAAGAAGTCACTCATTGATACCACATAGCACTTTATCATAGCATATCATCTTATATTTGTCAAAGATGAACAATTTCATTCAATATGGTAAAGATTGAGTCAAAACACGCTTTTTGGACAAGAAACATCAAATCTAGGTAAAATTGGCCAAAAATGTGTCACATTGTACTAAATCACATTCAAACACAATTTTAGGTAAAAAGCAAGTAAATCCTAGCTAAAGCATGCAAAAATTAGCAAAAACTTACATGAGATGCAATGCATGGCTGAAGAAGCAAAAATTTAAAAATACTCAAAAATGCAGAAATGAACTACATGCTATGCAACAAAATCAGAAAAACTAAACTAGATGGCAGAGGTGATATCAAAATGACAAAAAGAGAAGAGTGATGCATACCGCCCTACCCACCCCAAACCACATCTTCTCCTTCCAGTTCCAGCTCCACCTCTTCCTTCTCGCTATCTTGTTCTTCCTCCATCGAATATGATTGCGACCCCGAGCTGGTATCAAAATTGTACCAGTGGGCCGACTGCTCCTCATCGTGCTGTAATTGCCGCGAGGGTTGCGGTTGCCCACCACGCCTCGCCGTCACCTGAGACGTCGAGTGGCGGGGTGGTGTGGGCTTTGGAGGCAGCCTAGATGAGGTTGGTGCCGCTTTTGATTTTGGGTTTCTCTTCGTGGCCACCGGCTCGAGTTCATCAATAAAGTTGTCCAAGTCGACCTCCATGGACTCCTTCTCTTCTTCGTCCTCCCCCTCGTAGGTAGCGTCTGTGATATGGTGGCTATCGGATGAGCAGGTGTGTGATCCGCTCACCGATTATGACCGGCGGAGGGAGTGATGGGCGGAAGCGGTGGGTGATGGGGTGTGGGATGGAATGGACACCTCGGAGGAGGCATTTTTAGAACGCCGCTTCCCTCCGGTGATGATGTTCGTCCCCTTGGATAAGGCTTTCCCAAACTTCTTCATGGTGAGGATGGAGGTGGAAGTGGTGTTAGGAGGGGAATTTTCGGATTTGGTGGAGAAGGTGGTGTGGGTGTGGTTTTATGGGTGGAAAGGAAGGATAGTGGTATACGGATGATGGTTATATGATTAGTGGTGGATTTGGGCGAGAGTGGAGGGGTTTTGTGGAGGTTTTGTGGGGGGGGGGGGTTGCTGGGCGGAATGGAGATGGAAATGGAGATGGAGGTGCGATTGGGAGAGATTGGACGGTGGGAATGGGAGAGGGAGGGTTGGGGATCGATTTGGGATGGATTGGGGATCAAAAGGAGGTGGATTTGGGGGTTAGGGGTGACCAACGGGGGAGCTCAAGGTCATTTTCCGCCGCCACAGACGTTTTCTGGAGGTGGAAGACAAAAGAATGAGGGGGAGGGTTGTTTTTTGACACTTAAAAATATATTTTTTTTTCTGAACCGGGTCCGGCCATGGTCGTGGCCAGGGTTGGGTAGCACGGCCGTGGCGGGTGCCACGGTCGTGTTGTCGATGAAGAACTCCCTGGTCTGACCTTGCCACGGTCGTGGTGTCCCGCCACGGTCGTGGCTCTGTCCTCAAGCCACGGTCGTGGTCGGGGTTGGGTAGCACGGCCGTGGCGGGTGCCACGGTCGTGTTGTCGATGAAGAACTCCCCGGTCTGACCTTGCCACGGTCGTGGTGGCCCGCCACGGTCGTGGCTCTGTCCTCAAGCCACGGTCGTGGTCGACTTGCCACAGTCGTGGCTGATCTTCGAAACAACCTGTAACTTCGGCCAAAATGCAGCAATAACTCCCACGGCCATGGTCGTTGCCCACGGTCGTGGCCAGCCTTCTTTAACACGGCCGTGGTGGGGACCACGATCGTTGGCACTCTCCATCGCCACGGTCGTGGCAGCTCGCCACGGTCGTGGCCGATCTTCAAAACAACCTGTAACTTTGGCCAATTTGGTGCTTTAATTCCCACGGCCGTGGCATAGAGCCACGGTCGTGTTTGGCCGCCTATGCCACGGTCGTGGTCCAGCCCCACGGCCGTGGTGGATTTGTCTTTTCAATTTTCAAACTTCAAAACATGATCTTTTGGTTTTAATGACCACGATTAACTTCTAGATCCTCTCTCTCTGATGTCTATCACCTGCTATCATCAAAACTCAAACAAAAACTGTAAAGCACAAGTGTGCGTGTGTGTATTTGTGTAAAACAAAACTAACGTATCAAAAGAAGGGTTGAGAGTCTCAAACGATGTGGGTTGCCTCCCACTAGCGCTAAATTTACCGCCTTCAGCCAGGCTTATTGATTGTTGTGCTCCTTCATTTCTTTGGAACTTTCAAGAGATCTTTGTAGTAGATCCCTTTCTCATCCTCATCTAAGCATTCCTCTTCATCAAATTCTTCCTCTACCAGCATAACAACATCAAAGTCTTGGTTGGCCTTGTCCGGGCCGACTTCAACGACAGGTTTCAGCCTTTGCCCATTAACAGTGAATTCCTTAGCTCCTTCTTTTGCACAAATGATCACTGCTCCGGATGGGTACACCTTCTTGACAAGGTAAGGACCTTCCCATCTAGAACGAAGCTTTCCGGGGAAGAACTTCATCCTTGAATTGTACAGCCATACCCATTTGCCGGGCTCAAACTCTTTCTTCTTTATGATCTTGTCATGTAGAAACTTGGTTCTTTCCTTGTAGTTCTTTGACATTTCATAGGCTTCATGTCGCATCTCTTCTAGCTCATGCAATTGAAACTTTCTTCTCATTTCGGCACTCTCTTCATCAAAGTCCATCCTCTTCAAGGCCCACAGCGCCTTGTGTTGCATCTCAACCGGCAAATGGCAACTCTTACCATAGACAAGCTTGAACGGTGTAGTGTCAATCGGGGCTTTATATGCAGTCCTATATGCCCATAAAGCTTCATTGAGTCGAAGTGACCAATCCTTACGGTCCAGTCGCACCGTCTTCTCCAAAATGAGCTTTATCTCCCGATTTGCCAACTCAACTTGACCACTCGTTTGAGGGTGGTAAGGAGTAGCTACACGATGGTTCACCCCATGTCTCTTTAGAAGTCCTTCAAAAGTACGGTGAATGAAATGACTCCCGCCATCACTAATCACAGCCCTTGGAACACCAAAACGGCTAAAGATGTTGGATCTCACGAAATCACACACCACTTTATGATCATTTTTCCTTGTTGCCACAGCCTCAATCCATTTTGATACATAGTCTATGGCGACCAAGATGTAGACATACCCGAAAGAAGGGAGGAAAGGACCCATAAAGTCGATCCCCCAAACATCAAACACTTCTACCACCAAGATAGGTGACAAAGGCATCATGTCCCTCTTGGAGATAGTGCCCACTTTTTGGCACTTGATGCAACTCTTACAAAATTCATGAGCATCTTTGAACAATGTTGGCCAGTAGAATCCACATTGAAGAACTTTGGCGGCCGTGCGTTTCCCTCCAAAATGGCCTCCACACACTCCGGAATGGCACATAGATAAGACTTCTTACTGCTCCATCTCCGGAATGCACCTCCTAATGAGTTGGTCCGGGCAATATTTAAAGAGGTGAGGGTCATCCCAAATGTAGTTCTTTACCATAGCAAACAATCTCTTGCTTTCCTCTCTTGTCCACATGCTTGGTATCCTCCCACTAGCCAGGAAATTCGCTATGTGCTTGTACCATGGCTTTTGGACATATGAGACTAAGAGAGTTGTTCATGTGGCATTGTCTCTTTGATTGGACTTGTCACATCAAAAGGTCCATCAAGACGGGAGAGATGATCTGCAGCACCATTTTCTATTCCTTTCTTATCCACAATTTCTATGTCAAATTCTTGGAGTAACAAAATCCATCGGATCAACCTTGGCTTTGAGTCTTTCTTGGATATGAGATACTTCAGCGCAGCATGGTCCGTGTAGATTGTCACTTTGTTTTGCAAAAGATACGGCCGGAACTTGTCAAGAGCGAAGATCACCGCAAGCAACTCTTTCTCGGTAGTCGTATAGTTTCTTTGAGCATCGTCTAACGTTTTACTTGCATAATAGATAGCATGAGGAATTCGGCCAATGCGTTGACCCAGCACAGCCCCCACCGCCATATCGGATGCATCCATCATGATCTCGAACAGCAAGGAGAAATCCGGGGGTTGCATGATAGGAGCAGAAATAAGCCTCTCTTTTAGATGATTGAAGGCTTCAACACATTTGTCATCAAACTGAAATTCAACATCTTTCTCAAGTAATCGACAGAGTGGTCTTGAGATTTTGCTAAAGTCCTTGATGAAACGCCGGTAGAATCCTGCATGTCCCAAGAAAGATTGAACATGTCTTACGGTCGAAGGAAAGTCGAGTGTAGAAATAAGGCCCACCTTGGCCTTGTCAACTTCAATCCCATCTTTCAAAACTCGGTGTCCCAGTATTATACCCTCAGGCACCATGAAGTGGCTTTTCTCCCAAGAAAGAACCAGCCGAACTTTCACGCATATCTCGAGGACGGCAGCCAAGTGTAGCAAACATTCATCAAAAGTTTTCCCAAAAACTGAGAAATCATCCATGAAGACTTCAAGTGATGAATCGAGCATGTCAGCGAAGATTGAGGTTACACATTTATGGAAAGTGGAAGGGGAATTACACAGTCCAAATGGCATTCTCCGATAGGCAAATGTACCACTTGGACAAGTGAATGTCGTTTTTTCCTGGTCCGCCGGATGCACAGCAATCTGAAAATGTCCCGAGTACCCATCAAGAAAATAGTAGAAGCTCTGCCCAGCCAATCTCTCTAGAATCTGATCAAGAAAAGGAAGTGGGTAGTGATCTTTCTTTGTCTTTTCATTGAGCTTCCGGTAATCCACGCACATTCTCCACTTTTATTGTTCTCTCACCGGCATAAGCTCACCATCGACATTTTCTGCAACTGTAATCCCGCCCTTCTTGGGCACAACTTGGATGGGACTCACCCACATACTGTCAGAAATGGGATAGATGATCCCTGCATCGAGCAACTTTACAACCTCTTGAGTTACAACGTCCTTCAACTTTGGATTTAGCCTTCTTTGCATTTGACGGGTCGGTCTCGCATCTTCTTCTAAGTATATCCGATGCACACAAATGGAGGGGTCAATCCCTCTCAAGTCAGCAATAGACCATCCAATGGCTTGGATGTTCTTCCTCAAGATTCCCATCAAGGCATCTTCTTGTTCATGAGAAAGAATGGAGGAAATGATCACCGGGAGGGTGTCATTTGAGCCAAGGAAAGCGTACTTCAATCCTTCAGGAAGTTTCTTCAGCTCAAGAACTGGAGGTGCTTCAAGGGAGTTCTTCAAAGGTGCAGAAATAGAGGGGAGGTCCTGGCTTGCAGCCACTAAGGCTAGCTCGCACTCTTCATCATCCTCATCATCATCGTCAGGGAACTCAACAATTGGTTCAAGACCTCTACCTTGAGTAGCAGTTTCAATCCACGCAGGTAGGAACTCTTCAACAATCTCATCTAGGCATTCCACCAAATAACAATCTTCTTCGGTGGCCCCTATCACTTCGGCTGTCGTAGAAGACTTGAAAATGTTCAACCTGATCTTCATGTGCATGAAGGTAACATACATGGTCCCCGTCCTCACATGGATCACGGCATCGGTTGTGTCTAAGAAAGGTCTCCCCAAGATGATTGGCACCTTTCTAGCTTCCCTTTCCATATCAAGAATGATAAAGTCGGCTGGGAAGAAGGCAGAAGTATCCTCATCAAGACGGACCAGCACATCATCCACACGCCCTCTAGGCCTCTTCACAGATCGGTCGGCCAACTGTAGGGTGCAGTGGGCTGGCCTCAACTCTCCCATTTGGAGCTCAGCAAACAGATCATACGACATCAAGTTTACGCTAGACCCCAAGTCAAGAAGAGCATGGTTTATGCGATGTGCCCCGATGTAGCACGAGATGATTGGAGCACTGGGGTCTTTTCTTTTCCGAGGGATGGTGTATTGGAGAATGGAACTCATTTGCTCAGTGAGCTTGATCTTCTTAGGCGTCCTCCCTGTTGTCTTTCTCTTGAAGGTGCATAGTTCTTTAAGGAACTTTGCATAGGACGGAATTTGTTTGACTGCATCTAGAAGAGGTACATTGATTTTCACTTGCATGAAGATCTCCAAGATATCATCCGCATGCTTCTTATTTTTCTTTGCAGCAGAAGGTTCCTCAAGTGCATCAGGATATGGCGGGAGTTGGGATCCCGAGTGGTCCAAATCAAAAGTATCATCTACCGGTATCACTGGAATCATAGCATCACTGCTCGGCGTCACGGTATCAACACTGTCTCTCATCACAGTATCATCCATCCGCATCTCAGTATCAACCTGCCCTTCCTCGGTGTCATCTCTGCCAACAACTGTACCATGGGGTCTCTCCAAAGTCCTACCACTCCTCAATGTAGTCACAGCCTTCACATGCTCATGGGTGGTAGAAGGGGGAGCTTGTGGAGGTGGTTGTGGCTGTTGGGGTGGTGGAGGCCTTTGGTGAGGGGAATTGGGATTTTGGAGGATGAATTGGGGTTGTGGTTGTTGTTGAGGTGGGGGTGATATTGTGGAGGTGGTTGTTGGTAAGTATGAGGTGGGGGTGGAGCATATTGATAATTGAGCGGTGCTTGAGGAGGCGGAGGAGCATATTGAAAAGTCCCATCATTGTTTGGATTCGGCATAGGTTGAGAGGGGAGTCTTCCTTCTTCTCTTCTAGCCAAAGAGAGGGAGATCTGATCCAGCCTCTGCTCAAGACGGCTTATAGATTGGCCATGTGCATTAACATCCTTTTTTACTTCATCAAGGCTTCTTAGCCTTCCAAGAACCTCATCCTCAAATTTGGGGCTATATCGTGGCTTCTGCTGCCCCTGTCCTTGTCCATCCTCATTTGATTGTTTCCACGAGAAATTTGGGTGGTTCCTCCACTCAGGAGTGTAGGATTGGGACATCGGGCCCTGGTTGTTGCGGCCACCAAAGGAATGTAAGGTGTTAACTTCCTCGTCTACAGTCTCCACAGCCATTGCGGGTTGACTAGAAGAGCCACCCACTTTATTCTTCATCATTTGCATCATATCTGCCATCATTTTCATCATATCGGGGTTGGCGGTGTTTCGTGCGGGAGCCACGGAGGAGGGTGGGGAGGTGTAGTCCCGGCCGCAATGCCCCCCTTTTGTGGAAGCTCGGTGGCGAGAGTTCTCGGCTAGATGCTCAAACAGCGGCCATGAGTCTTCGGGTGGCTTTGCCATGAACGTTCCCCCACAAGAAGAATCTACATTGTTTTGACTCTGCTCCTCAAGCCCAGTGTAAAAGGCCTGAACTAGCTGCCAAAGAGGGACCTCGTGGTGAGGGCAGTCACGAAGCAACTTCTGGAACCGCTCCCATGCCTCATGGAAGGGTTTGTTCTCTTTTTGGGCGAAGGATGTGATGCACCTTCTCATGTAGGATAACTTGGCTATCGGAAAGAACTTCTTCAGAAACTCATTCTTTACTTCATTCCATGTGACGAGCTCGGGCCTCGAAACGTACCACTCCTTGGCCTTCTCTTTGAGAGAGAAGGGAAAAAGCGTCCGCCTAATCGAGTCGTCTGTGGCGGCGGGCGTACGGAATGTGGATCACGTTTCCAAGAATGCATCTATATGGTGATAAGGATTTTCGTTCTCCATTCTGTAGTACGTCGGAAGAAGCCCCAAGAGTGCCGGTGGGATAGAAAACTGATGTTCGGGCATCTGATCCACCAGCGTGGCTATGGGGGAATTGTAGTTCCCCGACGTGAAATACTCATGAAGCGGGCGGTGCGGTGGTGGAGGTGGAACATCCGGTGGTGGGTTGTTTTCGGCCATCTCGGCCCCTCGGTGTAGATTGCGGCGCGCTTGACGTCTTCTTCTCCCAATCTCAGGGTCGTAAACCACCAAGTCGGTGCAAGTCAAATGCGTGCTGCGCATGCACAGCTGTCACCTGTGCAAATCACAAACAAACAACAAAGAGCCAAGTTAGTGAACCAATATGCAAGAGTAACACAAAAAAATAAAGAATAGCAATGGTGAGGGCAAAAGGAAAGGCTAAACTACGCTATCTAACTAGGTCGAGCGCCTCTAATCCCCGGCAACGGCGCCAGAAAGTTTGGTGCGCTCCCGCTAGAGGGTTACAACACCGGCCAACTAGGGTGGCCGAGTGCAATCCAAGAGGTCGGGAGGCACTGGATGATGGATGGGATCCTTGCTTTCAAAATTTATATGGTCCCAAATCAAGTCTATCACTAAAACTAAAACAATGCGCCCGCAAGCGTACGGGGTACTGTTGTAGTATAGATCAAAGGCAAGATGTGGGGTCGAACCGCGGAGATAGAGGGGGGCGCTAGAGTTGGAAAGCGTGAGCTATGTTCCTTATGCAGAGCTTAGGGTTTTTAGGGTTTGAAGGTTTGTTTGATTGATTAAGCTAAACGAGCAAGTAGGAAAAGCAATGTGAAACTAAGTTATCAAAAGACTAAATTAGCAATCTGAGTTAACAAGCTATCTAAACAAGAGCAAGAACAGACTATACTAGACTAAGCAAGCAACTAGCAATTGAGAACCTAAGTTAACCACTAATCAAGATCAAAAACCTAAATTACCACTTAGCTAACAAAACTAGGCAATTAACTAAGTTAACTAAAGCAAATGAACTACACTAGCATTAACAAACAAACTAGGCAATTAGGGTTTTAAAGCAATTAGATGAAGGAGGTGGGCCGTTTGGGAATGTGACCTTGACATTAGTTGGGGGATGTCACCATAATAAGCAATTAGCATATCTCATTCTAGATTACCAAACCAAACAACGAGGTGGGTGCTATGAGAATGTACCGTAAGCTACTAATTGGAGAACTAGGGTTAGGTGTAATTCTCATAGGACGTACCAGGTCTAGGTCTCTAGGATAAGTGGTATTAGTCAATTGAGGACCAAGGGAAAGGATGGGAGTAGAGATGAGGGTATTTGACCTCATGCCACTAGCCACCTCAGCCTTTAGGAAATCCTAGGCAATTGCACTAATCACACTTATACTAGTCACTTAGAACTCACATTTGCATGTAGGAAGGAGGTGATTATGTAGGAAGATAGGGGGCTAGATAGGGATCCGAATTAAGGACCTAGGAACCAATCCTATGATAGCTACATAGAAACCAAAACATCCTAGAGACAAATGTCTTCAAACACCACAAGGCAAGCAATTAATGTAATTAAACAACAACCACATGCACAAGTAATGGGAAAATGAGGTATAAGCAAAGGCAATCATCATAGAAATGAAATATGTTCATTACAAATTATATTCCCCCAACATGGTATCAAAGTCACATTTTTGCCCCAAACAGCCCACCCAAGGGGGCTTAGCTATACATGATCAAAACTGAAACAAAGGAGAAGGGAAAGAGAGTAGGAAACGCCATGGATGCTTGATGAAGCTTGATCTTGTCACCTCCTTGCTGCCAGCCACGAGCCTCCTCCAAGGGCGCCCAAGAGCATGGAAATGGTGGAATGGATGGATAGAAACCTAGAGAAACTAGGTTTCTATGGTGGAAATGAGTGGAAAGTGGATGGGAATAGGGTTGAATGCAAGGAAATAGGTAGATTGGAGCAAAGGATGCAATGGCAGCAGCTAGGGTCGGCTTGGAGTGCTTAACCTTGAGCCCTAGAAGCAACTAGTGCTTATATAGGAGCTAGGGTTAAGTGGGGGTAGAATAGGAATAACAGTGGAAAGTTATGTAGGGTATGTGATCACCACGGTCGTGGTGGGTGTGCCACGGCCGTGGTGAGGGTAGTGGGGGACGACCGTGGGGTGATGAACACGGTCGTGGGGTGAAGGCAGTGGTGAAAAAGCAAAGTAGGGTGGTGGCCACAGCCGTGGTAGAGTGCCACGGTCGTGGTGGGTAGCATGCACCACGGCAGTGTTGGGTAACACGACCGTTTTGGACGAGTCGGGCTGACCGTGGGGAGGGGCCATGGGCGTCTTGATCAGCATCGGCCACGGTCGTGGCGACTTGGCCACGGTCGTGGCTTTCTGGGCAACTTCCCTGTTGGAAACTGATTTTTCACAATTTAATTCCCACGACCGTGGCAGGGTGCCATGGTCGTGTTCTCTTCTACTGACCACGACCGTTCTGATGACCACATCCGTGGTGTCTTCAAGGGCCACGGTCGTGGCAGGTGGCCACGGCCATGGGATTCTGTGGATTTCCCTGTTGCAGCCTGTTGGAATTTGGCAATAAAGCCACAACCGTGGCATTGGGGCCACGGCCGTGGTGAGGCTTGACTTCTTGATTTTGCTTCTTACTTTGTCAATTTCGGATGTCTTTGCTCGGGGATGGTTCTTGGCCACTGGAGGTAGGTTGAGGGAGAGTTTGGGGCCTTCTTTGGGTTCCTCCCTCTCTCTCATCCATCTAAGCATGGTCCAAATACCTGAAAAATAGTGCAAAGAACATCCATAAGCGTATTTGCAATGATACTCATATTGGGGAGAATAACCTGTAATTCTAATGCATTTGAATGTGATAAAAGTACAAAATGACATGAGATACAGCCCTAGAATAGGGTTGGATCACCTTCCCTTTAGCTCCAACATCTGCAGACATCTCGTCCCCAGCCATGCAAAGGAAAAACAAACATGGTGAGTAAGCGGCATTGGCATGTTATAAAGCATAAAAATAAACTATAAAGGTTACTTGACATAAACATGGACATACATTTAACATTACTCATTTATTGACATCTTTTGCATAAGGAACTTGACTAGAAGTATATGCTCCTCTCTTAATGCCCCATAAGGAGCCCATAATGCTCGGAAAGCCCATAATTGCTCGGAAAGCCCATAATGCTCGGAAAGCCCATAATGCTGGGAAAGCCCATAACAAGGTGCATATAAATCTAAATCAATTTCCATTAAACATGATCTTTCTTAGACTTAATTATCTTCTAAATGACTTAGACTTGATCTTAATGGGATTTCTCCCTCTTGAACATAGTTGGAATTTCTCCCTATGAAACATAATGGGATTTCTCCCTCTTAAGCATGGATGGGAATCTCTTCCATCTTAATCTTGGTTTCATGTTCCTTAACCATAATTCATAACATAAATGTGGTTTCTATACTTAGACTTAGATTATAGCAAACATATCATATACTTGAAGGAAAACATGCATTTATCATGACTTTAACATAAAGTGCTTAACAATATTCATAAACATTCAATAAACCAAATGTTATCTATGCCAAGGGTATGGCCCGCTTACCTTGAGCTAAAACACCTAAGGGTCAAGTCACCTGACCTTATGGATCCCTTAAAACACCTGTAATTTGATTAAACCACATAAAGTACATAAGTTCATAGCCTTGAAACCCTAATTTTATTCCTTAAATTATTGAAGAGATTAGAGATGAGAAATAGGGATCGAAAACACGTCATATCGATAGAAAATCAAAAGAGCTTTCCAAAACATATTTTTGAGTAATTTTCCGATAAACAGGCGATTTACTATGAATTTTTGAAGAATCAACTAATGAAAATTCAGAGAAAAGTCACGTATATAAAACTCAACCCAAACCAGTGGACCAGGTCTGAGTTGGACCAACCGGGTTTGGCCAACTCAGCAATGAGGCTTGCCTCTGAGGACTCATGATCAAAGAAAGAAGGGCAGGTACAAACTCTAAAATACTCTTCGTGATTTAAAGCGTCGAATTAAAGCGACAGGGGTGCCAAGGTCATTTTAGGACCTGGATTGCTCCTTGCTCACACATCACGAGCCATGGCTCCAGTGCCATGGGCGAGCTTCTCAGCCATGGGCAAGGACCCTGGCCTGCTTCCACCTGAGAGTAAAAAATACCTCGATCGAGTTCGTGATGAGAAGGCGAAAGTAGAGAGCCTAAGCTCGAGGCCGGGAGAGCATAGGAACTCGGGAACCGGTTCTGGCCATGGCTAAAGCTGGGGGTAGGGGTCGAAGCCAGACTTTGAACCTAGCCTGTCGGCGACGACTTTCAACTGGAAAAGACCCAAGGCGTCAAGCGGAGCTCTTAAGAAGGTGTGGACAAGGTCGCCTGAAGCAAAGACACCCGGAAGAGCGATCGTAGTTGAGGAACAGAGCTTCGCGGCGAGAAATAGGGGGAGGTTCGGGTATTGGGAACCACAAAGACCATGGAGAAAATCATCTACTGAGGCTTGAGAAACATCCTCTACGGTCAAATGAAGGTCAGGGCATGCTTCCCTTGGACGAAGGGGCCCTGGAGGTGCCATGGCGTCGACACGCCAGTGAGCACTCCTACTGGTCCTATAGGACACGGCGTTCAGGGGGTTCTCGCAGCAAACTAAAAATGTGAGGACGAAGAATAGACATTGAGGATACTCACCGTGCTCACGATCGAGCTGAGGTGGACCGAGGAGGTCGGGCAAAGCCGAGGACGTCGGAGATGGCACCTTGAGTAGGTCGGGGAACCTCGGGGATCTGGGGATGAAATTGAGGGTGGAGGAGTGCAGATCGGGGGCCATAGGTGCTCTCAAAATAGCTAAATGGAGGCAAGAGGAATCAAAGAGGTGTCTGTGAAAAATGGCAGCGAGCCCTAATATTGGACATTTCACCTACAGCGGGCGAGAGGGCATGAGTGAGAGCTCGATGAGTTTGGGGAGATGAGCCGGATGCGTTGGCAAAGAAATCTCGCAAAACGGTCCCATAATGATGGAGAGAGAGATCGACGAAGGTTGGACTGTGAAACGGCTCCTGCTCGCGGGAGTAATAGAGGTAGGAGAGAATGCGAGCGTCGTTGGATCATGATCCAATGGCTGCTGTTACGCGCGCCAGAAAAAGAAGAGTTGTAACGCTGCAATAACCGAACTATAGCTTAAATTGATCTAATAAATGAAATATCATTCAATTGAATGGTTACACTATATTAAGGTCTTCTTTAATTGTTTAGATGGTCCAAACATGAGTCAAAGGAGCCCAAATTTTGACCATAGGTGCATTAGACGAACATTCCCATGTAATTAGTTTTACTACTTGTACACGTTTTAGGCCTAAAATAGCAAAAACCACAATGTGCACTTAAATGACCATGATGAATGTAAATAAAGCCATTAATTTATCAAATAAGAATTTCAAGATATGAAAACGTGCACTAAATATTATTTCTTTTCAATTAACAAGATGGAGGCCATTAAGCAAGCAATTAAACATGTAAACTACTAATTACCATATGAGAGAGAAAATTTGACATAAAAGCATGTATCCTCATTTTCTTAAACAAAAGAGCATAGATATATATGAAAACATTTTCTTTAAATAAAATAAGGATAAGAGAGCAATTGGACATAAAAATGAATTTGCAAAACTAACATGGACAATTTACATTTAGGTCCTCAACATTTATACTATTAGAAAAAGAACATGCAAAGAATAAAATAGTTTGAAAATTTTGCATAAAAAGAGTGGGATGTTACACATGTAAGGTATATTTGTCTCCATGTACTCCAATGAATAATCTTGGAAAAACTTTGTCTCTAATTTTTGGTTTCCATGTTTCTAGAAAGAAAATTAGTGTGTTTGATGGTACAAGTGTTGTCGAGCACATAAATGCATTACAAAGCCTTGTAAATCAACTGAGGTCCATTAAGATGGCTCTTGATGATGAAGTCGAGGCGCTACTTCTTTTGGGATCATTACCTGGCAGCTGGGAGATGTTAGTTGTGACGGTCAACAATTATGTACAGTAAGGCAAGTTGACTCTTGACCAAGTGAAGAGTAGTCTACTGAATGAAGAGACTTGATAACGAGCCTCAGGAGACAGCGGGTCAGAGGTACACTTCACAGATAGTAGGGATACTGACAAAGCGACAGACCTGACATGTTTCAAAGTCGTAGTTAGTCTCAGGACCACGGAAAGTCTCGTGGTAGATCCAAGTCAAAGGGTAGATGATGCTTCCATTATGGGAAGTCAGGTCATTTCAAGAAGAATTGCAAGGTTTGGTAAAGAAAATATGGGTTTGAAGCCAAAGACAAGAAGGATGATGACTAGGATACTACAGAGATAATTTCATATGAAAAGGATGGTGATGATGATGTGGTCTTGACAGTCTTGGAGCAGTGCTTATAAGTTGAGGATGATGATTCTGAGTGGGTGGTGGATATTGCAACTTCTTATCATGCTTCACCTAGTAAGGAGTTCTTCACTTCATACATGAAGGGAGACTTCATGAGGGTGAATATGGGTATTGTAACTTTTCTAAATTTATTGAGATTTGGAGATATTTGTGTTTAGACAAATGTTTATTCCACGCTCACACTCATGGATGCTCATCATATTCCAGATTTGCGGCCCAAATTGATATCTGGATCTTTCTTTGATAGAAAAAGTTGTAGTATGGATTTTGGTGGTGGAAATGTAAAATAAGAAATGGAGTTTTGGTTATTGTATAGGGTAAATTGTGTCTCACATTGTACAAGAGACAACTTAAGGTGCTCAAAGGTGGTAGTATCAATGCAGTTGAGGATCACCAGGCAAATGTATGGCACAGACGAATGGAACACATGAGTGAGAAAGGCTTGCAATTTCTATCAAAGCAGTGGTTGATTTCTTTGGCAAGGACACCAGTCTCAACTCATGTGATTCATGTCATATGGAAAAGCATCGACGAGTTTCTTTCAAGACAAAATCAAAGGTGAAGCCAGATGTTCTATAGTTGATTCATTCAGATGTATGTGGTCCATTTGAGATAGCTTCAGTAGATGGCAATAAGTATTTTGTCACACTCATTGATGATATATTTAGGAATGTGTGGGTCTACTTGTTGAATACCAAAAATCAGGTCTTTCAATATTTTCAAAATTTCATGCTATGATGGAGCGGGAGACGGAGAAAAAATTGTCTCTTACATGAACAATGGGGGAGAGTACACCTCTAGGAAGTTCTAGAATTACTGTGTGCATCATTGGATATGGCATGAAATGACAGATCTCAACACACCACAACACAATGGTACAGTTGAGAGGATGAACTGTAGCATAGTGGAGAAAGTCAGATGCATGTTGAAGACTACATAATTACCAAAGTGCACCTCTGGATATATTTTTACTTTTATAGGAGGAGTCATATCTTAAAAGTCAAGGTTGCAAAAGTGCATTGTACTTTCTATGACAGAGGTAGCATTGCAGCAGCAGAAGCAGGAAAAGAAATACTTTAGATTGTGAGATTTCTGGGTGAGATAGGCATGATTAATCTGACTATTTATGTGATGGTCAGAGTGCTATTGACTTGAGAAAAAGCACAATTTATCATGAACGGACAAAGTATATCCATAAGATATCGTTGGCTCGTGATGTGACTGATAAAAAGTTGTCCACTCAGAAGAAGATCCATACGGGGAAAGATGATTCTGACATGATGATCAAGGTGGTGACACAAGACAAGTTGGAGCTCTGTAAAGAGCTCAACGGTTTATATTCTCAGTGATGATTCTGTGATGACATACTACTCCTTGGGCTGAAGGGGGACATTGTTGGGCATGAGTTCTTTTTCAGCCCAAGGCCCATTAGGGCACAAGTATTGTGCATAGGGGTCACGTTGTGGCTATATAAGTCAAGAGACCAGCCGTCAATTGTGCTGCAACCAAAGGCAAAAGGAAGGGCGACCGTCAATTGAAAAAGGTAGCCATCAAAGTAGAAAAAGGCATTGCATTGGAGTAAGAAAAGAAAGGAAAGGAAGAAGGAAGGAAGCGGGACAGGACTGTCAAGGTATCCAAGTATTTTCTTTAGGTCATCTACCACTATACACTTTGTAGAAGAGGACATCTTCCTGGAAAGTTCTAGGTTTGGTAGAATTGTAGAGATCTCTACCTACGGTGTGATATCTTCTTATTTTTCCCTCTTACTATATTATCTCGGATTTGGAGCCAAAACTCAAGAGGAAAAATTGTGTCATTGCTTCTTATAGTGGATTTATCTGTGGTTAGTCCCGTGATTTTTTCCTCACACGTCATGAGGATTTTCCACCTAAAAATCTGATATTTGTCTTCCCTCCATCTGTTTGTGATTATTATCTTGAATCTACACACTTGTTCATAATGCTTCCGTATACATTATGTTTTCTTTTTTGTTAGATACGTGTATGTATTCCTCGTCAACAAACCTATCAAATTTCCCCTTTAAATCTCCACCATCACAAACGTCTCTTAAATATATATATATACTACCTTGGAGCCCACACACATTCCTCACGACCCTAGTATGTAGTATTTTAAAAATCTGGTATGAAGTATTTTGTAAGTCTTCCAAATAAGTAAAAAACATTGTTGACAATAACATTGCCAGTAGCTTCCTTGGTGATGTCAATCTCGAATCTGGTGACTTCCATTTTATGCTCTCCCCCATACAATCTGATGTATGTTGGCGTTGAACTAACAGGAGGACTTGTCAACTTCTGTAAAATCCACTTTCGAGATGGTTCTTTCTGTAGCCAGGGCAGATCTTGTTACTCCCTATCTCACCCACCTCTCACGTTCAATATACCATGGAGGCATGTTGCTCCTACGCTCTCCCTCCTCATAGCCTTGTTCAGAAAAAGCAACTAGTTGCATTACAATAATGACCTTTCTTTAATACAGCCGTGGTAAAAACCTATAGCCAAGTTAGCCAACGGGACTCATGGTCCTCCCCCTTCACTAAAAGGAAAGTGACGGGAGAGTATACTTTCTGCACAAAGTTGCAGCAGGATACACAGCCAAGCTAGCACGCACCCACAAACTTAAAAAGGCTAGCTTTAGGGTATGCACGTTCCTACCTTATGATAGATACAGTTCAATGCACTCTGCTCTGTTCAGCAGCTAAGAAGCACTGCCAATCCTTACAGAAAATATGTATGACGTATTCAATGTAAATTCTTACAGAGAAAATCCTGCAGCCACATTTACCAATCCCCAGCCAAGAGTCCACAATAAACTCAGCAGTTTCATAAAGAAATTTACCCCCAAGTAACTAACTCTGCAGGTTCTTACAAAAAAAAACTTAGTGTATCCACGATTCCTATCTTATGACAGACTGGCAGTTCAATGCACTCTGTTCTGTCCTAGATAAGTAAACACAGCCAATCCTTACAGAAAATCCATAGGACGTATTCACTGCAAATTCTTACAGAGAAAGTCCAACAGCCACATTTACCATCTCCAGCTATAAGAGTCCAAGAAACACTGTAATATCTTACAGATATCTACTGCAACTGCTTACAGAAGATCTACATACTAACTGTAAATTCTTACAGAAAGTCCTGAAGCCAGATATACCGCATCCAGCTGAGTCCAGAGAAACGCTGCAAGTTTTTACCCCCAACATAACTAATTAACTAACTTTACCCGATTTCATCCAGGTAAAAAGTCCAACATTACTAGTGGATCTCTCCAATCCCCATAACTGCAAGCCACCTTCCCAACCATTCTTCTTCCTAGGACAAAACAATCTAACTACTACTGCTGCATACCCAACAAATCTACCCATCTTTCCTTCATCTGCACATCATCCACCACCACCTCTCATGATGCCCTAAGGATTATTATTTCTGTTTTTTTACAAAAGAGAAGACAGGACACCCATGTTACCATACTCCAACACATTCCTTCCATGTCTCATGTCTTCCGCAACCCAAATGTCTATTTATAAAAACCTTTGTTTTTTAAACAATCATTTTCTCCCTCCCGCTCCGCTGATAGCTCTGTCCTTTCCCATCTTCCTCCCTTTTCCCCTGCTGCTGCCAATCTGAGAATCGCAGACCTCCTCCGATCCACAGCACAGCTGTACCTTTTCCCTCCCACCCACGAGCTCCAGGGAATAGATTATAGCGTTTTGAAACATTCATAAACTAATCTCCAAATCGCAACTACTACTAGTGCTTAGTGCAGCAGCTGCTTGTGATTGCCAGTATTTCCATTAACAAAGCTGGCGCTGCCAGTCTTCGCATCACGCTCTCCACTTCTCCAGGTTCCTTCCACCCATCCATCACCTTCTCCACTCTCTCCCTCTCCCGCTGGTACTACTCACCTCATTGCTGGAGCAGAACTTGCAGCGGCGTGGCAGAGTTCCAGGTTTTCTTTCCTAGGAAAACATGTAAAGTAGGAGAGATAGTAATGCAGAGCTAGTTGGGGGAGGGAAAATCAAGCAACAGCGAGGCTGGGAGGGGAGGGAGGGGAAGTTGAGGAAGAAGAAGAGAGTGACGGCGGCGGTGGGGAAGGAAGTCAGACACCTTGGGTTGGTCGCCACCCAACATGAAGAGAAGCCATGATTTGCTGCCAGTGGCGCAGTACCACCTCGTTCTGCTGCTACTGCCTCTACTTAGTTGTTGCTGCATTGCCGCCTCGGGGTTGCAGCAGGGAGACGACGAGATGACTGTGCTGCTCTCCATCAAGTCGGCGCTGGGTGACCCACTCGGCCGCTTAGCCGACTGGAGGCCAGCCGACGCGCACTACTGCAAGTGGACGGGGGTACAATGCGGTTCAACAGGGCATGTGGCGGCGCTGGACTTGTCCGGGATGAACCTCACGGGCAAGTTCACAGACTCCGTCTCGCATCTGAAGAACCTGGAGTCGCTCGACGTCGGCGGGAACCTGCTTGCCGGCGTGTTCCCCGCCGGACTAGGGTCTCTCCCTCTACTACGCGAGCTCAACGCTTCGGGGAACGACTTCACAGGCGACCTCCCCCTCGACATAGCCAATGCGACAGCACTGGAGAGCCTCGACCTCCGCGGGAGCCTGTTCTCAGGCGGACTCCCACGCGCATATGGCAATCTGAAGAATCTCCGTTTCCTGGGCCTCTCCGGAAACAACCTCACGGGCCTTCTCCCAGCAGAGCTAGGTGAGATGACCTCCCTCGAGACACTCATCATAGGTTACAATTTCTTCGAAGGTCCAATCCCACCAGAGCTCGGCAACATCAGTGGGCTGCGGTACATCGATATGGCCGAAGGGAAGCTCTCGGGACCGATCCCGCCAGAGCTAGGCAGACTGACAAAGCTGGAGACAGTCTACCTATACAGGAACCAGCTGATAGGCCAGATCCCCAACTCGATCGGAAACCTGACCTCTCTCCAGGCGCTGGATCTGTCCGAGAATCGCATCGCCGGTGAGATCCCGCCGGAGCTCGGCATGCTGAGGGATCTGCTGCTGCTGAATCTGATGGGGAACCGTCTCACCGGGCCTATCCCGACGACTCTGGGCGGATTGCCCAAGCTGGAGGTGCTGGCCCTGTGGAACAACTCACTCACGGGCCCGCTTCCAACGGGCCTGGGGCGGAGTTCGAGGATCCAGTGGCTGGATGTTTCCACGAATGACCTGTCGGGCCCGATACCCGCAGGGATCTGTGAAGGTGGGAACCTGACGAAGCTTATCCTCTTCAATAACGCCTTCTCGGGCTCGATCCCACCGGGCCTAGCATCTTGCCCGTCGCTGGTTCGAGTTCGGGCCCACAACAACCGGCTCAACGGTACGATCCCAGTCGGGCTCGGCCGGCTCCCGCGGCTGCAGCGGCTGGAGTTAGCTGGGAACGACCTGGAAGGTGTCATCCCGGAGGACCTGTCTTCGTCCGTGACGCTCTCCTTCATCGACGTCTCACGCAACCGGCTCCGGTCGTCACTGCCGCCCACTTTACTGTCCATCCCGACGCTCCAGACGCTGGTGGCGTCCCAGAACCAGATCTCCGGTGGAGTGCCCGACCAGTTCCAGGACTGCCCGTCACTCACCGTCCTCGACCTGTCCAGCAACCGTCTCTCCGGCGGGATCCCGGCCAGCCTCGCATCCTGCAGCCGCCTTGTCGGGCTCGACCTGTCTCACAATGGCTTCTCCGGAGAGATCCCCAAGGCGCTGGCCACAATGCCGTCGTTATCCGTGCTCGATTTGTCACACAACAACCTCTCCGGCGCAATCCCGCCCAATTTTGGCACCTCACCGGCGCTGGAAACCGTCGACTTCTCCAGAAACAACCTCTCGGGCCCTGTACCCGCCAACGGGGTCCTGAGGACCATAAACCCAGCCGAGCTCGCAGGCAACCCGGGACTCTGCGGCGGGACGCTCCCTGCCTGTCCCGGCGGAATGGCCGGGTTAGAAGCTGAGGAAGAATCGACGGCCGAAAGGGCCAGGAAGGAACACATCAAGCACGTTGTGGGCGGTTGGGCAGTCGGGATCTCCGTCGTCCTCACGGCCGGCATCATCGCGCTCGGATCAAAGATGGCCTATGATAAGTGGTACGCCAGTGGCGGCGCAGTCCTCCCGTGCGTCTGGTGGCCGACCAACGAGTCCAACAGGGGAGACTGGCCGTGGCGGCTGACGGCGTTCCAGCGGCTCAGCTTCACCAGCGCAGAAGTACTCGCGTGCGTCAAGGAATCCAATATCATCGGCGCCGGCGCCACGGGGGTCGTATATCGCGCCGACCTCCCTCGACACCACGCCATCGTGGCCGTCAAGAAGCTACACGGCGGTGTGGACGCCGAGGACATCGAGGAGGAAGTCACGTTGCTGGGTCGCCTGCGGCACCGGAACATCGTGAGGCTTCTCGGGACATTACACGGGGGTGCGGGATCGACTATGCTGGTGTACGAGTACATGCCCAACGGGAGCCTGTGGGACGCGCTCCACGGTGCTCGGGCGCCGCTGCTGGCGGACTGGGTGTCGAGGTACAACGTCGCGGTTGGGGTCGCGCAGGGTCTAGCGTACCTGCACCATGACTGCCGGCCGCCGGTGATTCACCGGGATGTTAAGTCTAGTAACATACTGCTGGATGCGTCCATGGAAGGGCGGATCGCCGATTTTGGACTTGCTAGGATATTGCTCCGGAGGAAGGAGACCGTGACCGCTGTCGCAGGATCTCACGGCTACATTGCTCCAGGTTAGTACTGAGGTTTTCAAATCAAATCGTATATATTCCGATTTCTATTCCTGATCAATTGCTAACCTAAGCTGGTATAATTGTTGTTAGAATACGGCTACACGCTCAAAGTAGACGAGAAGAGCGATATCTACAGCTACGGCGTCGTCCTAATGGAGCTCCTAACAGGCCGGAAACCCACCGACCCAGAGTTCGACCCATGCCAAGGGATCGTAGGGTGGGTACGGGAAAGGCTCTGGAGTAACCGTGGCGGACCCGCCGCCGTCGAGGACGTCCTGGACTCGGCTGTGGGCGCCCAGTGCGCCCACGTCCAGGAGGAGATGATGCTGGTCCTCCGGGTCGCCGTGCTCTGCACCGCTCGGTCACCCCGGGACCGGCCGTCCATGAGGGACGTGCTGACCATGCTCGGCGAGGCCAAGCCGCGCAGGAAGAGCGGCAGCTCCGCCGGCGGTGCCGCCTGCGCCACCGCCATCACAACAAAGGAGAAGCCCGTGTTTAGTCCGTCGACGGGAGCGGAGTACTGAATCTGTGGAGTCTTTAACAATTTTTCTTCGATTTTTTTATCCAAAGATTTACGTGTGGCTTACAAATGCAATTACATAGCCAAAAAAAAAATGGCCGGTTCTTTTGAAAGAGGGTCGGCGTTAATTTGATTTGATTTTGTAGATGACGATGATAATGGAACTGTGGAGAATTGCCGAGATCTCTGTACTATGCAGGCTTCTGCTTGATGTCACTGTATAATAATAATTTATAGTTTCATTAGTACCAAACTTACACTTTGCCCAACTGTGTTTGACGTTTCCAATTTCTGTATAAAAAAACTTCTTTTATGGTACACGTGTCTACAATTCACTCTTTATGTCATGAGATAGCTTTTTAAGATGCTCAGTACCGATTGTGATTACTTCTACATTTATATCTACTAGCAGGAGTACACGTGCAGCACGTCTTTTCCAATTAATATAATCTAATATGCGACCATTAAATGCATCATGTATGATAATCTACACTAACATAAACACAAAATTTATACGTAAATCTTTTTTGACAAAACAACTCAATCAATTACAGCTAACTTTTATTTCAGTGTGTGTTATCACTAAAAATGTACGTGTTCTCCTTTTTAAACTATAGATTGATGATTAATATATAAATACTACTCAAAGTAGTTTACATTAATCGCTCAAAAATAACAACGTGATTGACTGTCAATTAACTCAACTCCAACATTCAGAGTGTTGCTAAAGGAAAACTACTTGATCACATGCCAACATACTCTTTCCACTTTGTATCACGTTATTATAAAAATTAGAGGTGTCGCCTTTCTTTGACATGCTTCCATTGACGGTAAATGTATATAATGGTAAATATATAATTCGTACTCACAATAATTTTTGTATAACTCATTAAAAGAGAATGACTCAATAGAGAATGAAGTTTTACATACACTTCATTAGTCAGTATGTTCTTATTGACAATTAAAATATCATTATAATTATTATATATATAATTTATGCACAACCCACTAAAAAGAAGAACTTGATTAACTGATATTTGACTCCCTTTAACCTAAAGCGTGTGATGATCAAAATAATTATATCTTACTAATTGAATTACTTTACACCCGTTAAGTGTATTTTTTAGATAACAACTCGATAACCTACCAAAGAGCATCCTCTAATTTATATCAAGTCATTATCAAAATTACATGTGTCGCTGTTTTTTGACATACTTCCAACGCCGACAAAAATATTCAATGGTAAATATATAATTAGTACTCACAATAATTTACATGTAACTCGTCAAAAGAGGACGAGTCAATAAATTCTCCACAAACTGCTTCCAACACAAAACTTTACATGTATTCTTGTTGACAACCAATATATAATTCATATTTGAACAATTAACACAGCCTAATAAAAATAATAACTCAATTGATTATCATTTGACTCCCTCTAACTGAAAATATGTAATGTTTGAAATCACTTTACAGTAAGTATACAAACAAACTTAACCTATCGACCACACATACAATTGTTGAAGCGCATAATTGTATTGTTGAGACACATACATGTCGTATCTACTTGCATGATAAGAATAGCAAATACAGGCAGACTAATTGAATTTTCTAATCAAGATGAGTCTGAAAAAATAGTGAATTAACTTTTCCACAACACATAAATTTTGCTATTACATAAAGCCCTATTTCAATAATGGCTTTTTTACGGGCGCAAAACAAACCTGAGATTTAAATACAGCTTTTATTGTAGAAATCAAGCATATCCAAAGCAACCTGGCGGGTGTATTTCTAGGATAAACATGACTCAATGAAAATGTACTAAAATAGATAAACATACCTGTACGTTGAGGACAGCAAATACAGACGCCCTATTTGAATTTCCACATTAAGATCAGTCTAAAAATAGTGAATTAAATTTTTCACAACACACATGTTTTGTTGTCACATAAAGCCTTCTATGCACTAATGGTTCTTTTATCAATGCAAAATAGATTGAGAGACATTCCGATGAGCATAACATAGATTTGAATATAGATTTTTACTTTAGAAGTGAAGCCTATCAAAAACAACCTAACGGGTGTATTTTGTGGATTAACTCGACTCGAATGAGAGGTAAAGCCCAGCTACCAAGTAGGCAGGTACGATGAGCTAGCAAGCAGAGACCTAACTGTCTCCAAAACAACTCAATTAATTACCGCTAACTTCCATTTCATTGTGTGTTGTCACCAAAAATTAATGATGAATATATAATTAGTACTCACAATAATTTCTATGTAACTCGTTAAGAGAGAATGACTCAATAGAGAATGAAGTTTTACATGTACTTCATTAGTGGGTATGTTCTTATTGACAATTAAAATATCATTATAATTACTATATATATAACTTATACACAATCCACTAAAAGGAAGAACTCAATTAACTGTTGTTTGACTCCCTCTAACCTAAAGCGTGTGATGGTCAAAATAGTTGTCTTACTAATTGAATTACTTTAACACCCGTTAAGTGTATTTTTCAGAGAACAACTTGATAAGCTACCAACTGACTTCCTCTAATTTATATCAAGTCATTATCAAAATTATATGTGTCACCATTTTTTGACATGTTTCCAACGACAACAGAAATATATAATGGTGAATATATAATTAGTACTCGCAATAATTTACATATAACTCGTCAAAAGGGAACGACTCGATTAATTCTCTGGAGACTGCTTCCAACACGAAACTTTACATGTGCTTCATTAGCCACGACATTCTTGTTGACAATCAAATATAATTCATATTCGAGTAATTAACACAGTAATAACTCAATTAATTATCATTTAACTCCCTCTAACCGAAAATATGTAATGTTTGAAATCACTTTACAGTAAGTATACAGATAAACTTAGCATATCGACCATACATACAATTATTGAAGTACATAAATGTATTGTTGAGTCACATACAATCGTATCTACTTGCATGATGAGAATAGAAAATATAGACAAACTAATCGAATTTCCTAATCAAGATCAGTCTGAAAAAATAGTGAATTAATGTTTCCACAACACATAAATTTTTCTATCACATAAAGCCTTATTTCAATAATAACCTTTTTTACAGACGCAAAACAAACCTGAAATTTAAATACATATTTTTATTATAGAAGTCAAGCCTATCGAAAGTAGCCTGGCGGGTATATTTCTTGGATAAACATGACTCAACGAAAATATAATAAAATAGATAAACATACATGTACGATGAGGACAACAAATACAGACACCCTATTTGAATTTCCACATCAAGATAAGCCTAAAAAATAGTGAATTAATTTTTTCACAACGCATATGCTTTGTTGTTACATAAAGGCTTCTATACAGTAATGGCTTTTTACCAACGCAAAATAAATTGAGAGACATTCTGATGAGCATAACATAGATTTAAATATAGATTTTACTATAGAAGTGAAGCCTATCAAAAGAAACCTGGCGGGTGTATTTCGTAGATTAACTTGACTGTAAGGAGAGGTAAAGTCCATGCTACCAAGTAGGCAGGTGTGATGAGCTAGTAAGCAGAGACATGGGTTGTTCGAAAAGCATTCAGTCCAATGGAAAGTACACAATAGATTTAATATAATAACATTTAAAAAAGGGAGCAGCTGAAGCAGCTCGACAGCAGCCAGCTGACTCCTTTTTATTATAGGTATATAGATACTACTATAAAAAGAATGAGTTCACACTGCGCTCTTTTTTATTTTTTCTCTTCTCACAATTTTTTTCAACTTTGTATATTTATTTAATTTATATTTTTTCTTTCATGATAAAAGAACAAAAGGATTATCATTATCTTTTGGGCAGTTACGAGGATTATCATTATCTTTTTGAAAAGTTTTATTTTTCAAATGTTTAATGTTGGATAAACATATTCAATGGGACACAATTACCATTATCCTTTTAGAAAGCTTTATTTTTTAAATATTCAAAATAAATATGTTCAATGGGCACGTGTGTTGCTAGTATATACAATCCACTAAAAATTAGAATCATTGTAGGAGACAACATACTTACCGTTTGTGTCAATATATATTTGGGAATTATTATGTAGTGTACCTCACCCAATTTTGTTGATGGAGTTTTTCTACAAACTCTTATTTTGTCATGACTCTTTTTTTTATCGAGAGGAACCGCCCCCGTAGAAGCGCCACTTTTGTGACCCCCAGATAGTGTAAAACTCTCGGACCCCGAGCGTCCCGCACATCCGGGAACCGGTTAAAGCGCACAGTTGGCCGCCCTGTACGACGGGTATCATTTCGGAGGCGGCCGCTGGGTTTCGAACCCAAGTCCCTTCATGAGGACTCTTTTATGTATGAGCCTAAAGTAGACGGGTCGAACACTTGTGGGTTCTTCACCCGTTCTCTATGGTTTAACGTATGTCGTCTTTAAGTTAGATGTTAGTCTATATTCTAGCACATTGCGGTTGTGCCATTATGAATATATTATCAGGAATGTTTAATTGTTTATCTAAAAAATATATACAAAACAGTGAGCAACGGCCTGCCCAAATTTATACACTGAATGCTGCTCCCCTCGCCTTCTACCCCTTCTAATGAGAAAGAAAGCGTCTCAAACCTTAAAAACCAGCTGATTTCTATTCATATTGTGTTAACACAATCCCATTGTTTGTATCAAACTCGGACTTGCTGCTGCTACTTAGACTGATTTTGTGATCCAAAGACCTAATATCTCAGGCTCCATTTGTTTCGACTTACTCCATTCTGGAAAATCAGTTTCAAATTCTCGAAGATTATGACTCATTTTCATTTCCATCCAACATGGGCCCAGAGTATTATAATTTAATCCTGCCAAACGCTTTGAAGTGCACCGCCAACTCACTCAACGACGGATCACAATGTAAGACTCAGAAGATGAAAAAATCAAAAAGAAGAAAAAAAGCTACATATCATGAGAGTGCTGCGTAAAATAAACATAGCTGCTGTTCATTCTATGGTAAATACATTTAGAAAAAATCTCAAAACTGTACAGAAAATGAACTGTAACGAACGCACTCCTTTCAAAAGTTGTTTTGGTCTTTTTGTATTTTACTTGTTTTGCAATTTCTTGCAGATTGATATTTTCGTTGCGTATCCAACCGCTTGTTTATAAGTCCATTTTATATGTCACAGGCGTGGTAAGCACGGATGGAGGGAGGAAAAATAAACAGTCCAGAACGATTATAAGAACGCTGCAAATCAGGCCATAACTCAACAAGAGCATGGCCCTTATCTTCCTCTGAGATATGTAAGACACTCATTTTGAATTGCGCAGACCCGTTTAAAGCTAAAACATTAGACAGTATGAAAGATGGGGGTCACTGCTTTTAAATTAGATACAACAAGAACGTGCTGTGTCAAATTACATCGAAAATACAAGCAACAAGTTGGTACTGTGGTACCAAATGTTAAAACTGGTTAGTCAAAAACGGTGAGATTAGGGGTAGAGCCAGATCAAAGCAAGCTATCAACAGTTCAAGAACAAACACCTCCAAAGAGCTCCAAAAAGTTGTACAGAGAGCTCAGGTACGCAGCTATCCGCTTGAATTTACCTGAAATGGACAAGCATCACTTGTGAGTTTATTAGCCATTATGGTTAAGTTTCGTTTCACAAGATCACATAATAGACAGATGAACAAAAGATATGGAACTTACAAGTCCAGAAAAGATCATTCACAGATCACATTAAACAATTACAACAAGACATCCACAGCAACAGTTCAACAAAGATGAAATATGGGTTAGAAATCTCCTGTTTTTCAAATGAGATTCAAAACGTCAGTCGTTGTGTGCAATTACAGTATCTTTTTTAAGAACGTAATGTTCTATGCTTTCATGACGTTTTTTGGTTTGTTCCCAAGATGCAGTGATCCAAAGTCGCCTAATCCACTTCAATGGGACAATGTTTATTGCATCTGATCCTTACCCGACAGATATACCAACCAATGAATTATGTGAGTAACGGACAGGTAAATCACATTATTTGCAAAAAAGATTGTTTCCGTGATTAATCGCATTCCTTGGGTACTAAGGCGTAACCCACCAGAATACATTGTGACTTGTTGTAATCACTTGAAAACAACAGATTTCAATTAAATTTCTGAAGGATGAGAGAAGTGTTAAGGGTAAAGGCATGTTTATTCATCGTTATCTAGTCCTTCAGAGATAAGTGTTAAGGGTAAAGGCATGTTTATTCAACGTTATCTAGTGCCTACAAGTTCGATGCGGTCTGGTCATCAAGATTCAACCATTCCCAATATCTATGTAGTTCCATAGCATCCAACCCTAACATCGGCCCTAGTCATCACCAATAAAAGGTTTGATGGAAACATGTGAACGGACAATGAGCTCAAGTGGAACTAGTGCGATATTGTATGTGGAAGAAGAAATGTATGATTTCCATTTAGTAGTATTTCAACAAATGTCTCCTTGAAACAATCATGTTCCCAAAAGTACAGATCATCTGGACATTAGTGTGAGACACTCCCAGGCTACAAAATTCATAGAAGATGGGGCCATATAAAGGACTATATGAATTGATTTATTCCGGGCATACATATCAATCTCTCCAACTAGCATCGGGTACATCCCATACAATACTGGAAAAAACAAGTGAATTGTCTAACCCTAAATGCTTATGGATTAGAAGTCACACCATGTATTGCAATTACAAAAAAGTAGGATAGGATCACCTACAAGACCTATAAGGATATCCCCTGCATGCATAACCTTCTCATAGATCATAACCCTTTCATAAGTCATACGTGTAAATGTGACTTCCACTGCATCTAAAATCAAGATTGGTTCATTAGCCCAAAGAATTGCATCATATTTGTACATTCCTTTCACAAATTTCATTTGATGCTCACTTATTATGACAATTTATTTGTTAAACATAAGCAATAACTTTATATATGAAATTGTAGAAGGATGTGGGCTGAAGATTTTCCAATAAGAAAACCTCCTTGCTTTGGGGCAAAACAATGAAACTTTTATATGATTCCTTTGTCAAGTGACCCAGGGATATAAAATTTAACCAGAACTTACAAAACATCATTTCCCACTTTCTTCAATTATTGCTTGAGAAAATGGGAATTAAGATCTCATTAATTGGAGTTGTCTGCCCCCTTTACTTCTACTGTTGTGATTGTATGATCATGTATAGAAGCAACAGTATTACATAAGCAAAACAATTTCCATTCATTCCTTTAACAAAATAACAGCATCAAATTCTTAGTTAAACAGATGATCGAAGAAGCTTGTGACATGAATGAAAATAACATGTCACCTCAGTCCCTTTCTCTCCATTGAATTCAAGGCTTATAATGACTTTAATGACTCATTTTGTCTTAAGAGAAGAGTATAAGAAATGCATGTCATGATCTCCTTCAACCATAGCACCATAAGTTTCTGCACAAGGAAAGATTCTTCCATCGCAATATCCAATAGATTTTTTGCTTGAAGGACTCCATAACTTGGGCCAAAGTCCAAATTACATTGGATTTAAGTAAGCTGGAAACTTATTTATCAAATTTCCCACCAGATACCCCACTTCAGCTAGATTCCAAGCAATGACACTACATGCTTTATAGCTTTAGCGCATTGTTTTTGTCTATACACACAGGGCAACGAAGAGGTTTAAGAGTCCATGCTTTCTCTTAACATCAAAAAGATCACTTCATTGAGACATGTGCATCGTTTTTGTCTATACACAGGGCAACCAAGAGGTTTGAGGGTCCATGCTTCTCTTAACATCAAAATGATCACTTCATTGAGCTCGCACATGACTACGTAATAAGACGAGTTTCACTTCCTTGCCAACTATCCCAGATCACTACTGAAGTTTGATAATAATTGCGAGTTGTGGTCACTATTGGACCAAAAAACTAGGGAATTAGAGCCCTACCACCAGAAGAGGTGAAAACACTTGTGCCATCTTGCGGATGATCCCTACCAGAGGTGTATTATGTGATCGGAAGATCCATCTCAAATTAAAAACCAAGTTTTATAGAATTGCAATACGGCCAGCCATGCTCTATGGGAGTGAACATTGGGTGGTGAAGAAACAAGGTCTCAACAAGATGAACGTAGATGAAATGGTATGATGAGATGGATGTGTAGGAAGACAAGAAAAGATTGCTTGAGAAATGACTATATCAAGAATAAAGTGGGGGTGGCGAGCATTGAGGACAAGTTGTGCGAGGTCCGACTCAGATGGTATGGACATGTGCAACGCAGACCGACTAATGCGCCTATACGAAGTAATGCTATTGAGTCAAGAACAATTAATAGAAGAAGAGGAAGGCCTAAATTAACATGAGAAGAGCTTATAAAGAGAGATTTTGAATCTCTACATCTAGACCAGAATAGGACCCATGATAGAGCTGAATGGAAACGAAGGATCCATGTAACCCCAAGATAGTTGGAACTGAGGCTTAGATGATGATGATGATGATGATGATGATGATGATGATGATGATGATGATGATCTCTCATATCAAATCTTATTGGGAAAGTTTGAGTTAGGATTGGTATTCCTTAACAATTAATAGTAGTACTAGATCATCTTATTTATTCTAAGTGCTCGTGTATCATTATATTTATTTTTATATATATAATTCAATTAAGTGGGTCACTCGCGGGTGCTCGTGAGCCACCCGTGAAACCCGCTAAATAAACGGGTGGGTATGGGTTTGAGTAAGTTCTAGCGGGTGGCAAATTTCATCACCCAAACCCGACTTAACGGGTCGACCCATGGGTATCGACAGATTTGGACCCAATTTGACAGATCTACTCTTCACAATGCAGCAGGTGATGTTCAGGCTACTATCCACGGGAAATTCGCATAGGATGCCCGTCAAAAATGCTTTCTTCTTCAACATGTGATTTAGCGGCGTAAATCATCTCTTTGAAGATGGTGACTGGCATTTACATTTTGCTTATCAGTGTAGGTAGTTTTGTTTGATGCTTAGCTACAGACATAAGTGCCTTTTTATGTGTTCCCTATTCATTGTAGAAGCAACAACTATTAGACTTTGTCTTTCCACAATGTTTATGACAGGGGGTATTCCTTATTGGCACATGTGCTCTGCTCCAACTACCCCCAAGTTTAGATAGAGACAACAAAAGTCATTTTATCAATTTTTGACTAACATTGGTTCCCCCTATTTAATTTGGTCCCTCCACTTAGCTTTTATATTATTCATACCAAATCTCTGTTACAAGAGTCAGTCTATTATCACTCCAGTTCCTTTTCCATTCTAGTCCAAAATCAACATAAGGAGATATACTTAAAAGAAGAGAAATATAGAATAAATTTTCTGCAGAAAGGTCTCCACCGCCTTGTGCGCGTCCACCTAAAAAATTGTGGATCCCACGGGGTGAGACAATTGTCCCAGCGAGAGATATAATTCTCCGCCGCCATATTATTATTGCAGATAAACATTATAAAACTGAGCAAGGGTTCTTTTATATTTAACAGGCAGGATTAATCATTGTATGAACAGAATAAGATAATCTCCTTTCTCAAGGAGAACATTGCATCTACCCATGGTAGAGTTATAAATCAGCTATCGGCTTTGTAAGGAATGTAAAGAAAACATAAATAACATCTATCAACTAAGATGTATAATTGTATGATCTCGTTTATCTTAACAGGAAGGCAAGAGGCTTTTTCCATTATCTTAATGTTACTGAGAGCAAGCAAGTATTATTAAAACCACTGGTACCTTAATCAAGATCGCTGCAATTATTAGAAACAACAAAACTAAAGCAAAGAGACACTAGAGAGGAGCGTGGAGATCTGATCCATCTCTAGGGATTTTTTTTGGCAAAGTCCTAGTACTGATGACACGTTGGAACTTTACAAATTTTACCATCATGCGTGAGCTTTCTTGATGCTGCTTAAGGTGGAAAACAATGACTCCATGTACTCTCTTTGCAAACATCATCTTCAAGGACAGGGTGGAATTGGTCTGTATGATGACTGTGTATGGCCCCACTCCTGGGCCAGCTAGCCCAATCAATAATTTCCCACAATACAGCTTCAGGAGCAGTACTAGTACTCCAACTGGGCAGCTCTGCCAAAGGCTCATCTTTCTCAATGGCGGCTTGTGCATCGAACTTGTCGTCAGCTAGGCAGCCCTATGAGGGCCTAAGTCATCTTATTAGCATGAAACAGGACTTCGACTTCGAGTTGACTTCGACAGGTGTGGAAGTGGAAGTTTGTCGAAACATCGTGGAAACTTCGAGGATTTTTACAACCAAACTTCGACACATCTTTGACAAAAATTAAGCTCAAATAGTGATTACATGATGAAATTTGATAGATTTCATCAAATATATCTTAAAAACTAAATATACGTCTGTATATAGTCATTCATACATGTTTACATATAAAGAAAAACAGTCACGTGCAAATGTAAAAGACATCTTAGTGTCAACTTCGACAGGCAAGAAAGTGGAAGTTTGTGGAACATGTAAGGAAACTTTGAGGAAGTCTTAGACTAACACTTCGACGCAAAATAAGCTAAAAAACAATGAGATTGAGAGGGAATTCAGCATAAAACATCAAATTTTTAGTAAACACATACTCCGTCTATAATCTTCTATACAAAATGTTTAGAGCTTAGATTTGTTCTATATATGTGTTCTGTATGTACAGAAATCCCAATTGGATCACATTCTAGAATTAAAAAACATGAGCTTATTTTCAAATACATCAATTTGTCAAGAGGGGAAAAAGTAACAGAGGTGAAATTTTATTAGGTCTACACCAAATTTTGCAAAACTTGTAGAAATCTAATAGAGGAATAAACTTAACATTACTCTCTAGTTAGAAACCAAAGAAATAGTCATCTCAATGTGAAGAATGGTTTCCTACAAGTTCTTTATGCCTTCACTATGTGTGCAACAATAATAACTACAAAGATCATCGAAAAGATGGGAGGTTTTGAGCTAGCTAAGTCAATTTCATCATCAAGTCGGCTGAACTCATTGACACATGTCAACAAGTAGGCAACATTGATGTCGAGGAAGTTTACTAGGTTTCGACATTGGCAGGCGTAAACATATGTAACATCGAGGATATATCGTCAGATGTCGAGGATGTTTAGTACCATGCTTATTAGTAGGTGATTAGCCTACAGGTAATTTATTCAATATATCTATTATATGGACTGAATTGTAATTCAAATAATTGTTTGCAAATTATGTATATATTGATTTATTTTGTGCTTTGTATTTGACTTGCTCATTTATTAAGAAAAAGTCGATTCGTCGCATATTGTCAATCATAAGGGTTTTATTTGTCTTGCTATTGTAAGAGTTATTAGTTAATTATGTATGTGGCCTAATTGTCTTGGCGGCTCATTAGGGTTAAGTTTGCTTTCTTGTACTTGTCTCCTCTCCTATATATAGGAGGGGAGGTTGTCGTCCATCAATAAGAAACATCTTATTAGCCTCCGTCTACAGGTGGTTGTCGTCTCTTCTTGACTTGGCCGCCCGTCAAGCATCATCTCGATTTCCATGGCCGTCTCCTCTCTTCTTTCACAAAAAATGCATCATCTTTGTATTATCTTGCACCATGGTATTGTATATTTCGGCCGGTGATTTATCCCCGTTCCTTAGCCATTATCTACTTGATCCTGACCTTCCTCCTTACTTTTTTCATCTGCTTTCTTTCATTTTTGTTGACCTATACCCTTGCTTTGCTCCACCCGCCCTGTGGTTTTTGATAGATCTAACAGTGGATTTTGTTTCATGAATCCTTTCTCCTATCATTCACGGGAATCTCACCCATCTACATAAGTGCACAAACTATGAATTTCGTGTGCAGAATATTGTAATCATCATCAAATTTTGTCTCTAATTTTATATGACAGTATTGCCATGGTGATGTTCTGGTATCTAGATTTAAAAGTGTTATGAACGGAAATGGCCTAGACGTTCGTGCTTCGTCACCACTCGGCACGTGATCGAGTGAAACCGTCATAGTGGTTGTTGCAGTTATGTTCTCCACCAAGAATTCATCCTAGTTCAACCAATTTGCTACAATCATCCACATTATCATCATCAGGTTCATCATCGTGGTGAGACTACACCCTGCAAGGGAATTTCAATACCTCTAATTTCTGTGTGTCAAAGCACCAATGACAAGAGAGACTTTTCCAAATGGACTTTTAAGACTATCATTTCCTGTTGCCCACCACTACCTGCCAGTTACTCTTCCTCAATTTTTGTGACTGCCCGTATACACACTATACCTATTGCTAATCAGATCCTTAATCGAATCTAATTTTAGCCTAAGCGTCCAACAAATGTACCTTTTAGGGGGGAACAAAGATCCATTTATTTTTCTACCCGCATCTGTCGAATTGAGTCATGTAGCACATTGACTTGCATTATCAATTATATATGCGACATATTGGACACAAAAGACCTCATCCTAGTTTATATAGCACACTAGAAAAGAGAACGGGCACCTAACTAGTTTTTCTTCTTCTCTATATGGTTCTCCTAACCCACATGGTTGAGTGTCTTTATTTGAATTAGGGATCTTCTATGTTGTATATCACAACATCTATATTCCCATGATTTTATTTTTCTTACCGTGCCTAAATAAGTATATATCGGTAGTGCTTTGTTCTTCCTATCGTGCCTTTATACTGTTAGTGCTTTAATTTTGTGTCATCCTTTACATATTCATTCCTCTTCCAATGTTTATGACCTTCCACCCCAACCACTCTCATGATCCTTTCCGTAGTTGATTTTAGGAGAATAGAGGAAGATGAGTAGAAGAAAGAGATAAGATGGAGGAGCAAAGATGAAGAGAAGAAGCCGTCATCCAACCCTATTGTCTAGTTTCTGCATATTCATCTGCGTTGTTGACACCTACTATAGCGCATATTTCTAATAGTAGTGCGTCTCAAACACGTGTCCACTTGTTATAACACAATATACATATATCCCAAGTATAGTGCACTATTCCAATGTTGATGCTTCTTGTACGGAACTACTGCGACAATAATGGCGACTCAAATGATTTCTACACATAATCTCCACCATCTACTGCTTTGGATGCTCACTAAAGATTTTGATGTTCATTCATGGTCGCTATTGGTATGGCAATCATCAATCTCAAGAGGCGTTTATATTGTTGTTATTGCTTCTTCATCAAGAAAAGAAGACGGCTTAGTACCTACTATGTGCTATCTTCTTCAGGGTGAGTGTTAGAATACTTTAATTGTTATATTGCATTGATTCAAGGGGAGATCATTTCTTGCCAGGGGAGATCAATTTTTATATGGGCTATTATATCTTTTTTATGTATTGGTAAGCTAGACATGTGTTTCACTTGTGCTCCAACTTAAGGGGGAGTATTAAAGTTATTATTTTATTATGTATATGGGTTTAATTGTCTTGTCCCGTTAGGGTTAAATTTGCTTCCTTGCACTTACTCCTCTCCTATGTATAGGAAGGGAGTTTGTCGTCTATCAATAAGAACATCTCATTAGCCTCCATCATAATTTTCCATAGCTATAAACTCCAGATATTGGTTTCGACAAACATTTTGAATTTGAATATGAGACCTTGAGGTATGGTGCCCAAACATTTTGTAAAGTACAAAATGTAAGGTAGTTACTCCATAGGTAAGTCACAAGTCCTAGATATTTCCCTAATTATGTATCGTTTTATAGCACATATACTTTTTAATCTTTTATTGCAGAGCGGTATCATCATCACACAAAACATTGCTTCTTGTTCTTTAGACAAATTTAGTTGTTTCTGGATGAGTGGAGGATAGAAAAATCTAAAAGGAACGCAATTTACAGTATAAGTACGGAAGAAGGTCGGTGTTATTTCAGGCCAAATGGAAATAATCTAGGTTGAAGGTGCCACATTGGTAAATACCACTGTATTAAAAAACAGCCCAGGCGGCCGCTTAATCGGCCAACACCCCCATCCGCTTAATTTTGCCCTTAAGCGCCCGCTTACTCGGTTTGAAGAAAAGCGCCCACTTTTTTCCCGCTTCACCCGTTTTTTCCCGCTTTTTTCCGCTTTTTGAAAAAATGCTGCTGTAAGCATGTAATGTTGATTAAATATATAATCCAAGTAGTATTGAGTATAATATATGAAGTTTGTATACATAAAATGTTCTATGATATACCTAGTCCTACTTTAGAATGCAAACTTAGTATGTAAGTTGTATATAATAGGGTACTGCTGTAATATATCCAAGTAAATATCGTATTACTCTATTATACTTCTAATGGTTTTACTGATTTTACTGATTTTCTTGCAGATTTTGTTCATTACTAATTGATACTGGTTAGTATTACTGATTTCTTTAGAAATATATCTTTTATATACACATACATGTAATTTTGTATATAAATATATAAGATTTTAAGCATCCGCTTTTTCAAAAATCGCCCGGTTAATCGCCCGCCTGCCGCTTAATCGGCTACAAGGTCCCGTCCGCACGCCTCCCGCTTCACGCTTTTTAAAACATTGGTAAATACCGGGTGCTACTTTTAAACGAAACCAAGTTTAGTATACTCCACCACTGCAAAACTCATATCCAACCAATGACGTCACTTTTCTACCATCCACCTATTTCATGTGCTTCCAGCCATCTTGGAACATGTTGATGATTTCCACAAATGTCCTTGAGGAATCTTTACCTTCCACCAATGCCATATATCTTTTCTAATTGCCTTAGTTTTAAGCACCTCTAACTTTTCTTCATTTGCTTTCTCCCTTCCTGACATTTTTATGAAGTTTGATCTTGAATTTAACATTTATTGTTCAGCACTTCAGCCTAGATTTTCTCTTTCTGACCTAAATTGGGCCTTGGGTATTTCATTGTAACATGGAAAAATTCTTGAGAAGGAAATTTTAATAGGAACCTATTCTAAGATACTGTGATCTAACCTTGTACACCATTTGATTGGAGTAACGTGGACGAGGCTGCAGTATGTGCAGAAGAAAACAGCGCAATCGTGTCTCGGTAGGGATGCCATGTCCTAGTTGGCTTGTGGCATACTTGTATACTGAATTATGTGTACCATGCAATCACTAGCATCTACAGTTCACGTGACCTGAAAACAAAGCATGCTTGAATGACTATTAAAAATAATGACTACTAGAATCCCCCTCCATCCCACATAACTACAACCTATAAACAGGTTTACAGAACACACAATTGCCTAGTTTCAATCATCTATATTCGATCGAATCCACTAAGAGGTGCAGTAATCCACTAAAGGTATGTGAATTATAGCATCCGCTCTTGATCATACTCTTCAGTATCATCACTCTTTAACTCTAATATTCGCAAATAATCGAAGAGGATGGGTAAAACATGTATTGGATCATTTCTCATAGATAATTCATCTAAAAGATAACCTAAAACGGCATGATTGAATAATTCACACCCGAAATGAAAACAGAAATTATTCAGAGAAAAAGAATACTCCAAACATCAAGCAAAACTATAGGGGTGATGATATGAAAGAAGTGATACTTGCAGCAATTAAGGTTAGATTGGATACCTATACAAAAGCCCTTCCCTCAGCGATCATCATCAAAGCAGGGCATAAGCAGGTTCTGACCAGAAGTCGTCTATGGGGATGAAGACGTCTTCACTAGCCATCCGTTATCCCTGATGCCATAATCCATGGTCAGTTCTCTAAATGGAGGTATGTTCTCCAACGCAAAGATCATCACATGAGGGTAAGACGTATCATAATGATCATACAATACAAACTGCGGAAACACATTGGGGCGAGAACTGTGGCTCAAATAGCAAGCTACATTCCTTGCTTGGGACACATCGATCGAATAGCTCAGCTGCGGCACGACCACGGATGAAGACGCGGGTCTCTGGTGTTGCGGGACGACACGGGCTATATCCCCCCACTCGACCCATCCATCCCTGAACATGTTGGGGAACACCAGCCTGCGGCCTTCGTTGCGTAGCAGCTCGGTCTGTTGGCTCTGCTGCTCGGTGAAGACGATCCCGCTGTACTCGCATATGAAAGATCCGGCCAGGATGATATCTAGAGACCGCAGCCTCCAGGAACGGGTCTCGCGGCACTGGAATACCTCCAGCCGGTGCCTGAGGCCGAGTTGCGCCACACGGTTCCTGCACGTCAGCGGGCAGCCACATAACGGGCCGCATTCGTAGACCAAGGGCTTGCCGGCGATGAGTGTAGATTTGAGATCGTAGGGGAATTCGCCGCCATTCTTCAGCACACAGAAACATGTGGATGAGCAGCAGCTGGTTGCGCATTGGCAGCCTCTGTATTGGTGGTTTGCGATGTTGTTGGGTTGTTGCCGCAGGAGTGGTGAGTGAGAGGAAGGGTAAACGGGAGTGGGAAGGTATTGGTAACGCAAAGGATCCCTGTCTTCATCCACGTCATTGAAAACTGTCACCGGCAACAGCTCTTTCCCATTAGAGAGGTCGAGGCAGAGGTAACCAGGAAGGGGCGCCGGAGCAACAACGTCATTCTTGGCAGCAGAAAGCAATAGCTGCTTCAACTCCTCAGCGAGCTTGAGGACCATGCTCCCCATCTCAACCTGCCCTGCTAATCGAACCAGCTTGAACTTGTAGACTGTAAACCCAGACTTGCCCGTATCTTTCCAGACTTTGACCACTTTATAGAGCCCATCGTAGATGTAGACTTTACCAGTAGGGCTGCCATCAAACGGGAACCCTCGTATGACCCTGACTTCAATCCCATATTTCATACTCCTCTCAAGACCAAGGTTGGCCCTTTCAAGCTTCTGGTCCGTGGAATGTCTCTTCATGTTATGGTCCCTCCCTCCGTGTCCTGTATAAACAATGACGTTCCCTGTGTCCTCATCATCCTCATACCCACCCGCCGCCGACACGACGATGCTGGTCGCTAAAGGCTCCCCATTTGTTGCCTCCCTACCAGGCACATAATCAATCCCACCTTGAACCTGCCCGTGTAACCCAACAACGCACATCTCCATCCTATACATGTATATGTCCCCCATGAGTACACCGGGGACGGCACCGACGTATCTCTTGTCCCTGTTGAGCCACAACCCTTTGTCCTTCATCACACTCGCGGCGACCATGTCGGCACGGAGACGTTGTCCCGGTAGGTGTGGCGTCCCGAAAATGAAAGCACCCCCTTTGTCGTCCTCCCGAGCTAGGATGAGGCGGAGGGACTGGTAGATTGCGAGTGTACGACGGACGACGTGGCGGGAGTGCTGCAGATCCTGGCCTGGCGTGAGGCGGACTAGCTCCGTGGAGCGCTTGGAACCTGGAGGTTGTTTTTTGCGCTTCTTTACGCGGGCCACTGCCTGGATGAGGTCGTCGTGAGGGTTTGGGGTTTGCGGGACCTGCAGCAGCGTGCTGGCGGCGGTGGGTGGTGCTAATGAGGAGGGGAGGAAAGGTGAGACGGAAGTGGGGGGGATGCCGGTGGTTGCGCTGTAGTCGAGGAACAGGCGTAGGAGGCGGTAGTACTCGGCGTGGACATCTTCTCCGAGATGATGTGAGATTGTGGCACTGGTGGCAGTCGCGGCATTGGAGAGATCGTCGAAGCCACTGGCTAGCGTCTGTCCCACGGCGGCGGCGGCCTCCGGCAGCGTTCCCTGGAGGAGTTGCGGCGTCGGCAGAGTGGTCGGGAGGTATAATGGCTGTGGCGCTGTTCTTGGGTCGAATCCAGAAAAATGCCAGCCCCCCGCGGCGAAATCGGCATTTGGTGTGGCGACGGCAAATGCAGGTGCAGGTTCGGGCTTGGGTGTCAACATCATCAGGGTCTGGAGCACGTGGAACGGCATCGACTCCAGATCCTCCTCCGTGTACTCGGTGTGGGAGTCCAAAAACCCCATCCCGGCGGCGGGGTTTTGGGTGGCCGCCGCCGCATTGGCATTTGCATTGGGCGCGCCGCCTGTGGGCAGCTGGTACCTGGCCTCCGAAAGCATTCCATACGGATGGGGCGGACAATATGGCGAAAGCGCCAGTTGTAGTGGTGGTGGCGATGCCGTTCCGGCCTCGAGGCCGCGATTGTGCTGGGCGGCTGCTGCGGCATTGTGCGTGCCGAAATCCACCGGAGGGATTTGGGCGCCTTCTTCGGTCTTGGGTGTTAGCAGGGTTGACTGGAGTACCTGGAATTGGCGGCTCTCCTCGTCGTGGTCCTCCACTGGCTCCGGTTTGGGGACGACCATCGGCGGCGGAGGAGGAGGCACGGCCGCAGGGGTGGAGGTCAGAGGGAAAGGAGCTGCTGAACCGCTCATGGAAGTGAGGAGCGAGTAATGGTGGTGGTGACTGACCGGAACGGGCCACGGCATTTTGGGCGTGAAGCCAAAGAAGTTGGGAGGGGCAAAAAGCTCGCACTTTTTTCTCACACTGGCTTTGCACGAGAAAAAGGGGTAGCCGTGAGAAGCATCGGAACCCAACGAGATGCCCCCACGATGAAACGATACTAGCAGAGTAGCGAGCTGGCCGGTGGTCAAGGACGGGAAACGACGCGTGTGCGGCAGGAGCGCTGAGAGGTGTGAGGAGCCTCGAACGAGCACTAGTTTTTCGCCTTGCTGATGCCCGATGGGTGCTTTGATTTTGTTGCAGGGTCACTGCACATCCTCCGACCTCTGCCCTTTTCGGGCAAAACTGTGGAGGGGGTGGTTGGCATGGTTGTCGTGAGGCTCCTGACTTGGGACAATATTTGGTTTAAAGTCTCTTTACCTCGACAATTTCTCACAAAATCGGTTTCATTTATAAGTTCACCTGATATCTTTTAATAATTAAAAAAAATCATCTTTGCTAATCGAAATAGAAACACGGGAGATGATGAGTCATCCAGCTCATGTCAAGTGTTTTACTTGTAAGCCATTTCAGCTTTTATTGGTTTGTTAGAGCTGAGAGAATATTTATAACCTCATACTTTTCTCCCACTACTTTCGGTTACTCTCTCATTAATGATTATTAATAGAGGCCATAAAAAGGGATAATAACAATAAGTAAATGGATATTCTTAACGCTAGAATACTTGCTAGGAAATAAAAGACTGAAAGGAAAAACACCAACAAAAGGAAATCTCGACCAACATAAACAAACAAACTGGCATGAAAAAAAACGACGGAAAAGTAAAATACTTAGGAGTATTAATAGTATAAATAAACCCAGGTCGAACCCCCCCCCCCTCCTTTGCCTTCGTGGTATTTATCTTATTGCGCATTCTACTCATTTTCCCACATCGAGGGAAAGAATATTCACAATTATATGCTTACAAAGGGCCCGTTTGGCTTCAAGTGGTTGAAGCCAACGTGTGAAATTAAAAACAAGAAATTGAAAATGAGGATTACGACTATAATGTCACATGTTTGGTTGAGCATTGTCCTAGACCATGATTTTATTTGGTGATGGTTTGGTAGAGAGTAATTTTTTGCCATATCCATGAGTATATCTCATTGTTAACTGACTTTTAGGAGCAGAAAGTTTGTCTGTAATTGTCCCAAGACGGTAAAATAGTGCATCAACACAGCAAAGAGCTAGCACGGATTGGGCACAGTTGGTTTTCCTATTTTTGCTGTAAATTGATACTTATCGTTGAGATTGCCATAAGTCATGTGTATATCTTATTGTTAACTGACTATTAGGAGCATAAAGTCTATTTGTAATTGTCCCAAGACGGTAAAATTTTGCATCAACACAACAAAGAGTTGGCACGGAAAATGGACTGTGCCCAATTTGGGGTCAGTTGGTTTTCCAATTTTCACAGTACTTTGATACTTATCGTTGAGATTGCCATAGTCATGAGTATATCTTATTGCTAACTGACAATTAGGAGCAGAAAGTCTATCTGTAATTATACCAAGACGGCAAAATGTTGCATCAACATAGCAAAGAGCTAGCACGGAAAACGGATTGCGCCCAATTTGGGCGCAGTTGGTTTTCCTATTTTCACTGTAAATTGATACTTATCGTTGAAATTGCCATATTCAAGAGTATATCTTATTGTTAACTGACTATTAGGAGCAGAAAGTTTGTCTGTAATTATCCCAAGACAATAAAATGTTGGATCAACACAGCAAAGAGCTGGCACAGATTGGGCATAGTTGGTTTTTCAATTTTCGCTGTAAACTCATACTAATCATTGAGATTGCCAGAGTCATGTGCATATCTTATTGTTAACTGACTATTAGGAGCATAAAGTATATTTGTAATTGTCCCAAGACAGTAAAATGTTTCATCAACACAGCAAAGAGATGGCATAGAAAATGGACTGCACACATTTTGGAAGCAGTTGGTTTCACTATTTTCACTGCAAATTGATACTTATCGTTGAGATTGCCATAGTCATGAGAATATCTTATTGTTAACCGACTATTAGGAGAAGAAAGTCTGTCTGTAATTGTCCCAAGATGGAAAAATGTTGCATCAACACAACAAAGAGCTGGCACAAAAAATGGACTTCGCCCAATAAGGGAGTGGTAGGTTTTCCTATTTTTGCTGCAAATTGATACTTATCGTTGAGATTGTCATAGTCATGAGTATATCTTATTCTTAACTGACTATTAGCAGTAGAAATTTTATCTATAATTGTCCCAAGACGGTAAAATGTTGCAACAACATAGCAAAGAGCTGGCACGAAAAATGGACTGCACCCAATTTGGGTGGAGTTAATTTTCCTATTTTCACTGTAAATTGATATTTATCGTTGAGATTGCCATAGTCATGAGTATATCGTATTGTTAACTGACTATTAGGAGCAGAAAGTTTGTCTGTAATTATACCAAGATGATAAAATGTTGGATCAACACTAGTAAAGAGCTGGAACGGATTGGGCATAGTTTGTTTTCCAATTTTTGCTGCAAATTCATACTTATCGTTGAGATTGCCATAGTCATGTGTATATCTTATCGTTAAGTGACTATTAGGAGCATAAATTCTATTTGTAATGGTCCCAAGATGGTAAAATGTTTCATCAACACAACAAACAGTTGGCACGGAAAATGGACTTGCACAATTTGGATGCAGTTGGTTTTCCTATTTTCACTGCAAATTGATACTTATCGTTGAGATTGCCATAGTCATGAGTATATCTTATTATTAACTGACTATTAGGAGAAGAAAGTATGTCTATAATTGTCCCAAGATGGCAAAATGTTGCATCAATACAATTGATAGCAAAGAGCTAGCACGGAAAATGGACTGCGCCTCATTTGGGCGTAGTTGGTTTTCCTATATTCACTGCAAATTTATACTTATCGTTGAGATTGTCATTGTCATGAGTATATCTTATTGTTAACTGACTATTTAGAGCATAATGTCTGTCTGTGATTGTCCCAAGATGGTAAAATGTTGCATCAACACAGTAAAGAGCAGGACGGAAAATAGACTACGCCCAATTTGGGTGCAGTTGGTTTTCTTATTTTCACTGTGAATTGATACTTATCATTGAGATTGCCATAGTAATGAGTATATATTATTGTTAACTGACTATTAGGAGCAGAAAGTCAATCTATAATTGTCCCAAGACACTAAAATGATGCATCAACACAACAAAGAACTGGCACGGAGCACGGTATGTGTACTATCCTATCTCTATTCTTGTTCACGTTTCCACTCACATCATCTTTATTCTTGGTGTATGGCATGTGTACTGTCCTATCTCTTACTCCCATAACAAGAGGAAATAAGCATTTGGTTGCAGTCCAAATATAGATTTCTTCCCATTCCAAGAGTAGAGATGGTACATCCCACATTTCCAGTACACCTACAAATCTAAACTGAAATGTGCATCACATGCCTCTACATCATGAACATCTCAATATCGAGGTTACTTCCATGAAAAACTGGTCTCGAACCCACTTGGGTCATCATACAATCCTTAGTCATCTCCTTAGGTCTATAGGGTATCGGCACTTTTAGGGTCATCCCTCTTCTCTTATGCATCAGAGAGTGCCATCCTCATTTGCCCCTTGGGTCCCATGAGTTCATGAAGGTGATCAATCTCCCAACCCATGGCCCTCAAACAATGATAGTTGTTACCTCCCGACCCTATGGTCATGTGCAACTAGGGAATTAGGCAACTCCTACTTCCATCGGTCTTATCCCTACCTGACCCTAGGATAGACTTAGGATTCTAACATAGTACATATCCAACTTGAAACCTTACCCAAGTCTCCATCATCTCTCATGGAATTTGTGATCTGATTTACATCCTTTCATAGGGATCATGGCAACCTACTTACCTCGGTCAGGGCCCCATTCTGGTTACCTCCATGGTAACTCATCCACATGCACTTAGAGATGGTTATCTATGGGTTTGTAGGTTCATTCTCTTACTATGTCTCTCCACTTAGCTTCTCAAGATTCTATGAGACCTCTTAGGGTTTCCTCAAACCCAACAAAAGGGTCCTCTCCCAGGATGGGAGGAAACTATCTCTTGATAGAAACAAAGGTCACAAATGTCCTAGGGTTTACATCAAGATGAGTATGCTTAACCCTGTCAAACTACTAAGGCACATAGCTAGCAAGCGGACCACTTACTAAACCATGCTAGGTCTCCATGGTAGGTCCTACTTGTTCTCATTCCTCAGCATTGGACCAACATCATACATACATAGGTCACCAACCTACATATGAGGGGTTCATCAACCATATACCTTAATCCAAGGGGTTTCCCATTCCTCTAAATATGAGAAGTGTCATGCTCAAATCTATGGAAACTCAAATCGCATAATGAGCATCAAGTACACCCAGCACTACTACTTCCCCTCTTAGGTCTAGGAACTCTAGGTTCAACTTTCTGATGTCCAACTGCATGCTCAACCCTGTAACCACGTACCAAGCATGTTCAAGGTATGGTATGCACTTCCTATTATCCTTCTACTCGAGTAACACCTCAAAGTTGAGTCCTCCTCAAGGACAGCCAAATAGGTATAAGGCCTCACAACTTGTTACCAAGACTCCTCAGGGTCTAAGGAACTCTTCTTCCTATCCTTAGAAGGCCAGCACTTACGTCCTCTGCTCATAGGTACCAACAGCTTCATCCTCTCTCTAGGGTTTGGTTCCTCTAAAGGCAACCAAGATACCATAAGCCTACAGGGATCATGCACGAGGCAACCGCAACCATCCACTTAGGTCGCATCATCCTCAACTCCTCAGGGTTCCTCCTAACTCGGAGTCTAAACTTCCAACCTTCTAGCTTGGGCCCTGCTCTCTCTCTCTAGAGCTTAGCCCTACAAACAACCGTATTACTATAGGTCCTCTCTCGAAGTTGGATCAAGCTTACCAGCATACACCTACATGGGTGAAACCTATGTTTGCTCCAGATTATCTATAGCTCCTTATGCTCATCTCATAAGCTATCCATCATACTCTCCTGGACAGGGTTTTAGCCTACTGTCAGTACTACTGATGTACTCTGGGTGCATACTATTCCATGCTCATATAAGCCCATAGGGTTTCTATATGGTCATCACTAACCTCATCAATGAATGAGTTATCCTTCACTCTACCATGCACAACCCTTCCCAAGGTTGGGTCGCCAAAGGTACTAGGTCATCCGACCTCACATGGCTCATATTGTCATGGGTATCCAAACCAAAAGCATGTCCACCCACACACCTGGTCTACCATGCCATCTAACCCATTGTGTCATCTAACCACCACTTAGGGTTAGGGTTAACATCATCCTCAGAGGGTGTGCCAGGTCTCTACCTTTAATGGAGATCTCTGCCTCTAAGACCAACTTTCTAGTTGTCCTCCTGACCAGAGGGTCTAACCTCATGTCTCTCCTGAGGGCATGACAACACATGTCAAACGACCTAAGCATGCAGCTATTCTTTAGTTTACGCTTAAACTAATAAGTTTATGTCCATGACATCTTATTTGCATGTTTTTATTAATTTTGGTGGAGGATTCTTTAACCTTATCATGCATACCCTCTCCTCCAGAGGGTGAGGAAAAGAGAGAAAAACCCCAAACATCAGAATCTTAACAGAATTAGGGTTGAGAAGGGACGAAAATAGATGAGAGAGTCCTAAAGGTATTTTATTTCGAGTCAGTTCCTAAGATATTGGCCAGGCAGTCACACTGATCCGGGAGTCCTCGTATTCTGACTAGTGGTGTAGAGGAAAATATTGCCAGCCCTCGAACATGATCCTTTTGTAGACACCTTTGTCTTTCAGAAAATCCTCTAATAACTCCCTTGGGTTCTACAGAGTTTGTAAAATTTAATAATTACTAAAGATTAAATGAGAAACCAATGCTCTGATCCCAAATGTAATGACTCCACCTCCTGGTAACCCCCAATTAAGGGAGACCAAGAGGTCAGAGCCATTATCTTGATTTCCCAGATCAAAGGTTCGACAAATAAACATTAATAATTATTAAATTCTACCATGACTATATTGAAAGCTGGAATAAAATAAAACTTTGCATACGTTTTTCAAAACTTAGATTTCTAACTTCTATCCACATCTGGACTCTATTCTAACTAATCTTTCTTGCACTTTATTTCTTAATTTCACAATATGTCACTTTACTATTTGTCCTTTTCAATTTGTACCTAAAACGTCGACAAACAAAACGTCAGTCAGCATAAATGAATATGCCAGTATGTGGGGACAAACAAAATATCACACGTAAGGCTAACAACCTATTTATCACAATCAAGGTAATTAACAATTCAATTTACGTTTTCAATGTGTCAATCTCCACCGCTTTAGCTATAACTCGGCCAAGCAGGCACTCTTCTTCACAAGGAATCAAACCCCTAGAAGAACATGCAAGAAAGGTAGGATCTTGAGCTCTAAAGGAAGTTTTACCATGGAACAACAGAGTTTCGACCTAGAGAAAGGTCTAAGGAAGAAGAAGAGCAAGAAAAATAGAGAAGGAAGGAAGAAAACAAGTTGCCTTGTTTGAAAACCCTAGAAGATGACCTTAGAAACCCTAGGTAGGGCTAAATGGAGCTCTAGGAGACCTTCTTCTCCAAAAAGAGGTTGTCTTCTACCTTAGACCACTTTATTCTGCAGCCAAATAGAGCAAGGTCCATTCTCTAAGCTAGAGGAAAGAGGGAGTGAGAAATGATTTCGATTTGGAGATAGGAAGGGGTATATATAGCTTCATGGATAAGGATTAAGGGGTCAAGCATGAGGTGCCCATGAGCTTTCCATGTGTCCATAGCCTAGAGCTTCTATGTCCATGCAACATCTCCCTCACTTGCCACCTGCACTTTCTCTCCTTTATCTATACATTTATCCTTATCTTTATCCTTATTGTTATCTTGACCCTTATCCTTATCTTTATCTTTACCATTACTCTTATCCTTATCCATAAAGGGGGAAACCCCTAAAATGTCCTTGAAGAGGAACACCTCCAAACCAAGAACAACTAGGAGCCCCATAGCCCCAAAAAGTTGAGAATGATAAGGAAACCTATAAGGATCATAATTCTTGTGAAAATATACAAAGAAAACCTCCCAATTGGGTAAATTACAAAAAAGTCCAGAATGTACATAAAATTTCATAACTTGCTCAAACAATCCAAATTGGACCAAATTTGAAACTTAAGCTTGTCTTATGATTCCAAAGAATATCACAAGGTTATATTAAGGTTATAATCATTCAATTATGGTAATTAAGCTTGTTCAATACTTTAAGCAAGTTCACGGGCCTTACAGCTATAAACCCCTAACAAGGATTTTGCCCCAAAATCCTACGCAAAGAGAGATGGGTACTTTCTATGCATCTCATTCTCTAGTTCCCACATGGCTTCCTCTATGCCACGATGATGCCATAAAACCTTTACTATACTACATCTTTCTTCTTTAGCTTCTTCACTCTCCTATCCAGGATCAACATTGGACCTTCAACATAAGATATATCCTCATCTAACTCCGCCTCTACTGGTTGGATTGTCTGCTTTGTATCTGAATGGCATTTCCTTAGCATGGATATGTGAAAAACATTATGTAACCTGTGTAGATCTGGTGGTAACTCCAACTTGTATGCCACTTTTCCAACACGAGCTAAGATAGGGTATGGTCCCATAAATCTAGGAGCCAACTTACCCTTCTTTCCAAACCTTAGCACACCTCTCTAAGGAGAGACTTTGAGATATACTCTATATCCCACTTAGAACTCAATTGGTCTGTTTCGATTATCTGCATAAGATTTCTTCCTATCCTGGGTTGCTTTCAACTGTTGTTGTATCACTTTAATCTTTTCTGTAGTCTGTTGTACTATCTCAAGGCCCAAAAGTTGATATTCACTGATCTCATACCAACAAAGAGGAGACCGACAACATCTCCCATATAGAGCCTCATAAGGAGCCATATATATGCTTCTCTGGTAGCTATTGTTATAAGCAAACTCTATCAAACTGAGATGTATACCCCAACTACCAAGAAACTCCAAGACACATGCTCTCAAGAGATCCTTTAAGGTTTGAATAGTCCTTTTAGACTAGCCATCTGTCTACAGATGGAAAGCTGTGTTGAACCTCAGTTGTGTTCCCATTGCTGAATGTAGACGTTCCCAAAAATGACTTGTGAATTGTAGACCTCTGTTAGAAACTATAGTCACTGACATGCCATGTAGACGGACTATCTCATCAACATATACTTGTGCCAACTTCTCTGCTGTAAAAGTCATCTTGACTGGTAAAAAGTGAGCTGACTTAGTCAATCTGTCCACCGCCACCCATATGGAATCATGACCCTTGGCTATCCTAGGAAGACCAACCACAAAGTCCATGGTAATATTATCCCATTTCCACTGCGGTATTGGCAAAGTTTGTAATGTTCCTATAGGTTTTTGGTGTTCAGCCTTCACCTACTGACAAACTGAACATCTGGCAATGAAATCTACCACATCACGCTTTAGACCTAGCCACCAATATAAGTCCTTCAAGTTTTGGTACATCTTGGTACTTCCAGGATGCATTGCATACATCAAGGAGTGAGCCTCCTCAAGTACCATCTTCCTCAACCCCTCAACATCAAGAACTACTGTCATGTTGTGGAAACAAACTGTATCGTCATCTACCTCATGGAAGCCATCATACTTTTTACTGCCAATTCCTGATTGGATATTATATATCATAATATCATTTTGTTGTGCATCATGGATCTATTGTCTCAAGGTAGGTTTGACTTGTAACTCTGCCAACAGACCTACCAATGAGGAAACTTCCAGGTGTATATTCATTTGGCGAAGAGACACTACCATATCCCTCTTGTGGCAAACCAAGGAATACATTTTTGCATTATTTGCATATGAGGATGAAGACGACTTCCTACTCAAAGCATCAACTACCACAATTGCCTTCCCTGGATGGTTGTCTACTGAATCATAATCCTTAATCAACTCCATCCATCTCCTTTGCCTTATATTCAACTCTTGTTTTGAGAAGATATATTGTAGATTCTTGTGGTAAGTGAAGATCTGACACTTTTCTTCATAAAGGTAGTGTCTCCAAATATTTAAGGCATGGATCACTGCTGCAAGCTCCAGATCATGTGTTGGGTAAGTCTCGTCGTGTTTCTTAAGTTGTAGAAAGCAAAAAAAAACAAATTTTATTCCGCATCAACATGCATCCCAACCCAATTTTTGAAGCATCACAAAAGACAACATAGCCTTTCCCTTGCTCTGGAAGCACTAACACCGGTGCACTGGTCAACTTTTCTTTCAACAGCTGAAAAGAAAGTTGACACTTGTCACTCCAAGCAAAACGAACATCCTTCCTTGTTAACCTAGTTAGGGATAATGCTACAGAACTTAAATCCTTGATTAACCTTATGTAGTAGCCTACCAAACCTAGGAAACTGTGAATCTTTTTCGGTGTCTTTGGTTGTTCCCATTCTAGTATAGACTCCACTTTCTTGGGGTCAACACAAACATCTTTAGTAGATATAATATGGCCTAGAAAAGATACTTCAGATAACCAGAATTCACACTTGCTGAACTTAGCATATAGCTAATGTTGTCTCAATAAAGTCAATGCCTGGCGAAGGTGTTGCTCATGTTGTTGACTATCCTTGGAGTATATTAGGATATCATATATGAACATGACCACACACTAATCAAGATAAGATCTAACACCCTATTAATTAGATCCATAAAAACTGCAGGTGCATTGGTTAGCCCAAATGGCATCACCACAAACTCATAATGACCATACCTAGTCCTAAAGGCTGACTTAGGTATGTCATCTGCCTTAATCCTCAATTGATGGTAAACTGACATGAGGTCTATCTTTGAAAACACAGTAGCACCTCTCAACTGATCAAAAAGATCATCAATCCTTGGAAAAGGATACTTATTCTTTATCGTCATTTTGTTTAACTGACGATAGTGTATACACAACCTCATGGAACCGTCTTTCTTCTTGACAAACAACACGGGAGCACCCGAAGGGGAAGTGCTCGGCCTGATAAAACCCTTCTGTAATAGTTCTTGTAACTATTTCTTTAACTCCTACATCTCTATTGGCACCATTCTGTATGGTGATTGTGCTATGGGTTGTGTTCTAGGATAAAGATTGATCTCAAAGTCAATCTCTCTAGGAGGGGGAACTCCAAGAAACTCATCTAGAAAAAGATCTTCAAACTCCCATACCACTGGTACCTCCTGGATAGTAGGACCTCTCACCTTGGTATTCACAACATGGGCTAAGAAAGCTTCACATCCTTGTTTCATCAATCGCTCCGCTACCATAGCTAACATCAAATAGGTAGGAAGAATCTTCCTATCACCTTGGAAAACCCATTGTACCTCTCCATCATGGAACGTTGCTACCTTAGTGCTACAGTCCAAGATTACCTTGTAGTTTTCCAAGGTATCCATCCCTAGGATCACATCAAAACCATGCATGACAAGTGGTAAAAGATCCACTTGAATGTTATGTTTAGAAAAAGAAAGAACACAAGAAGAGCACACTCTCACAATTCGGCGGAACCAACTAAAGGAGTCTCTAGTCACAGGCTATCAGATCTATAACTAACAGGTTTATAACAACTATCTATCACCTCTCTGGTGATAAAAGAGTGTGTTGCACTGGATCTACTAGCACAGATACAAAATAAGAAGCATACAAATCAGAATGAAATAACTCCATCTGAATTGTCACGACTTGTGGGTTGACTACTGCTTCTGGTTGGCTCATGGCATAGAACCTCATCGTCGTCTGCTGTCATCCACATCCTTGGCTAGTCTGTCCAGAGGATCTTGTCTGTGATGCTTGATTGTGTCCTCTACCACTGCCACTACTGAAATGTCTATGTTGTGATCCTTGTTGACTCTACCTTGGATGTTGGGTCACTTCCTCAACCTTCATAGGGCAATTCCATCTAATATGTCATGTCTATCCACATTGGTGACACACTCGATTATCACTCTGTGGTCTAAATGACCATGTAACTGAGACAGATGATGAGCTATGAGCTCATGTTAGTGGAAAATTGTGACCTCTATTGTGGGCTCTGATCTCCAAACCATGATATAATCACGATTTAAACTTAGCGGAAGCGAATCGATTAACAGCGGAAGACAGAAATCACGGGAAATTAAAACTTTTCGAGACAAGAGCTTGAATCCTTAAAAGCTTCTTTCATAACAAGAGATAAACTGTTTACATCTCATGATAATTACTTCTTGAGTAATTATATACATCAAGATAAAAAATCTCAAGAACTCATAACAAAAGACTCCAAGACCTGAGAGTACAGAGGACACATAGGACTGAATCTAACTACACCACATGGCAGGCTAAATCTCCACCTGAGATTTACTGCTGCTGTTGCTGGGACTGGTCACCTGTAGACCTGTTCCTCCGTCCTCGACGTCCACCTAAAAAGTTGAAGTCTACGGGGTGAGACAATTGTACATAATTGTCCCAGTGAGAGTTATAACTCTCTGCCAGAAGCTTTATTATAAAATCAAAGAATAACTTAAGCAGTAAAAGCTTACAAAGTATTCAATAGCAGATGCAGTTGTAAACAAGAGTTCAACATTTATCAAGCATGAAGAACATATGCACTATACAGTGTAACATCAATCAACTAACTCGTAGTTATCTCTAACAGGTATACTACGCTGTAAAGTATGTTTTTCAAACATTACTTTTATGCCCTGTGGAGATGAGGTTTACCACTCATACCCCAACCAATCACTGCTAAGTGCCTCGGTATCATACTAGGTCATCGAAAGAGCCGGATTCTCATGACCTTCACCTTCCTCAGTCAGTAAGAGGATCACTCGTAGGACATCTTGTGTCTCTACAATAATAGCTCACCAGGGTAATCTGGTCCTTCGCTATTTTAGAGTTACAGTGGCGTTCTGTACTCTCTTCGTCATCAGGAGATTTCATGTTTATCTTCCACTGATATGGATATCTGTGCTTTCTTCATCATCAGGAGGTTTCATGTTTACCATCCAATGATACGGTATGGGAAAAGTAGTGAAGGATTGACGGATTACATATCTACATCAAATCCCTACACTAGGATGTAAGGTTCTACACATCCATGTACCCCACATACTCAACAATATGTGATCCAGAAGTTCCAGTAGGAAAACCTGTTTCACCATCATTTGATCTCTGACAATGATGGATCTATGATCAGGGCTCTACATTTCACTTGATTAGTTAGGTACATTTAGTATTCTTTTACATCATACATTGTTCTTCAAACAATAACACTAGCATAACAGCTATAAAAGTAGAATACTAAATGCAACAAACCTAACTCACATCAATCATCATTTCTCAGTATACTCATCACAAGTCATCTCTAAAGCATGACCTTGATGGTATTCATGGCTCTCACAGCCCATTAAATCATAGGATGCCACTGACAAGACATCAAGATATTTTACTATTCATAAAGCTAACAACATGCTATCAATGAATATAGTATCATCATCCATACCTGGATATGATCACCTTCATATCAGAACCTGCATGGTTAATTAAACTAATAAAGGTAATTCAAAACAATGATTATACTTTCCACTCTTTTCATAAGAGCTAAGTTCTTTGATTCTTATCAAATAGAGTTTAATACTCATATAACATGTCATCACCTTTGAATTAGGGTTTACTATTCACATTACATGTCATTACCCTTGAATTAGGGTTTACTATTCACATTACATGTCATTACCCTTGAATTAGGGTTTACTATTCACATTACATGTCATTACCCTTGAATTAGGGTTTACTATTCACATTACATGTCATTACCCTTGAATTAGGGTTTACTATTCACATTACATGTCATTACCCTTGAATTAGGGTTTACTATTCACATGGTGAATTGAACTCATAACATCATTATGTATGAGGAACATCATCATCGATGCTCCCAAATTAGCTTAAGATTCATCATATATCATAATTAGGGTTTCCATGATCTCACATAGGTGGATCATACCCTAATCATGCACATTCATGTGTATTGAAGGTTCTTTACTTGAGTTTCCACCCTAAAGGGGTACTTTCTCTCTCTTAAGGTACTTTCTCTCTCTTAAGATACTTTCTCTCTCCTCATACTAGTAGATGGTGATAACACCACTCTAGATCAAGTTGGGTTAAGTCCTCATGGGCTAACATAAGCCAAAACATCACTATCATGTGATTAGGGTTTGATTTGAACAAGGTATTACTCAATTGAACCCTTCAAGGGTATTTTGGTAATTCACCCCATTGATCACCATCATGGTTCAATTCATTAGTCACTTAATCCCTTAATATCCTAGGTTATCATTAGGGTTTATATTAGAGCATCATTGAACCATTTACACCTTCAATTGATTAAGTGAAATCAACCTTTGAAAACCTCAAACGGTTTCAACCTTCAACCTCCAAACGGTTTGAGACCGTTTGGATGAGTTGACCGCTTGCTAGGGTTGACTCCAAGACCGTGTGACCTTCAAGGTCATTTTCCCAAACCGTGTGAGGGTGTAGACCATTTAACAAGTTTGACTTCAAGACCGAGAGGGCTTACACGGTTTGAGACTGTTTGATGTCTCTCGATCTTGAGATCGTTTGAGTCCAAACGGTCTTGAGACCGTTTGGCCCCAAACGGTCTTGAGACCGTGAGGCCTCACACGGTCTTGCGACTGTGTGACCTCAAACGGTCTTGAGACCGTGAGGTCTCAAACGGTCTTGAGACCGTGTGACCTCAAACGGTCTTGAGACAGTTTGGTCCACTTGGTCTCAAACCGTTTGGACCTCCAACATGGTTCAATGATTTCAATCGTTTATGATTATCAATGTTGAAGCCTCCAAATGGTCAAAGCCATGGTAACCACTTATATATTGAGTTAATTAGGATTATGTTTAACCAATTGGTCACTCAATTGACCCTCAACTGTTATCCAATTAGGGTTGAAGTTGATTCAATTAAGGTCCATCAACGTTCAACCATCAACACTCAACCATGTGCATCAACACAAGGTTGAACCCTTCAATTGAGCTCCAATTGGGCCCAAACTTGGCCCAAACGGTCTTGAGATCGTGTGGATGAACTCCACACGGTCTTGAGACCGTTTGCCCAAGATTTCATCAAAATCTAATGTGATTTGATAGAGGTTGAACCTTGATTGAGTCTCAATTCAGTATTTTTGATTAATTCAATAACCCATTACAATTGGGCCCTCAATTGATTAAATTACCTCAACCCTAGACCTCCAAACGGTCTTGGGTTGTCACCACACGGTCTTGAGACCGTTTGGTTGATCCCCAAACGGTCTTGAGACCGTTTGGGTCAATCAACCCAAAAACACTAAGTTATTTATTGAGATTTCAGTACTGATTTCAATTAGGGTTTACCCTAGTAATCATCCTTCAATTCTTAGCTCGTTTGGAATTAGTCCATAAAATTTGGTGATTTGTTAATCAACATTATTTTGAACAGTAATCTCATACGGTCAATGCTTGGTCAACGTTCTTACACGGTCATGAGACCGTTTTCCCAAAAAGGGCGATTTCAACAGATTGGAAATCAGGAGTAAAATTCAATTAAAGTTATTCATTAAAAAGGTCATATCTCACGATTCCTTTGGAGTTATCATCTCAAATTTTGTGGGTGATTAACCTACATAATTATGAACAGAAATATTACACGGTCCATGCTCGGTCAACGCGGCTAAACGGTCTTGAAGACCGTTTTCCCTTACACGGTCTTAAGACCGTTTGCGCACCAAACAGTTTTGCAAACCGTGTGAGCACTTGGAGGAGACCGTTTGGTAAAGTGAAAAGTAGTGGATTAACTTTGGAAATAACGTCTTCATCTCCTATCTCAGGAACAGCAAGGATTTCTCACGGATTTGCTTGCAAGGTAGCAAAGGAAGGTAGAGAAGAAGAAGAACTATCATCTAAAAGCATAAACGAGATGTATATAACAAAGCATAGGTTTAGAGTTATAAAACCCGCCTAAAGCTTGCTCCTTGAGCTCCAAGCTTTCGAGATACAAGCTTTTAATGGCGTCCTTGAGCTTCCACAGGTCGGCCAAGGTGAAACGTCCAGGGAAAGTCGAGAAGAGATGGCTAGAAAGGTAGAGCTATGTGAGCTAGCCATTAATTTGACCTTGAAATCGAGTTCTAACCATGAACTTAAGCAAAAGGGAGGATTCAAACCTATCTTTCCCTCCTTGGTCATCCTCCTGAGCTCCACAGATCCTATTTAGTCAGTTTGGGTGAATAGAACAGTGAAAGGAACGAAGGGAGGGTTTCCTTGCTAAGTGAAGTGGAGAGTATATATACTTGGGGTGAGATTTTCAACATAAGCTCATAAGTTCTCCATATTTTCAACTAAGTCCCTCCATCCTTCTATGCTCGTCCCTTCATATTAATTCTAAGGACAAACCTTCTTCTAAGGTCAATAAATGAGGGCAAAGAAGATCAACCTTTTAGTTAAGCATACACATAAAAGGCTATTGTACATACTCCTTGATTATTCCATCACAAAGGTGTTCTTCATTATATGATTATTCAATTGGAGTGACCTTTCATCATTTCTTATTTAAATAATGACAAGAGTCTTAAAAGATATTTTATATGATGTATTTTACAAGTTGCACCCCTCAAATTGGGTAAATTGTACTTTTCTCCAATTTAGGGTTTTCAAGCACCGGGATTGCTTCCACAGCTGCACCTTGGTGCCCAAGCTTGGGAGATCCCTAAAACCTTACCATCATCATTCTCATGATCTATCAACATCAGAGGAACATCTCAACATGTGCAATTTGCAAGTTAACCCTTCTAACTGGGTAATTTGCACATAGGTCCCTGTATTACAAAACAATGCTACAACCTTATATAAAAAGGAGCAAAACTGAAATATATGTATCTGAGAAACTTAATTACATGCCCAAAGTTAATCACAAGGATTTAATTACTTATTTAGGCAAAACATCTAGGGTTAACTCATAACCCAGGTCAGGGATGTTACAAATTATCCACCCCTTACAAGGATTTCGTCCTCGAAATCGATAAGACATTTTAAGAGAAAAGGGCAGGATACTTCCTTCTCATCTCATCCTCTAGTTCCCAAGTGGCTTCTTCAACACCATGGTGATTCCAGAGGACTTTCACAAGACTTATATCTTTCTTCTTTAACCTTTTAATTCTATTATCAAGGATTGACACTGGTCCCTCCTCATAGGATATATCATCATTCAATTCTACCTCCATAGGTTGTAGAACTGACTCGGTGTCTGGGTGACATTTCTTCAGCATAGAAATGTGAAACACAGGATGTAACCTCTGTAACTCTGGTGGCAGCTCTAGTCTATATGCTACCTTTCCAATCCGTTCAATGATTGGATAAGGCCCCATAAATCTAGGAGCTAACTTCCCTTTCCTTCCAAAACGAAGGACCCCTTTCCAAGGCGAGACTTTGAGATACACTCTGTCTCCAACCTGGAATTCTAAGGGTCTACGATGTTTGTCAGCATAAGATTTCTGCCTATCCTGTGTAGTCTTAATATGTTGTTGTATTACCTTAATCTTCTCTGTGGTCTGCTGCACAAGATCAGGACCTAACAACTGATGCTCACCAGTCTCATACCAGCACAAAGGCGATCTACATCGTCTACCATACAAGGCTTCATAAGGTGCCATATCAATACTATGTTGATAGCTATTGTTATAGGCAAACTCTATCAAGCTTAGGTGTAGATCCCAACTTCCGGTAAACTGGAGAACACATGCTCTCAACAGGTCTTCTAAGGTCTGTATGGTCCTTTCTATTTGTCCATCAGTCTGTGGATGAAAGGCCATACTACACCTTAGCTTGGTGCTTAAGGCTCTGTGTAACTGTTCCCAAAAATGACTTATAAACTGAGGACCTCGGTCAGAAACTATCATGACAGGAACTCCGTGCAAACGCACTATCTCTTGTACATACAACTGTGATAACCTTTCAGCAGAAAAGGTTGTTTTGACAGGTAAGAAGTGCGCTGTCTTTGTCAACCTATCTACCACTACCCAAATGGAATCATGTCCTTTGTTTGTCCTTGGTAGACCAACAACGAAGTCCATGGTCACATGGTCCCACTTCCACTGTGGTATGGATAAAGGTTGCATTGTTCCTGCAGGCTTCTGGTGTTCAGCTTTAATTTGTTGACACACAGGACACCTCAGAACAAACTCTGCAACATCTTTCTTCATTCCAGGCCACCAATATAGTTCCTTTAAATTATGATACATCTTGGTGCTTCCTGGATGCATAGCATACATCGAAGAATGAGCTTCTTCCAGGACTAACTTCCTTAAGTTATCCACATCCGGCACTATCATCCTTCCATTATAACAGGCTACATGATCATCCGAGTCATGGAAACCATCTTGCTTCTCATTTCCATACTCTGATCTGATCTGCTGAACTGCATCATCACCTTGCTGTACTTCCTTAATCTGCTCTCTTAAGGTAGGTTTAATATGCATCTCAGCTAACAACCCGGCTAACAATGACACCTTCAACTGTACATTGTCTTGCCTTAAAGAGATAAACATATCTCTCTTAGAGCACACTAAAGAGTTTAGTTGTGCCCTATCCATGGTTGATGTTGCTGATTTCCTACTCAAGGCATCTGCAACAACATTGGCCTTGCCTGGATGGTAATCAATCGTACAGTCGTAGTCCTTGATTAACTCCATCCAACGACGTTGCCTCATGTTAAGCTCGTGCTGAGAGAAGATATACTTAAGGTTCTTGTGGTCTGTGAAAATCTGGAATGTTTCTCCGTAGAGATAATGTCTCCAGATCTTCAAGGCATGAACCACAACAGCTAACTCCAGATCGTGTGTTGGATAATTCTCCTCGTGTTTCTTAAGCTGTCGGGAAGCAAAAGAAATCACTTGTTTATCCTGCATCAACACACATCCTAGTCCATTCTTGGAAGCATCACAGAAAACTACATATCCTTTTCCTTGTTCAGGTAGTACAAGCACATGTGCACTTGTCAACCTCTCCTTCAACAACTGGAAAGACTGTTGACACTTATCACTCCAAGAAAAAGGAACATCTTTCCGGGTCAACTTGGTCAAAGGTAAGACTATAGAACTAAAGTTCTTAATGAACCTTCGATAATAACCGGCTAACCCCAAGAAACTTCGAATCTCCGTCGGTGTCTTCGGTTGTTCCCATTGTAGAATAGATTCTACCTTTGTAGGGTCAACACGAATTCCCGAGGCAGATATCACATGTCCAAGAAAAGATACCTCCGGCAGCCAGAACTCACACTTGCTAAACTTAGCATACAACTTGTGTTCTCTTAGCAAGGTCAAAGCTTGGTGAAGATGCTGCTCATGCTGCTGCGCATCCTTACTATAGATCAGAATGTCATCTATGAAGACGACAACACACTGATCAAGGAAAGGTCGAAAAACTCTATTCATGAGTTCCATAAATGCAGCTGGTGCATTGGTTAGTCCAAATGACATAACCGTGAACTCATAGTGACCATACCTTGTCCTAAAGGCAGACTTGGATACGTCACTATCCTTAATACGAAGTTGATGATATCCAGACCTCAAGTCTATCTTGGAAAATACGGTTGCACCACGCAACTGGTCAAAGAGATCACCAATCCTCGGCAGAGGGTACTTATTCTTTATTGTTACTTTATTGAGTTGTCTGTAGTCGATGCACAACCACATTGACCCATCTTTATTTTTAACAAACAAGACCGGAGCACCCCAGGGTGAAGTGCTCGGTCGGATAAAACCCTTCTCAAGTAACTCTTGAAGCTGTTTCTTGAGTTCTGCCATCTCGGCAGGCGCCATTCTATACGGAGTCTGGGCTATGGGTTTCGTATCTGGAATCAGATTGATTTCAAAATCAATCTCCCGAGGTGGTGGTATACCAGGAAGTTCTTCAGGAAACACATCCTCGAATTCCCTGACTATGGGAACTTCAGCAGGATTGGAACTTTCCTTGGTAACATCTACCACATGGGCTAAGAATGCATAACATCCTTGCCTCAACAACTTATCAGCAACCATAGCTGACACAAGACAGGTGGGCAGAATCTTTCTTTCTCCTTGAAAGATCCATGTGTTGCTTTCATCAGCAAACACAACCAACTTGGACTCACAATCCAAGACAACTCTATACCTTTCTAAGGTATCCATCCCGAGGATTATATCAAATCCTTGCATATCAAGCGGTATAAGATCCACTTGAATGCGATGGTCAGAAAAGAAGAGGATGCAAGGAGAGCATGCCTCCTGCAAAACGGCAGACCCACTCAACGGAGTCTCCAACAACAAACTATCTTCCCTATGACTAACAGTCACATTGCAGTTACGAATCACTCTATGAGTGATGAAAGAGTGCGTAGCACCCGGGTCAATCAGAACAGATACAACACAGGATGTAGACATATCAGGATATAAAAGTTCCATCTGACCTGCCACTACCCGTGGATTGACCACTGCATCTGGTGGGTTCATAGCATAGAACCTCGTTGTCGCCTGGTGTTTAGGTGGTGCTGATGATCCAGCTTGAGACGCTTGTCCACGTCCTCGAGCTGCTCCTTGAGATTGCATTCTCTGAGATCCTTGTTGATTCTGTCTCGGAGGCTGTGTCACACTGACAGGCCTAGAACGGAAATCCTTCATCAAGTGTCCCACCTTACCACAGTTGTAGCATCTCCTCTCCTGTTGTTGTGGTTGGGGTGGTCCAGTAACTGACATTGATGCAGAACTGTGAGTCCCTTGAAGCGGTTGACTCCGTCCTCTACCCCTGCTTGGTGACCATTGAGTTTGAGAACTCGATCTGGGTGGTGGAGGGTTAGGTGCAGAGAATCTAGGTTTCTTAAAATCCCTAGATGAAGAACCCTGGAACTGTGGATATCTTTTCTGGGTTTCCCTCTTCTCAACCACAGATCTCTCTATCCTTCGGACTGACTCAACGAAGGTAGAGAATCTCTCTCGGTTTTCTAAGGCAGACACAGGGGTTGACATATCAGCATTCAAACCCTTCTCGAATCTCCTGATTCTTTCCTCATCTGTGGCAGCCATGTGCGGACAGAATCACAGCAATTCCATGAATTTAGCTTCATACTCGCTAATGTTCATCATGCCCTGCCTCAATCTCTCAAAATGAGAGATCTTCTCATCTAGGAAGGTCTTTGGAAAATATCTATTGATAAATTCCCGACGAAACTCTTCCCACGAGAACTCTATTCCAGGTCTCTTCTGCTCTTCCATGTTCCACCAGTGACCAGCACTGCCTTTGAGAAGATAGACAGCATGTCTAACCTTCTCAGCTTCCGGGATAATAAGAATCCTGAAAGCCTTCTCCAACTCTGTCAACCATAGGTCAGCATCTGCGGGGTCGGCAGTCCCAAAGTACTCGGTAGCTCCGACACGACGAATTCGTTCGAACGTCTTACCGATACCTTGTGCTTCAGGCTGGATAGGTGCCCTAGGTGTAGGCATGGGCATCCTGTCGGTTATGTGTGTCATGGCAGTCATGAACTGCCCGAACATTGTCTGTACAGCTGGGTTACCCATGTCGGCTGGGTCAAACTGGGGTGGCTCTTTTGGTGACTCTGGTGCAGGCTGTTCTATTCTTGGAACCCTTGCACCGCCTTGAGGTACACTAGCACTACTCTCTGCCACGTACTCATCATGAGGCTCAGCCATCCTTATGTATCTTCTTCTCCTGAGGAACAGAATATTCTATTAGATAAGGAAGGAGTACTAAAGATAGACTCGACATCCTAAGTCCTATGCCTCTGTAGACTCAACTCACCTAGAGCTCTGATACCACTAATTGTGGGCTCTGATCTCCAAACCATGATATAATCTCGATTTAAACTTAGCGGAAGCGAATCGATTAACAGCGGAAGACAGAAATCACGGGAAATTAAAACTTTTCGAGACAAGAACTTGAATCCTTAAAAGCTTCTTTCATAACAAGAGATAAACTATTTACATCTCATGATAATTACTTCTTGAGTAATTATATACATCAAGATACAAAATCTCAAGAACTCATAACAAAAGACTCCAAGACCTGAGAGTACAGAGGACACATAGGACTGACTCTAACTACACCACATGGCAGGCTAAATCTCCACCTGAGATTTACTGCTGCTCCTGGTGCTGCTGCTGCTGGGACTGGTCACCTGTAGACCTGTTCCTCCGTCCTCGATGTCCACCTAAAAAGTTGAAGTCTACGGGGTGAGACAATTGTACATAATTGTCCCAGCGAGAGTTATAACTCTCCGCCAGAAGCTTTATTATAAAATCAAAGAATAACTTAAGCAGTAAAAGCTTACAAAGTATTCAATAGCAGATGCAGTTGTAAACAAGAGTTCAACATTTATCAAGCATGAAGAACATATGCACTATACAGTGTAACATCAATCAACTAACTCGTAGTTATCTATAACAGGTATACTACGCTGTAGAGTATGTTTTTCAAACATTACTTTTATGCCCTGTGGAGATGAGGTTTACCACTCATACCCCAACCAATCACTGCTAAGTGCCTCAGTATCATACTAGGTCATCGAAAGAGCCGGATTCTCATGACCTTCACCTTCCTCAGTCAGTAAGAGGATCACTCGTAGGACATCTTGTGTCTCTACAATAATAGCTCACCAGGGTAATCTGGTCCTTTGCTATTTTAGAGTTACAGTGGCGTTCTGTACTCTCTTCGTCATCAGGAGATTTCATGTTTATCTTCCACTGATATGGATATCTGTGCTTTCTTCGTCATCAGGAGGTTTCATGTTTACCATCCACTGATACGGTATGGGAAAAGTAGTGAAGGATTGACGGATTACATATCTACATCAAATCCCTACACTAGGATGTAAGGTTCTACACATCCATGTACCCCACATACTCAACAGTATGTGATCCAGGATTTCCTGTAGGAAAACCTGTTTCACCATCATTTGATCTCTGACAATGATGGATCTATGATCAGGGCTCTACATTTCACTTGATTAGTTAGGTACATTCAGTATTCTTTTACATCATACATTGTTCTTCAAACAATAACAGTAGCATAACAGCTATTAAAGTAGAATACTAAATGCAACAAACTTAACTCACATCAATCATCATTTCTCAGTATACTCATCACAAGTCATCTGTAAAGCATGACCTTGATGGTATTCATGGCTCTCACAGCCCATTAAATCATAGGATGCCACTGACAAGACATCAAGATATTTTACTATTCATAAAGCTAACAACATGCTATCAATGAATATAGTATCATCATCCATACCTGGATATGATCACCTTCATATCAGAACCTGCATGGTTAATTAAACTAATAAAGGTAATTCAAAACAATGATTATACTTTCCACTCTTGTCATAAGAGCTAAGTTCTTTGATTCTTATCAAATAGAGTTTAATACTCATATAACATGTCATCACCTTTGAATTAGGGTTTACTATTCACATTACATGTCATTACCCTTGAATTAGGGTTTACTATTCACATTACATGTCATTACCCTTGAATTAGGGTTTACTATTCACATTACATGTCATTACCCTTGAATTAGGGTTTACTATTCACATTACATGTCATTACCCTTGAATTAGGGTTTACTATTCACATTACATGTCATTACCCTTGAATTAGGGTTTAATATTCACATGGTGAATTGAACTCATAACATCATTATGTATGAGGAACATCATCATCGATGCTCCCAAATTAGCTTAAGATTCATCATATATCATAATTAGGATTTCCATGATCTCACATATGTGGATCATACCCTAATCATGCACATTCATGTGTATTGAAGGTTCTTTACTTGAGTTTCCACCCTAAAGGGGTACTTTATCTCTCTTAAGGCACTTTCTCTCTCTTAAGATACTTTCTCTCTCCTCATACTAGTAGATGGTGATAACACCACTCTAGATCAAGTTGGGTTAAGTCCTCATGGGCTAACATAAGCCAAAACATCACTATCATGTGATTAGGGTTTGATTTGAACAAGGTATTACTCAATTGAACCCTTCAAGGGTATTTTGGTAATTCACCCCATTGATCACCATCATGGTTCAATTCATTAGTCACTTAATCCCTTAATATCCTAGGTTATCATTAGGGTTTAGATTAGAGCATCATTGAACCATTTACACCTTCAATTGATTAAGTGAAATCAACCTTTGAAAACCTCAAACGGTTTCAACCTTCAACCTCCAAACGATTTGAGACCGTTTGGATGAGTTGACCGTTTGCTAGGGTTGACTCCAAGACCGTGTGACCTTCAAGGTCATTTTCCCAAACCGTGTGAGGGTGTAGACCGTTTAACAAGTTTGACTTCAAGACCGAGAGGGCTTACACGGTTTGAGACTGTTTGATGTCTCTCGATCTTGAGATCGTTTGAGTCCAAACGGTCTTGAGACCGTTTGGCCCCAAACGGTCTTGAGACCGTGAGGCCTCACATAGTCTTGAGACTGTGTGACCTCAAACGGTCTTGAGACTGTGAGGTCTCAAACAGTCTTGAGACCGTGTGACCTCAAACGGTCTTGAGACCGTTTGGTCCACTTGGTCTCAAACCGTTTGGACCTCCAACATGGTTCAATGATTTCAATCGTTTATGATTATCAATGTTGAAGCCTCCAAATGGTCAAAGCCATGGTAACCACTTATAGATTGAGTTAATTAGGGTTATGTTTAACCAATTGGTCACTCAATTGACCCTCAACTGTTATCCAATTAGGGTTGAAGTTGATTCAATTAAGGTCCATCAACGTTCAACCATCAACACTCAACCATGTGAATCAACACAAGGTTGAACCATTCAATTGAGCTCCAATTGGGCCCAAACTTGGCCCAAACGGTCTTGAGATCGTGTGGATGAACTCCACACAGTCTTGAGACCATTTTCCCAATATTTCATCAAAATCTAATGTGATTTGATAGAGGTTGAACCTTGATTGAGTCTCAATTCAGTATTTTTGATTAATTCAATAACCCATTACAATTGGGCCCTCAATTGATTAAATTACCTTAACCCTAGACCTCCAAACGGTCTTGGGTTGTCACCACACGGTCTTGAGACCGTTTGATTGATCCCCAAATGGTCTTGAGACCGTTTGGGTCAATCAACCCAAAAACACTAAGTTATTTATTGAGATTTCAGTACTGATTTCAATTAGGGTTTACCCTAGTAATCATCCTTCAACTCTTAGCTCGTTTGGAATTAGTCCATCAAATTTGGTGAGTTGTTAATAAACATTATTTTAAACAGTAATATCATACGGTCAATGCTTGGTAAACGTTCTTACACGGTCTTGAGACCGTTTTCCCAAAAAGGGCGATTTCAACAGATTGGAAATCAGGAGTAAAATTCAATTAAAGTTATTGATTAAAAAGGTCATATCTCACGATTCCTTTAGAGTTATCATCTCAAATTTTGTGGGTGATTAACCTACATAATTATGAACAGAAATCGTACACGGTCCACGCTCGGTCAATGCGGCTAAACGGTCTTGAAGACCGTTTGCCCTTACACGGTCTTGAGACCGTTTGCTCACCAAACGGTTTTGCAAACCGTGTGAGCACTTGGAGGAGACCGTTTGGTAAAGTGAAAAGTAGTGGATTAACTTTGGAAATAACGTCTTCATCTCCTAGCTCAGGAACATCAAGGATTTCTCACGGATTTTTTGGATCCTAGATGGGTGACTAGATGCTCTAGAGGGGGGGTGAATAGAGCTGAAAGCACTTAAACAAAATTCATTAAACCTTCAAATTATATGACAAGATTAGGTTGCTAAATAGGCAATTTGAGTGCAACTAAATCATGCATAGCAAGGATAAGAGAGATTGAACATGCACCAATTAGACAAGCTATTTAGAGTGGTTCCACACTTCAACTAGAAGACTTACAATACATGACCCAACAAAGGACTTACCTATCCAATGCAAAGAGTCTTCAACCTTACCAAGGACTTACCCACTTTGCAAGATTCTTCGGCCTTCTCCAAGGACTTACCCAATCTTGCACAAGTCTTCGGCCTTGTAGGAATTACCCACTCTTCTTGGATCTTCCGCCTTTGACTTCACCTTCACTCGGAGAAGCTTTTTCCACCAAGGACTTACCCACTTGAGCTGGAGTCTTCTGCCTTCTCCAAGGACTTACCCACTCTAGCTCCAAGTCTTCAGCCTTGATCTTCACCAAGGGACTCCTTCCCTTGTTCTTCTTCACCTCTCTTGGCTAAGAGAGAGAACCTTCATCTTCATGATTGAAATGATAGAAGGGAGGTGGTGGAAGTGAGAGCCTCACAAGATATACAAGTAGAAACTAGCTCTCTTACAAATCTCCTACTCACTCTAATGGATGTAGCAAGTGATTAAGCTTAGAGAGAGAGGAGGCTGTAGGAAGCACTCAACTATAGAATAGGAACCTCACAAAGAGTTTGCAATGAATGCTCAACCTTGGAATGAAGCCCAAGGGGTCCTATTTATAGTTGGGGATGCCTCTTAGCCTTTGGGAACACTTAGGAACGAAAAATAGCCGTTTTACAAGTTGCAACGGATCTAATTTGGGTCCCAACAAAGTCTCCAACAGTTGGATTTGCTTTTTCTGCATTCCAGTACAGTCTGATCGGCCGAGTTTCAATAAAGGCAACTCGGCCGAACCACTAAACGACAAGTCTGAAAGATAGACTGTCGGCCGAGTTCCCTTGGAGAAACTCGGCCGATCGGTCGACTTTCAACTTGGATCGATCAGTGGATCGGCCGAGTTTCCCACCATAGGAACTCGACCGACCAGGGATCGGCTGAGTTGGTAACTCAGCTGATTGCCCAGAAAATTCCAGAATATATGGATCAGCCGAGTTTGGAATTCGGCCGACCAAATCCCTGTTATGGGTATTTTGGAATTTTCGTAAAACTGTACAAATGATGGATTTTTGTGTCCCAATAATTTTTCTAAGCTTAATTACAAGTCATACAATCATTACAAGTTATTACAAAGCAATTCTAAGGTCATTTACATAGAGATCCCAAATTGCACACTCGTAGCTATTTTGACTTGTCTTTTCTCCAATTTGATATGCGCAAGTTAGGGCATTTGGAGTGTGTCTAAACCTAATCTGAAATCACTCAATGTAGAAGCATTAGACACCAATATGTGGAATGGTTAGTCATCATCAAAACAAGGGTTTAGTCAATTTAGACGTGAGTCAACATTGACCTAATTGACCTTGAGTCAACATTCTCCCCCTTTTTGAAGATGACAAACCATTCCATAAATGTATTGAAAGCTTGTAAGTAAAATCATACCTTCGGAGAAACCTAGGGGTTTCAGTAGAATTGAGTTCATATGCACCCCCTCAATTGATGCTAGTGGAGTTTTCATACTCCCCCTCAATTGATGCTATTTCTCCTGCATGGTTAGCTTTCATAACATTTATAGAAACTATGTCTTCTACTCATATATGTTCTACACATATATGTCTTCTCCCATTTACCTTCTCCCCTTTACATGGACACGCTTCTTTGCTTCATGTAAGACATGCCTTCTCCCTGTTGTCAAAAGAAGACATATCTTTCTCCCCCTTTGTCATTTCAAAAAGGTGGGGGTATGAAGAAACTAAGAAACACCACTTGTTAAGAGAAAGAAGACAACAAAAGTTATATAAGGAGAGTAGAAGAGCACAGATAGGGGCTTGTCCAAGCATAGAAAGAAAAGCAAGTTAAAACATATACTTGAACATCCCAAAAATGTAAGATAAAGTGCTGCAGAAAAACAATAAACCACAAATTTGACCCTCAAGATGATGGAATTTGACCAAAAACCATCGGAGCTCATGGCAAAGCAATGAGTCTTTCTCAGAAGGGTGTTTCTGCATAAAAAACACTATACTTGCAGCAAAAACTGAAATTGGAGCAAAACCTGCATAAAATCCAAAAATACTCCAATTTCTACATATCATGTAGATCTATGTACCCTGCATCACAATGTTATGCAAGAAACTCAAGATAGTAGATAAGCAATTTAAAGAACAATCTTGAGCATGTATAAGATAAGATACAAACATAACATATAGATGATCAAGTATACCACTTATTGATAGGGTTAGAACTACATGTATATGAACTACTAGTAGATGATATCACAAGTTAGGACTACTAGTAGGATCTAGATCATAGCAAGAGATACCACAATATAAAGCAAGCTATGAGTAGATATAGAGATATATCCAAACCAAGAGATATGCAATTTTAGAAGCATGAGAGGATATAACTCACTATATATGCATCCTTACCATAAGATGATTACCCCTAAGAACCTCAAGGTTGTATAAAACACAAGATATACACCTATATAGATGTAGCAAGTTAGAGCACAACGGAAGCAATTTTTAGACACAACCAAGAGATCCAAGGAGATCATCATCAAAACCTGCAAAACAACTCAAAGCAAGTAATTGCAAGATATAGATATACCAAATTAGAGCAATTAGAGAGATAGAGTTGTATGCAAGATAGGCAATTTAGAACATGGCAATATGCATATATAAAGGTACCAAATGAGAGTGCCAAAGAATAAGGCTATTGGTTGAGAAAATCTAGTTGAGAGGGAAATTCTCACTCAATAAGCCAAATGTATGTTCTGTGCACAGTGTTTTCGGTCGAGTTCTGTGTATTGGCAACTCGGCCGATCGCAGCTGTTGGCAACACCCATTGGTGCCTATCGGTCGAATTTTAGACAGGACAAAACTCGGCCGACAAAACTGTTGTAGAAAAAGCACATATTTTTCATAAAACATATCTAGAGGCATGCTAAATATACAAACCATATCCAAACATGTCTAAGCAAGTTAGTAATGCACTATAGAAGCATTAGAAATAGTTTTTGAGCAAGAGTGTGAAGAGAATCACAAAATGTCACTTTTGACTCAAAAACCATATGTATAGTGCACACTAACTTGACAAAAACAAGTTAGAAATGGTTATAAGCAATAAAACCTTTACCTTTGTGCTTACCAATGCTTTTTCACTTGTTGTCACCCTCTACACATCTCACCTTTCTTCTTTCATGTGGATTGAGAAGTCAATTTGCAATTCAATAGCTCAAATCAATCCATTTGTAAATACCTACAAGAAGAAAGATGAAATGGTCCCCAATCATGTTTTTGGGTCCGGAGGGGTTAGTTTAGCAACCCAAATCCTATTGCTCTTGGGTGCTTTCCTAAAAGGACAACAAGTAGAATAATGACCAATTTCATTGCAATAATTACATGTGCCCATAGTCTTGGAACTAGAGGATTCTCCATGGAATATTGGAGGTCCTTTATCTTTGTTGTTCCCTTGACTACTATCATACCCTAAACCATGTCTACCAATTTGTTTAGTAGTATGGTCTAGGATTTGATTAAGATTCTTTTTACCAACTAAGAATCTTTGCAAAGAAGATCTTAAACTATCATTATCATGCTTAAGAGAAGCAATAGTAGAAGACAATTGATTAATGTTATCTCTAGCATGTAAAAGATCATTTTCTAAGCAAAGAGCTTTAGTTAAATAAGAATCTCTATCAATATGAAGAGCAGCAACATCATTCTCTTTATTAGTATAACTAGAACAAGATTCATGCCCATTGATTTTAGCAAGCAAGGAGGCATTTTCTATTTCTAATTCATGCAAAACAAAATCTTTGTCCTTGTTTTCAGATTTAAGAACATCAATGTCATGCATGAGAGAATCAATAATTAAAGTATGCTCTTCATTTGAACTAGGCATGAGAGGTTGAGCTTCTAGAAATTTAATCTTATCAAGTAAACTAGAATTTTCAAGTTTAAGAGAGTCTACTTGACTAAGACAATCATTTTATCATTAAGCAAGCAAGAATTTGCATGTTCAAGATCATCTAGTTCTTCATGCAAATTATCAACAATTTTAGCAAGCTTTTTCTTTTTCTTTCTATAAGACTTGAGAGAGGCACACATATTATGAATAATAGTAATCAAAGATTCTTTATCTAAAGAGTTCAGATTTACCTCACTTAAATCTTCAATTGAGCTTGTCATGAGGACACAATGGCATCTTCCATCTTCACATTCACTAGATCTTCCACTAGTGCTTTCATTTGTTGATGGAGCCTTTGTGATCCCTTTTTCTCTCTTTGAAGGTTTCTTTTGTTCATAATCACCCATATTCTCCTACTTGTGGAAGTATGCTTGGAGAAGACCTGCTCTGATACCACTTGTTGGATCCTAGATGGGTGACTAGATGCTCTAGAGGGGGGGTGAATAGAGCTGAAAGCACTTAAACAAAATTCATTAAACCTTCAAATTATATGACAAGATTAGGTTGCTAAATAGGCAATTTGAGTGCAACTAAATCATGCATAGCAAGGATAAGAGAGATTGAACATGCACCAATTAGACAAGCTATTTAGAGTGGTTCCACACTTCAAACTAGAAGTGTGTCAGTCCACTTGCCTAGAGAGGTCAACCTCTAGGACTTCAACCAATTGCACTCTTATATTCATTCATAAGACTTACAATACATGACCCAACAAAGGACTTACCTATCCAATGCAAAGAGTCTTCAACCTTACCAAGGACTTACCCACTTTGCAAGATTCTTCGGCCTTCTCCAAGGACTTACCCAATCTTGCACAAGTCTTCGGCCTTGTAGGAATTACCCACTCTTCTTGGATCTTCCGCCTTTGACTTCACCTTCACTCGGAGAAGCTTTTTCCACCAAGGACTTACCCACTTGAGCTGGAGTCTTCTGCCTTCTCCAAGGACTTACCCACTCTAGCTCCAAGTCTTCAGCCTTGATCTTCACCAAGGGACTCCTTCCCTTGTTCTTCTTCACCTCTCTTGGCTAAGAGAGAGAACCTTCATCTTCATGATTGAAATGATAGAAGGGAGGTGGTGGAAGTGAGAGCCTCACAAGATATACAAGTAGAAACTAGCTCTCTTACAAATCTCCTACTCACTCTAATGGATGTAGCAAGTGATTAAGCTTAGAGAGAGAGAGGAGGCTGTAGGAAGCACTCAACTATAGAATAGGAACCTCACAAAGAGTTTGCAATGAATGCTCAACCTTGGAATGAAGCCCAAGTGGTCCTATTTATAGCTGGGGATGCCTCTTAGCCTTTGGGAACACTTAGGAACGAAAAATAGCCATTTTACAAGTTGCAACGGATCTATTTTGGGTCCCAACAAAGTCTCCAACGGTTGGATTTGCTTTTTCTGCATTCCAGTACAGTCTGATCGGCCGAGTTTCAATAAAGGCAACTCGGCCGAACCACTAAACGACAAGTCTGAAAGATAGACTGTCGGCCGAGTTCCCTTGGAGAAACTCGGCCGATCGGTCGACTTTCAACTTGGATCGATCAGTGGATCGGCCGAGTTTCCCACCATAGGAACTCGACCAACCAGGGATCGGCTGAGTTGGTAACTCGGCCGATTGCCCAGAAAATTCCAGAATATATGGATCGGCTGAGTTTGGAATTCGGCCGACCAAATCCCTGTTATGGGTATTTTGGAATTTTCGTAAAACTGTACAAATGATGGATTTTTGTGTCCCAATAATTTTTCTAAGCTTAATTACAAGTCATACAATCATTACAAGTGATTACAAAGCAATTCTAAGGTCATTTACATAGAGATCCCAAATTGCACACTCGTAGCTATTTTGACTTGTCTTTTCTCCAATTTGATATGCGCAAGTTAGGGCATTTGGAGTGTGTCTAAACCTAATCTGAAATCACTCAATGTAGAAGCATTAGACACCAATATGTGGAATGGTTAGTCATCATCAAAACAAGGGTTTAGTCAATTTAGACGTGAGTCAACATTGACTTAATTGACCTTGAGTCAACAGGATTTGCTTGCAAGGTAGCAAAGGAAGGTAGAGAAGAAGAAGAACTATCATCTAAAAGCATAAACGAGATGTATATAACAAAGCATAGGTTTAGAGTTATAAAACCCGCCTAAAGCTTGCTCCTTGAGCTCCAAGCTTTCGAGATCCAAGCTTTTAATGGTGTCCTTGAGCTTCCACAGGTCGGCCAAGGTGAAACCTCCAGGGAAAGTCGAGAAGAGATGGCTAGAAAGGTAGAGCTATGTGAGCTAGCCATTAATTTGACCTTGAAATCGAGTTCTAACCATGAACTTAAGCAAAAGGGAGGATTCAAACCTATCTTGCCCTCCTTGGTCGTCCTCCTGAGCTCCACAGCTCCTCTTTAGTCAGTTTGGGTGAATAGAACAGTGAAAGGAACGAAGGGAGGGTTTCCTTGCTAAGTGAAGTGGAGAGTATATATACTTGGGGTGAGATTTTCAACATAAGCTCATAAGTTCTCCATATTTTCAACTAAGTCCCTCCATCCTTCTATGCTCGTCCCTTCATATTAATTCTAAGTACAAACCTTCTTCTAAGGTCAAGAAATGAGGGCAAAGAAGATCAACCTTTTAGTTAAGCATACACATAAAAGGCTATTGTACATACACCTTGATTATTCCATCACAAAGGTGTTCTTCGTTATATGATTATTCAATTGGAGTGACCTTTCATCATTTCTTCTTTAAATGATGACAAGAGTCTTAAAAGATATTTTAGATGATGTATTTTACAAGTTGCACCCCTCAAATTGGGTAAATTGCACTTTTCTCCAATTTAGGGTTTTCAAGCACCGGGATTGCTTCCACAGCTGCACCTTGGTGCCCAAGCTTGGGAGATCCCTCAAACCTTACCATCATCATTCTCATGATGTCTCAACATCAGAGGAACATCTCAACATGTGAAATTTGCAAGTTAACCCTTCTAACTGGGTAATTTGCACATAGGTCCCTGTATTACAAAACAATGCTACAACCTTATATAAAAAGGAGCAAAACTGAAATATATGTTTCTGAGAAACTTAATTACATGCCCAAAGTTAATCACAAGGATTTAATTACATATTTAGGCAAAACATCTAGGGTTAACTCATAACCCAGGTCAGGGATGTTACATCTACCCCTACTCGGGGTCCACTACGGAGGTGCATGTGATCTTAGTTCAGTGAAGGTTGACCTTGGTTCCGATTGTGGTGGGAAAAACCTTGGCTTCTTGAAGCCTCCAGATGATTGTGCTTGGAATTGAGTCGGTCGCTTCTTAGCATTAGATTCATGCTTTTCTATGGAAGACATCTCAATCCTCCTTACAGATTCCACAAAGGTGGAAAAACTTTACTTATCTTCCAGGGATGATGTTGTTGTAGTTAACTCTGAACTTAGGCCCTTTTCGAACCTACAGATCCTTTCTTTGTTAGTGCCTGCCATGTGCAGGAAGAACCTTAGAAGCTCCATAAACTTTGACTTATACTCATTAATAGTCATAGCTCCATAAACTTTGACTTATACTCATTAAAAGTCATAGTCCCCTGACAAATCTTCTCAAACTGAGATATCTTCTCATCTAGATAGGTCTCTGGAAAGTATCAACTAACAAATTCCTGCCAAAAATCCTCCCATCCTATCACAACTCCTTGCCTTTTCTCCTCTTCTAGGTCCCACCAGTGGCCAGCACTACCCTTCAACAAGTATACCACATGCTTAACTTTGTCTTCTTCATGGATGTTCATATTTTTGAATGCCTTTTCCAGCTCAGTCAACCACATGTCAGCGTCTGCTGGATCAAAAGTACCAACATATTCAATCACCCAACACATCTAAGACGTTCAAACGTCTTCCCTACACCTTGGGATTCCACATTAGGGACGGTTACCCTAGCTTGTGGTGCTGGTGTTTTATCTTCTATATGTGTAATTTTGGCCATCATCTGTCTAAACATAAACTGAAACTCAGGACTAGCCATCATTGTTGGGTCTAGCTGAGGCATTGCGGGCTGCTCCGACCCTACTTTTGGCACTCTCTCATCATGTGCCTACCTACCAGCACCTCCTCCTAGTGCAACATAGCCACTCTCAATGTGTTCTAAATGTCCTCCATACATATCTGCATAAGCATAAACTATGATATGATATGTTGGATACATAAGAACAAACTCAAACCTTAAGTCCTATGTCCCCGTAGACTCGACAAACTTATAGCTCTGATACCAACATAATTGTAGAACCTCATCATGCTATACATCAATTGATAACTTTGAACAATGAACCCGATCCAATGAATGATATTGGATGCTTCAACATCTAATGGATTAAATGACCCCCATGATAATATTATAGGTGGGTCCTAGTGATGAGAATTTGATTATTCAATATCATTAATTTGTTGTCTTACCTTTACTCTCAGATAGTTATATTTGATAAATGACCATAATAAGTGGGTGTGTAACTTCAATGTGATATAGTTGTTATACCTAGCTTAATGTAATTAAATGATGGTGATTGGTTATAATAAGCCCTCTTGCATGATTAATGTGACAATGAATTACATTCTTCTTGTGTTTTAATCACAATGTAGTGCTATTTGAATATCATAGTGCCTTGCCATAATAATACCTTTAGACACATAATTGCTAATGATCTTTTGAGCCTTGTTTAAGGCATGGAATGATGAGGATGACCTTGCTATGAATAATGTGATGGTCTTAAATGACCTTTGGGCATGTTGACTCCTGATTGAGGTGAAATCCTTTTCATGTTCCAATAAGGGTTGAAACCCTAGAACTTGTGATAAGAAATGGATATCTTGAAATGATATGATGATAATGTGGTTCATTATAATGCAATGAATGATATCATATGGTAATGTATTAAGATCTATACTTCAAACATTTTATATCTTCTAAAGTTGCAATGCTTATACACTTGATAGAAATGAATTAGGGTTTGTATGTCCATTTGTATGATGAAGCCTTAATTCACCCAATTGGCAATAATTAATCAAGTGAAATTCTAATCATGTAGTGCCCTATGCCATAGATCTGTCTGAGTGTCAGAACTTGCCAGATGGTGAAATGAGTATTCCTAAGAAACTCTGAGCGCATACTATTGAGTATGTGTGGTGTTTGTCATCCTAAATCTAAGTGCTTAGGGAGGATGATTGTGGTCATACCTAGCCCTCTATTTAAGAACGACTGTGGTCGTGTCTTGGTGATTATATGTGTGATGAGATTGGAGGACAACTGTGGTTGTACCTCAAATGGTAGGGTATGCGTACCCACCTCCTTTCACAAGTGTCATGACCTATACCAAGGACAAACTAGGATGTTAGCAGGTTGACCTTATGTGTCACTATGGCGGACCTGTACTGACCAGGGGCAGAGAAGATCTTAGGAGTCCGGCTCTTCCTAGATCTTATATGGCACTAATTTTGACTTAGTAGTGGTCAGTTGGATTTTGAGTGGTATCCTAAAATTCCTCAGGGCAACGTAATAAAAGATGTAATACAGTCATGTAGCATATATGTATAGGGTTATACACAACGCCTCACATTGTATGATAACCCATGTTTGATCTTCTTATATACAGATGATAAATAGTACAATGAGAGATGATAGATATGCTTGTGTTGTAGATGTGCTTATGTTGTAAACCTATTTATGTTGTCAAATATATTGACACTAATATTTAATATTATGCTTCTAGCAATGTCTAATATTGTTAGCCATGCCTATGTAATTAGAAATGCTTAAATTGTTAATTTTGCTTATGTAGTTAGTTGTGTTATGATGTTAGCTCTACTTATTATGTAGACTGGTTCACTTTATTAAATATGCCAATATTGATAGCCATGCCATACTACTAGACATATCAAAGATGCTTATGCTTCTAGGTTGCTTGTGTTGTTAGTAAGGCATATGATGATAGTCATATCAATGATAATGATTGTAATTGGATGAAATTTTATGAAACTAGAGTAGATATTTGATAAAAGAAATGGATTTACCTGTTACCTATATATACATTGATAATCGTACTTGTTGCTAAGATTATTTGCTTAATTTGTTTAGTATGCTTAACTGTTCAATATGCTCAATTGACTATTAAATACTCCAACTGCTCATTTATTTACTATTTAATATGATGTAATCAATATATGTTGGAGAGAGTTATATTCTAACTGGGATTGGGTCTCACCTCATGGGTCACCACACTTTTTTACGGTGATTGACAACATCGACAACAGTATCATGATAGTGAGAAGAATCTGAGGTGATAAACCCTAGAGATGGTTGTTTAGTTGTCTAGTATGTCCTAGAGTCGTCGTTGTGCTCTCAGGTCCGAATGAAAAGTTTGTATACAATGTTTCGATTGAATCAAGCTTTCTACATCATGTTGATGCTTGTATATGTTGAATATGTAAATAGTGTACCTTTACAAATTTTATGTTTTAGATGAGGATACAGGGCAGTTGTAAAGAATATTGAGCAATATGTGAAGTAAAGCAAGTTGTTGGGCTTTTATATACATTTTTCTGAACAATTGGGAATTGTTGAAATCAATTTTAATTTACCCTATTGTCTAGGTTTGTGTTTAATTAAGGAGTAATCATGTTTTGTGTTTTGAGTAATCTCATTTAGCATAACGGGTTTTCACAGTGGTGGTGGTGGTGGTGGCGGTGGTGGTGATGATGATGATGATGGTGGTGGTGGTGGTGGTGGTGATGATGGTGAAGATGTTGTTGATCTTGATCTTGATGCCAATGTTGAAATAAGGAGCTTTCTTCTTGATGACTTACATTTGATGTTGGAAGTTTCGAGCATGTTTTGATGACATGACATGATTTTGACCATGCAACCCTAGCTAATATAGCACCATGTAAGAGATATGTGACTTGGTTGATATGTTAAGCACAACTAATGGGTTGGCATGCTTGATTGTGCCTAGTCTTATACGTGTTGAGATACGATATGTGATATATGGTTTGGGACCAACATAGGCCTCAATATCTTTACAAAGGAGGACCTATAGCATGGTACATACAAAAAGGGTGGCCTCTCGATATGAGTCGACCCTCCACGGGAGAAGGTCAAAGTACCTAAACTCTAAAATATGTGAAATATTGAAAATTTTGCACGATGAATTACATAAAGATGAGTCCCTAGCTAGAGTACTTCTTAGATTGAGTCGAGTCTCCCAGCATGTGGTACCCTTGAAAATGTTGAACCCTAGATTTCCTACGAAAAGATCTAACCCTAGAGGAAGATGCAATTGAATATATGACATTTTCTAAATAGGTGAGGGAGATGTCCCAAGACCCTAAGATAATGTACATGATGTGTGATAGCCATGATGAGCCTCATACTCGGGTTGGTGGTTGTATGTAAAGAAATCTAGCAGTTGCCCTTGTTTTTTGAAATATGGGTAGAAATTTTGTTATGGGTAGATGGTTGTGATTAGCATGTCTTATTGTGTGTGTATATATATATATATATAGGTATTAGCATGAGTGGCTTGAGGTTGTGCAACTCATTTGAGATATAAGTGAGACGATTATGAAACCTCAGTGTTAATAATGTTGCTTCTCCTAGAATGATGCTCTACACATGAAATATCTCACTTAAGTTAAAACTTAATGTATACACGATACACACCCTCATAAGCTAGACCTAGTATGAAATCATACTATACTTGAAAGATGTAATTCAGAATCTTGAAATTTATGTGATCATGCCTAGAGATCTTAACTTGAATAATCAGGGATAACATACCTAATCTCATACCCAAATGAAAAACGATTAACTTGATATGAAAATTCTCTTGGGGTCATAACTCAAATAAACATGATGAATAAATTGCTTAAATTCATATCCAAAATGAGAAATGATGAACATAATTGGGGATATTTGGTAGAATGTTTTTTTTTGGGGGGGGGGATAAAACATGCATGAAATCTAGTATAATGATGAAATATACACGTTCAATGATGGTCTCATTTGGATGTCATGATTGTGAACATGTTCACTTGAGAATTGATAAAATAGATTTTGATAATACACCTTGGTCTCTTACAAAGATACAAACAAAAACCCTAATGTAGGGATACTAAGGGATGGGGAAAACCCTAATGCCATGATGATGTCATAATATGATGAAACACTAGGTAATATGTATATTATCGAGATGAATACTGTCACATCCCAATTTTCAAAGCCAAATTAAAAATTTAGAATGGAGTTCCTCCTAAATGATATAGTTAAGGGGTTAAATGCAAAAATGCCAATAATGGTTTTCCTTATATGAAAATGGGAAAAGAAAACTTAAAATAAGACTCAATTTCATATTTCACTTTTAATTGTGCATTATATATATATCAATTACCAAGTTGAAACTCTTTTCTTTTTTATCTCCTTCAAGATGGCCATAAAGCATAGGAAGAGGTTAAAGAAGTGACCATGTGACTTTTGAATAAGTAAAACTCGAAATTATGACTCACATATTCTATAATAGGAGCCTTTTCAAATTATCTTACTTTTAATGCCTTTTAATTAAGGTTAACAATCAATATATAAGTTATGGACCAAAACATGTACAAAACTAAAATCTAGTTGTCTAGGAATATTCTAGACCTTCTAATTAATCCATGATCAAATTTGAACTCATTTGACCCATGTTTGAACCCTCAAATCAATCAAGACACATTTGTATATAGTTTGACCTAGGTTTGAATATTATTTCATTTAATGCGAGCAATTAACCCTATCGTTCAGTTTTATTTGCGCTGTCACACACTCCTTATTTCAATTTTCCCTCTAAGGCATGCGTTCCAACGGTTGCAGTGTGACGTGCTAGATCTAACTTCGATCCGACAACCAGATCATCATCCTCTACCTTCACGATTCTTGCAAGATAGGGACAATTTCACAGTTCGATCTTCCCCGACCTTGTTCCCCTCATTACTCCATGATCTTATGAAATTTCTTTGCCGTTGAATTCTCCTCACTCCATTGTTCCCAATGAGCCATCACTCACCTCATGTGTTTACCGGACAAGTGATACGAGTAAACTACACATCAAATGCAAGTGTACATATCAATGTAATATAGGCCTTAAGAGGCCCGGATGTCAAACTTAGGGAAACGTTAATCCAGAAACTACTATTAACTGTAATGCAAAAACTTGATAGAAGTTTTAATTATCTAAAGTATAAAATAAGTCTAAAATTACTGGTTGTTGATCTCAAGTGGAGTGAATTCCTTAGGATTATGGTTTCACCTCGGTTGACATTGTAATCAACATCATAACATTAATAAAAATCTCTCTTAACCCTAGACCGAGAGACCTGTAGCAAGAATTACCCGCTCTTATAGTGTAATTCACTACCTAATATAATACCAATCCCACTCTCATAATGATTGTGTTATTAGTTAGGTGCTTTATCAAAAACTCAAGATAATCTCTTCACATTTGTAAGCTACCTTTCTCAAAGAGAAATATAAAACATGTGTTTCTATGAATTTTCCAACCATTAATTCAATTTTTTAAAGAAATTAAAGGTCTAATTAACTACCTATAGTGATCAAGCATGGATAGTTCATGACAATCTCATATAAATAAGTCCTTGATATATTAATGCATAAAAGTCAATTATAATGCATAATCGGGCTACTCCTGGGTCCTAAGGATGATTTTCATTATCAAATACATGAGAGAGAAGAAGAAAACATGGGAAGCATTAGTAAAGCTAAAGAACTCGTAATAAATGTGGTTTGGATGATCCCCTCTGACGAACGTGACGATTTGCTACCTTCTGAATGGGTGCCCAAATCTCCAAGAACATGGGTTTCTTTTCCACTTTCTCCTCTCCTTGCTCTCGACTACCGTCCAGCTAATAGAATGAGATTCTTAGGTCTAGCTGAAATCCCCCTAAGTCATAGAAGTGACTCATGGCGTCATTAACTGCCTACCATCAGATTAGACTTAATTTTCAGATCTCCCTGATCCCGTTGTGCCAGTACTATCAACTAGGTGTCGGTACTACCAACACCTTTGTTTGAGACAATTCAGTAAAAGGACATAAAATATAAATTTCTTTTCTCAACTATCCCCACATGGTGCTCCCAAATCGGCCTTTACTGACCACTGAACAATCATGTGCTCTATAGAGAACAAAAATATCCATAAAAGTTGTCCACCCTTAGATCAATGAACACTATCAAGAGATCAGTTAATATCATAGTCAATCGTGCATTCTCTTGGTGCATCATGTGATTTCCTATTTTACATTACTCTTCTCTAGTTACCAACTACTTGGAAGTAGTTCTCCTTATAAGAATGAATGAAGAGAATAATTATTTCAATAGTCTACCAATAAGAGCAATGGATGGAACAAATTAAGTGGCTAATGAAGAGTCAAAAGTAGCATCTAAATTATTTATGAAAAAATAAAACATGATGAACCTATATGGTGAAGATAATGAAAAATACATGAATCTAATGCCTAATATTATGGGTGAAATGATGCATGTGTTAAAAATCTCATCAAATGAATGAAAATGAATTAAAGAAGAGACTACATCATATGAATGCTTCCATCTCTTTGTTAAGAGTTTCGGGTATCTTTTCTTCCTCTTTATTTCAAAATTTGGTTATCTTTTTTTTCATTGGCCCAATATTATAGTACGATGTAAATTTATGCTTCAGCTTTCCTAACATATCTCATTCATTTTTTAGGGTATGGATGTGTATCTCTACATTCTTATTTTAGAGGAAAATAGTGTAACCACATGATATAAAATGAATGATGAAAAATGCATGCAATCTACATGTAATTGTTATGCAACTAAATTGATATGCATTGAAATTGTTTATGCATATTTTTTTTTCATTTTGTAGCTAATACAATCAAAAGAGAAACTAACTATCATATCACCTATCATGTCATGCACTGCAAACAAGAGGAAAATAATTCAGATTACTTGATCATGTTAAGATGGTGAGGAAAAACTGGATGGAATCACATAATTAAGAGACAATGCCTTTCATGAACTATGATATGTCCCTCTCTAATGACATGTGTACATGGTAACCATAGGATTTCTTTCTTAAATCAATTTAAAATCTCATTGATTGTTTGATCAATTCAGGCTTAAACCCCATGTTCATCCACATTACATGAACAATTAAGATGTCCATTCATATCAAATGTCCTTAAGTTTACTAGCCCATACACTTCTTTAGGTGGTGCAACTCAAGAAATTTGCAACTGAGCCAATTTTTTTCATTTTAATTTTTTCAATTTTTGTTTTCCCATTGCAAACACACGAGCACATGAAAAAGACAGGAATCATGAATTCAGATCCACTTTATACTAGATAGATCTTGGATCCTACAACTTATAAAAAATAAAAGCTAAAAAGCAAATAAAGACTAAAATAAAAATAAAAACTAATGGATTGAGTTGTTCCAACAACCCCCCCTAAGATTGAACTTGACTATGTTTGCATAGTCATAATTTTAACTTAAGAGGTGGAACATTGGTACCATATCAAAAGGGGGTGGTGGTGGTGGCATGGTGGGATCATGTGGGTAGAAGGTTCCCTGAAATGATGGGGGTTGTTGTGACATATGTGTCTTTAGGTGTCGGTAATACTGAATTTGTGTTGGTAGTTGACCGGCCCAAATCACGCATCCAAAAGGAGTGGATATGAAGTATTCAGACTTTTAAATAACCCAACTCTTAGGCCCCCACAATGATAACGGGGTCTGAAGTAGCAATCGGGGTCAAACCACAGGGACATGGGTGGTCGTGCTAAGAACGCGGAATCAACACTCTACACTCCGGTAAAAGAAGGGTAAGAAAATGTTCCCAAGGGAACGGTAGATCAAGAACGGTAAAACAAAAGGGTAAAAGGAAACAAAATGCCACAAGAAAGTGTTATAAAGAAAAAGCTATCTCCAACTGGAGTTACCAGGAAGATTTAAGGTTTTGGCATTTCATCAATTTTTAGGAGTTTTGTGCAATGGAACCTGAGGAGATAATACTATTGCCTAGGTAAGGAACATAGGAAGAAAACTTAGGCATAACAAGCGGCAGCAGAAAACATCCAGTACCCCTTCTCTCAAAGAGGGTACCTCCAACTAAGCACCAACACCCTCTCTCAAAGGTAGCAGACTTGGGTTGGAGTGGAAAGATAACTGAAGCAACTCTGACCCTGGGTACTCTCGTACTCCCTGATCGGACCAAACTCTAGAGTTACAACACCTCTCTCGAGGGAGTTGAAATGGGAAACACGATTCGATAGCTAGTCAAAACATGATCCAAGCATACAAGCTAGAGTTCAGATGCTAAAAAAAGAAATCATCCAACAAAAGGTGGCCAAACACAGAACAATAGGTATTAAAACTCCACTAATTCCATTAGCATGAGTATTGTATAAAAGGTTTTAGTTACATTGCATAATAAATGAAAGTAAATGACTATAAAAAGGGAAGATAGGTATTGCCTCCTTGATATAGGAGGGCAATATACATCAGCAGACCCCTAAGGTGTCTCTAACCAGATACCAGGCGGGAGCTCTGACCGACATGCCCGTTTCGGGTGTCCAGCCCCTATCGGGCGACAGGCAGTGACGAGCAGGCATAACGGCCAAGGCTCACTACCCGATACGGCCGTATCGGGGTACCACCCTCTCGGGCGGCACGCTGTGACGGGAAATCCGTATCGAGCTCGGTATCGTGCTGGGTTAAAGATAGCTTAGGTTCTCGGGTTCCTTGTATCGGGTGTAGGGGCGAGCCGTCTCGGGCGAGAGCCCATCTAGGAACCCGGCACATCGGGTGGCCTTCTTGGTCGTATCAAGCTGTTGCGGCTACCGGGATGGGTTCTAAGTGAACCACTTCCGCCCCTCTCGGGTAGGGGGTGTGCTCACCTAGTATCGCCCGACACGCCCTTGGAACGTGTCACACTAGCTCCTGAAGCTTTCCAAAGTTATCTTTTGCTAGGGTTCCGACCCATCTCATCGGAGTCCTGTAGCTGTAGTTGCTATTTATAGGTAGCGGTTGGAAGAAGTTGTGGTTCTCTAGGCACCACGTGTCCTCCATCGGCTCCATTAGCGTGGCTCGAGGATGATCGGCATGCGTGTCGCCTGGCACAGCGGGTGTCGGGTTGCAAGTGTGTCGGGTAGTCATGACGGGTGGGTGCCTACCGGTGGGTGGCTCGTATCGCGCGACACGCTACATCAGGAGAGTAGTCGTGGTGTGTACAGCTCCCTATCGGGTAAGTGGCGTATCGCCCAGCGGGGTCTTCTTGCGCGACACACCCGTGTCACGCGTCAGCTATATCAGGCTGCTACGAGACGGGTAATGAGTGTGTCGGGCGATTGGTAGGAGGGTCGATGCAGGTAAATGTCGTTCATGGGCCGAGACGGGCCTTTTTGGTGGAAAGACAAGGAAAAACTCTACAAAAGGGTGCAAAATTTGGTCAGAGCATAGCACAACTTATTTTTGTTCAAAACATAACAAAATTGATAGGAAAAACAGTTTAGAGGGAAGTTTTGACAACAAAATATAGGCCATAAATAACCCCAAAAAGGGTGTTATCAACTCCCCCAAACTTAATATTTTGATTGTCCCCAATCAATCTATACATATTTTAAGGCTTTGTTTTGTGATACTTCTTCAGAACCCGACATAGTCTTCAGACAAGGGGTTTGAGTGAGTAATGAGATGTCTTAATGAAAATTGTGTCTGACTACGAACAACAAACTTTATTTTTCCTACCTTATTTAAGAAAAAATTCTCTCTTCAGCTTTGTGGAGACTTAGGTGCATGATTCCGAAGTTAGCTTTCACACCAAACAACTTTTGGGAATAGAAAGTTGGGTTTTTGGGTAGGGTTAAGGCTTTTTGGGTTTTTCTTATTTCCCATTAATCCATCCAGGTACGGGTCCGTTAACGGGCGAGTGGTCCCTACAGTCCAAGTTAGTTGGCTTTAGAGCAGTGATTTCACATCCTACGTACCACTGTCCCAGATCTACCATGCCTAAAGATGGGTACTTTTGGAAAAACAAGTGTGTATATATATTTTTGGCGCAACTCTCATGCTTTTATTCACTCTCATAAGGCTTTTCTCTCTTTTTGGGATTTTTGATGGGTAGGGAAACAAAAGCAAGTTATTGTTTGGGCAGCTTTTTCCTTCACATACACATCTCTTAGCTGTTGCGAGATTATTTTTTGAAATTAGCATAGAAAAGTTATAGCCTTTGTCGTTTGAGACTGCAATTTCAGAAAAACATAACAAAAACTTACACCACCTTAGACACAGAGAAAACAAGTTGGGAGAAGTTGTATCAGATTTTTACTATAGAGTGTCTTTGTACAATTGTATAGAGGCAAGGGGTTGTATATGCACTATATTGTATCAGACTTGTATATGTATATATACACAGAGTATGTTTAAGAGAAAAAGGAAAGACAAAATGAGTACCTCCCTCACTGATATATAGTACCCCCCCAAACTTACCCCACACTCTGTCCCAGAGTTGTGAGATAAATAAAGGAGCATAGTGATAAATCAATGAGGGTTTAGTTGGTGAGCACGCCTCCTTCAGATATAATCTCCCACACATATTCTCCCATTTGTTGTGGTAGTCGATGTGATGGAGCTTGTCAGGTGTTTGTTGTAGCGCTACCGAGCTATAGATCCATTCCAGCATGTAGATGCTGCAGTCGTTGGATTGTGGAGCTTGTTGTGGACTATTGTGGAAGAATTGAAGCTCGTGCCATTTGTTCGTTGTGTCCTTCAGGAATGGCTGGATCAGCATTGCCACCTCGATGTAATATTTTCTTGCTAGGCACTCGAGGGGTGTCAACGCGGCTGATGTACACTGCACCGGATGATCTTTGTTGTTGTTTGAGCTGTTGTAGAAGATTGCTGCTCGTGGGCGAGTGTACATCATCAGGAGCGTCCAGTGGTTGTAGTGCAGGCTAGGGAAGAAGATGATATGTGGCATTCTGCTCTCTATCTCTGCCAGAAAAGATTGCTTCACTCCTGACTCATCAGCTAGGCAGGTGTCATTGAACAACATTGGATGGGCAATGTATGCGTGTTCAAACTTCTTCTGTAGTATCTGGATGTATGTTGCCGCCACCGACATTGCCAAACATCCTCCTACCTTTATCACGTCCTGAAGATCATTGACTAGGAATGTGACATCTTATGCCTCATATATGACGTCTGTGGGGGTAGAATCAGCCCGCTTATTCAGAATTTCCGTGACCTATTCCTCGGTTAGGGTAGAACACGAGGAACGGTCGAAGTTGTTGATCCTTTCTTCTGAAACATCAGGCAGAGCAGAGTCTTCAGTTGTAAGGATCTCACGCAGAACATCCAACTGCTTGCCTACCCCATAGATGTCCGTGGCGATCTCGGACGCTTCCTCTAGAGGGCTACTGGGTTGGGAGGATTCAACTTCGTAATCACTATCCAACAGCTCTTCTGGGATGCATGCGTCCCGAAAATAGCGCTTGTCCTTGATCAACATCAGCGTGTAAATGCTCCTGAGATGATAGAAGTTCTGGTTGTTGAGTTGCCTTATGAATCCAAAGACATGAAGTAACTCTATGGTACGGAGGACTATAAATGTGCTGTTTCCGCTTCCCGCTTCTTCTTGGACAGGGAAGTCTATGATGCTGAAGAAATTCCAAATGTCGGAGTAGCGTTGGATTCCATATTTGATCACTCAAAGGAGACGCAACGGAAGGAGCCTCAAGATCTTGTCTTCGGAGTGTACGAACATGTGTCCTGAGCGTGGAACCTCCTTATTGCAGCAACTGAGAAGCTGGACGTCATGATGCTGGAGTTCTTCCACGCACAAGAACCAATTCTTTTTGTGCTTGTAAGGGGCCAACACCAGGTTTGCATTGTGGTCTTCAATATGCTTCAGCATGTTGGCCACTAGCACAGAATCGTACGAACCCATCATCAGTGTTCTTGCCAAGGCCGGGGTAGTAGTGTAGATCAGCTGTTGGCCTGTCCTGGTGCTGAGATTCTTGAGTATAGTGCCTTCCAGGACCTTGAATAGCTTCTTGGAGATGATAGCTGGTGAGCGGAATATCCTCCTCAGCTCCCCTCATCGTGTAGAGAAGTACCCGTCACTCCAGACGACATCTTCTTCATCAGCTTGCGACCTCAGAACCTTATTTAGCAGTTTTTAGTCTCTGATCGTCAAGTATCTGATGGCATTCCTTTCAAAATCTGCCATTTCAAAGGAAGGGATCTCTGACGGTGCAAAAAATGCATCTGCCGTCGAACTCCTTCTTCTAGGGGGGTGTTTGTCAATAACACAATAGATGTCCCCCCTTTCTCCCTCTGATTCATTAGAAGAGTCCTCCCCGACGCTGATCGATTTGTTGTTGTCTTCAGCTTCGTCCAGGGAGGCTGAGGGAGCAGCTTCTTCCATGCCGCGGGAGCTCACCTGTCCTGCTGGAGCCATGTCGGATGTCTTGTACGTCGTCCCTTCCTCGGGCATTGTGGATGGCCCGCTGGAGGAGGAATGAGATGACGTCCTGGGCAAGGATGCTGACGAGGAGGGCTAGGAGCCTCAGCCAGGAGGTGATGGAGACCTCCTTGGGTGTCTTGAATGTAGATGGTCGTCCCTCCTGTTCAGCCTTTCCTCAATGGCATCAAGGCACTAGAGTACCAGTTACATCATCTTGTTCAGTGCCTCTAGTAGGTCTTGGATGCCAACTAGGGTTAGTAGCTACCGCTCTTGATCATTGAGCCTCTCCAAGAAGACAGTAAACTTGCGGGTAAGGGAAGCTAGAGTTACTGAGTTGTTGCCTGTTACCTCCCGCAAGTTGTCGAACTCCAGGCCCAAGATCTGCCCCATTAATAGAGGGGGTGCGTCTGACCACCCTCTCATCCTCGTGATGCTCCTTGCACATGAAGATCGGCCCAGAGTATTCGGATTCATGTGGGTCTGAGTCCATCTATACCGTTCGCAAAGGCGTCGCCTCTGATCGAAGCGTTGGTATCTTTGAGGCTGCTACTGCCTCACTTATTTGTGGTGGTGGAGAAGGGCGCGGTGTGGGTGGTTGTTGCTCCACCACTCGATTGTCGGCGACCTCCTCCACAGCTTCCACCGGCGTCGTTGGTGGCAGCGTCGGTGTGTGCCGCACAACCCTGAGCTATGCTTCTAAGCTCTCAGCAAATGTACCATTACTGGCGTCGGGCTGTACCATCCCTTCCATCATTGAAGGCGTAGCAGAAGGTTCAGGTGCGGCGGCTGCTTCTTCTATGACAGCTCCCGCCTGTGTTGTTGTCGTTGCTTCCGCCCTGGTCATTTTGGCGATTTCAACTATCGCCAGCATCTCCTCAGTAGCTATGGCTATTGTCTTTTCAGCAGTCGCGGCTGGCTCAGGAACAACAACGGAGGCTTCAGATATGGTAGCCGCTGGTTGCATGGAGGTGATAGACAGCTCGACAGGAATTGTGGAGACTTGCCATGCCGGGCGTCGAGAGGGATTGGCCCTCCCATTACAGCCACCCTTTCTTGTATTCTGTTGGTGGCAGCGTAAGCGGCTTCAACCTTTAATGATTCGACTTATGCTTCGGTGAAGACCAGCTTTTCTACATCATAGTTGATGCAGATCGGGAGGGGAATAAGCTTGGAAGTTCTTGCAAACTTGTAGAAGTAGTGTCTGCCCTCTTTCTTGATAATGTTTGCTCATTGCAAGAACTTCATGTCGATCCTGTCATCACCTCTGGTTCTTGACAGACTGTGCAGCTCCCTTGGGTACCCCAACCCTACCACGATCAGATTGACAATGCCACCCATGCAATACTCATTGGTGGCATCCTTTATGGGGTAAAGTCTATTCAGCAAGAAGCATCCCAAATTGACCACCTTGCCCTCCATAATGTACCACATGAGATGGAGTTCTTTGGTGTAGATGTTGCTCGTCCCATACTTGTTGAAGAGGATACAAGCCACTATCTTGTGGACGATCCTCCAGAAGCAGGAGTGGATGGCTGCCACTTTGCTTCCTGGCTTGTAGTTTGATTCGCCGATCAGTTTCTTCTGGACGTTGACCAGGTTGAAGCCATCACCCTCGCCAAGCCTGGAACCATTTTTCAATATCTCCATCTCGGCTTCTGAGGAGGAGAATATCTTGTTGAGCAGCTTTTCTGAGATCTCGTGCTCAATGTTGTATAATCGGCCCTGCAGCCGGTCTGCTCCTCTGAATCTCTCCACTTCCTCCGGCCTATTCTGGAATCGCCAGAGGGAGGACATGAACTCCTTTATGAGCTCAGTATATGATCCAGATAGGCTGAAGCATATTGTCTTCAACCCTGCAGCCCCCAAAATGTTATCCAGTCTATTGAAGATACCGAGGTGGTAGAAGAATGGCTGGTGGGTGAATCGGGCTGGCCGGTAGATCTTGACCGCCAACTCCATGTATCTTTATTGAAGATCTTCGTCCCTGGGCACGAACTATCCTAGAGAGTGAGCCAGAGGTTCTGGTGTCGTTGAAGGGGCTATCACCACTTCTGTCCTTGCCTTCTTCTCGGCCCCAGACGTCCCCGCTGAGTCGGGGTTTGGGCACTTCTAATCGGCTGCAGTGGCTTCTGTTGTGGCCTCGGGGTTGATCCTCCAGTCGTGCTCGTCTACTTGGATGACTGTCTGCTTTGTGCGGGCCATTTATGTAAATATCAAACAAAAATATGTTGAGTAATATTATTGCTGAATGGGTCACCTTATCTGATATCGGGTGGCAAGGTTGTGTCGCCCGATACAAGGAAGGTGATATCTTGAAAAACTGAAATAGTTTAAGACTACACCAAGCCCGTCATAAGCAAGTCGATATCAGGCAAGGGTAAAATAGTCTCATCACCCGATAGGGGTCTGGCCGATATGGCGCCCGATATCGTGCATTGTTAACAAAATGGGACATGCTCGATACAGTTGCACGATATGGCCCTTGCGCGATACACGTGTAGCCCGATACAAGATCAGAGGTCAATATGGCTACAAGCGTCAGAACTCAAAACCTATCGTGCGATAAGGGTGGTATGGTAAAAACAAAGATTTACCTGATACGATCTAATGAGAAAAGGTGTCGCCCGATACGGAAGAACTGAAAGGTGATACATGCTAAAACCTTATTAAAACAAAACTGGCGACAAGGGTCCCGCCCGATACCAGGTATCAGTCAGGCACGCGATAGATGTGAGTTGCGTGACAAGTGTGCGTCACGCGATATGAAAAAGAACTCAAGTCTTGCGCCCGACACAGGTATAACAAAAAAGTACGGGATACGTTATGCCCGACATGAGTTACACGACACGATAGGCGTGTCGGGCAACTCACACAATACATGTATCGGGTTATACCTTTATCGTTTGAAGGTCGTGATGGGCAACACGGGAGCAGATGGAATGTTGGCCGACACGAGAGCTGAAGTGAGAGAGTTGAATGCATGATACGGGAGTAAGTGAAAAGTAAATTCAAGTGCCCGACACGGTTTACTACAGTCACTATTTATAGCGACTGCTAGTAGGGGTATATCAGGTAAAAATGGGGCATGCGTCGTGCAGAGAGACAAATCATTCCCGATGCACGGTCTAATCCATCACTTCAAGAGTCGATATGGCTTCTTAAGCACACTTCGTGCCTCACGGCTCGTGTGTCACGCGATACGTTGCTCGGTACGAGAATGCCTGCCCGATACGAGAGCCATTTGCATGACACGAGGCTTCCTACCCGATATGAGTGTATTGTGTTGGAGCGTAAGCTCTGCCCGATACAGATAGAAAAGACAAGATTGCTAAAGAAGTAAGGTAGAAAAATGCTATGAAGAGCATTCTATACAAAATTTTTAAAAAGGAGTAAAACTTAGATCGAAAGTAGAGGTGAAAAACAGAGGTAAAGAGAGCGTTCATGGGTAAAACACCATTGGAAGGAAAGAAGACTCCCTGCCTCAGATAGTATTACCTATCAAAGCTTCATAAAATAAGAGAGTTTGTGCATGTGTCGCATGTACTGACTCGGGCCTTATTACAATGATAATGTTTGTAGTGTTTTTCAAAAAGGGAAATAACATCCTATTCTAAGAAAAGTAAAATTTTGGGCTACCTCCCAAAGAGCATTGTAGTTTCCGTCGTCGGCTCGACAGGCTTCAAGTCCTTCTATACAGATCCTTCTGCTTCTTGCAGTGTTATTTCCGATCTTTGCACAAACACTTCATCTTCATAGTATCTTTTGACTTTGTGCTCATTCAGCGGGAAGACTTTTGCTAGATCATCTTTGGCGTATAGCTCCATCATCCCTGATGGATAGATCTTTGCCATGGTGAAGGATCCAGACCACCTAGTTTGTAGCTTTTCTGGGAAAAGACGGATAGAGGATTTAAATAATAAAACTTTATCACCTTCACTCACGTCCTTTTTCTTCAGGTGGGCATCATGACACACCTTTTTCCTCTGTTTGTAAATTCTGGCATTCTCATAAGCACCAAGTCTCAATTCTTCAAGTTCCTGGAGCTGAAGAAACCTTTTCTTCCCGACTAGCTTCTGGTCCATATTGAGGCATTTTATCGCCCAGAACGCCTTATGCTTAAGTTCAAAGGGAAGATGACAAGCTTTCCTATAAATCAAGCGGTAGGGTGTGGTGCCCAACGGCGTCTTGAAAGTTGTTCGATACGCCCATAAAGCTTCATCCAGCTTAGCTGACCAGTCCTTGTGGGACTTGCCTACTATCTTTTCTAAAATCTGTTTTATCTGCCGATTGGAGACCTCAACCTGCCCTGATGTTTGGAGATGATACGACATTGCAACCTTGTGACAGATGCCATACTTGCATAGCAGCGATTCAAAATGCATTTTCTGCAAAGTGAGAGCCACCATCGCTAATGACGGTCCTCGAAACTCCAAACCTTGGAAAGATGATCTTGGTAAAAAGTTTGATTACTGCATTTGCATCACAAGTCGTGGTAGGAATTACTTCCACCCACTTGGAGACATAGTCGACAACGACAAGAATATAGCTGAAACCAAAAGAGGATGGGAAAGGGTCCATGTAGTCAATGCCCCACACAATAAAAAACTCAAATTCAATCCAATCAGAGAGTGGCATCTCATTTTGATGGGAGATATTCCCCGTTCGTTGGCACTCGTTGCAAGATCTTACAAAAGCATGGGCATCCTTAAACAAGGTCAGCAAATAAAATCCTAACTGGAGGACCTTAAAAGTAGTCTTTCTGCCACCCAAGTGTCCTCCATAAGGCGAGGAATGGCATTCCCTTAGAATGTTTGGCACCTCTTCCTCTGGAATACATCTTTTATATAGATTATCTGAGCACCTCTTAAAGATTAGAGGATCATCCCAATAATAATTCTTTACATATGAGAAGAGTTTCTTCTTTTGATTGTACGTTATTTCTGGAGGTAACTCCCCACAAGCAAGGTAATTACGAATATCTGCAAACCATGGTAGACTTGGCTCATCGGATCGAGCCATTAACAGGGCTTTGTCAACATAGTTATCGTTGACAGGCAACTGATCTTCTTCATTGCAAATTATACTTGAGAGATGGTCTGCAACTACATTTTCCTTGCCTTTCTTATCAATTATCTCATGATCAAATTCTTGGAGCAATAGAGCCCACCTTAGCAGCCTAGGCTTAGTGTCTTTCTTTTTCATCAGGTACCGTATTGCTTCGTGGTCGGTGTAAACCTTCACTTTAGTCCCAATTAAATAAGATCTGAACTTATCAAAGGTGAAGACAATTTCTAGCATCTCTTTTTCTGTAGTGGTGTAATTTACTTGCGCCTCATCTAGAGTTCGGCTGGCGTAGCAAATTACATGATGTTTCTTATCTTTTGTTTACCCTAGGACAACCCCTACAACGAAGTCACTAGCATCGCACATTAACTCAAAGGGTAGATCCCAATCCAGAGCTTGGGGAATAGGGGGTGTTACTAGGGCTTCCTTCAGCGTCTGGAAAGCCTTCAAACAATCATCAGAAAAAACAAACTCTGCATCCTTGACCAACAAGTTTGAAAGATGTTTTGATATTTTGGAGAAGTCCTTAATGAACCTTCTATAGTACCCGACATGACCGAGAAAGCTTTGTACCCCTGTCACAGACTTTGGTGGGGGTAGTCTGGAAATAGCCTCAACCTTGCTTACATCCACTGTAATGCCTTTCTTGGAGACTTTATGGCCCAGCACTATGCCCTCTTGTACCATGAAATGGCACTTCTCCCAGTTGAGAACTAGGTTGTTTTCTTCACAGCGCTGCAGGACCAATGATAGGTTCTTCAAACAACCATCAAAGTCTTTCCCATAAACCAAAAAGTCATCCATAAAGACCTCTACGATATCTTCCAGAAAATCTAAGAACATTGAGATCATGCAATGTTGGAATGTTGCTGGAGCGTTGCACAGTCCAAGAGACATTCTTCGAAAAGCATACGTACCATAAAGACAAGTGAACATGGTCTTTTCCTAGTCATCCGGTAGGATAGGGACCTGGTAGAACCCGAAATAACCATCTAAAAAGCAGAAATACTCATGATGTGCTAGTCTTTCTAGCACTTGGTCGATGAAGGGAAGCGGGTAATGATATTTCTTCATTGCTTGATTTAGCTTCCTGTAATCTATACACATTCTCCATCCGGTGACAACACAGACGGCTACTTCATCACCCTTCTCACCTTTCACAACTGTCATACCCCCTTTCTTTGGTACAACATGAATGGGGCTTACCCAGTTGCTATCACTGATAGGGTAGATAATACCTGCATCTCTCAGCTTGATAAATTCCTTCTTTACAACCTCTTTCAACATGGTTTAGCTTTCTTTAGGGTTGGACCAAGGGTTTGGCGGATTCTTCCAGATTTATGCGGTGCATGCACAGAGCAAGGTTAAGTCCCTTGATATCCTCTACTAAATAGCCTATAGCTTGTTTATGGAGCCTCAATTCCTTGAGAAATCTTTCCAATTGTTCTTCAGTCAGACTGGCGTTAACTATAACGGGATTTATTTTCTCTTGATCGAGAAACTCATACTTCAAACCTTCCGAAAACTATTTCAGCTATGGTTTGGGCTAAGGTGCCTTCTCTTCTTCTGGTGCCGTTTCTAGGGAAGCATATTTGACTATCACTATAACTTCCCCACCCTCGCTCAGATCTTCTTTGTTTTGATTTAGGTAATCGAGGATCTCAACAACCTCAGGATCTTCAGTTTCTGAATCATAATTGTTTAACGCCCTCATAAGAGGGTCTACAACTACATTCTCTTCTCTTATTTCTTCACAGTATTGGTAGTAGATATCCATGAAGTAAGCAGACTCTAATAGGGATGATCCCTTCATGGCGTCCTTCACTTTGAAATCAATGTGGTCATTTCTGACTCTTAAAGTTATGATACCTTCAGTGACATCAATCAGTGCCCTCCCTGTTGCCAAGAAAGGGCGTCCGAAAATGATGGGGCACTTTGGGTCTTCAACAGTGTCAATGACAACAATGTCACATGGGATGAAGAACCTCCCCACATGAATCGAAACATCTTCAACTACCCCCACGTGTCTTTTGAAGGAATGATCTGCCAACTCGATTCTCATGTTGGTTCTAACCATGTCAGTCAGCCCCAATCATTGTGTGAGGCTTAAGGGCATAAGGCTTATGCTAGCCCCTAAGTTAGCTAGACCCTTCCTTTCAGTGTTATCCCCTACAACAAAGGGTATAGCGAAGGCTCCAGGATCCTTTTTCTTTGTTGGTAAATTAGCTTTAACGAAGGCTGTAGACATACTGGCTAGGTGTACCGTTTCAATCCTTCCTCCTCTTCTTTTCTTTGTGACCAAGTCCTTGAAAAACTTGGCATAAGTCAGCATTTCTTCCAAACCATCCAGAAATGGCACCTCGAGATGGAGCTTTTTCACCGACTCCATAAAACTTTCATATATCTTCTTAAGATGTGCTTTTATAAGTTTGTGTGGGAAAGGCACTCTTAGAGAGTATTGACTCCTTTTTTCGAACAAGTTCTCCATAGGTTCTGGTTCTCTGACATAAGCTTGTTGGCTGCCACCTTCAACTGATTTTTCTACAACAACTCCGGGCTCTAGTTCTTCAGGTCTGGCCGATTCAGGGCATTCCACCATTTTTCCCGATCTTAAGACTGCCATCTTGGCAGATTCTGTGTTAGATGGTATCTTACCCGAAGGATTCTTCATCAACTCTACAATCTGAGTGAGCTATTGGTCTATCTGGCATTGATGTGTTTGCATATCCGCCATCTGGACCTGCATAGTATTAAGTACACCAGAGTTTGATAGCGCACTTTGCGCTAGCTGATTGTTTATAGTGTCTTGTCTCTTGACGAAGTCAAAAAGCTGACCCACTAAGTTCGGGTGGCTTTTGTTTTTCTTCTGGCTTTGCCCTTGAGCTTGCACTTGCCCTTGACTCGTGTTAGCTACTTGACGGGGTTGGAACTTTCCTTGGCCTTGGTAACTAGCTTTGTTTTTCTGAAAAGAGTTGGTCTTGACGTACTACCCTTGTCCGCTTCTCTTCTCAAAACTGGGTGGTTGCTTGGGTGGATTATTTAATTGATGTGAATTCTCTACGACATCCTTGTTGCCATAGATGAAACCTGGGTGATCAGGCCTCTTGAAATTGACATAAGAGACGTTCTCACCTTTCTCCTCTTCAGTTTCTCTATTGCTCGACTCTTCAGGTTGAGTATATACAGAGTTATCTATTTCATTTCCTCCTTCACCACAGGTGACACACTTCATCACCTTCTCTAGCTATTTCTTTCCCTTTCCTCCCGATTCTTTTAGTTGTCTGACATCAGTAGCTATTTTCTGTATATGAGATGTGATTGTCTCAAGAGCCTTAGATTCGATTGACGGGCCTTCATTTGTGGCTTTCTTAACATGTCCTCTGTCGGTCCTGTCGTACTCAGTCCCGGCTTGTAGTTCAGCCATATTTTCAATGATCTTTTTAGACCTACTAGGCTTCTTCCCAAGAAAGTCACTTCATGCAGCTGCATTTAGCGATAATCTTTCTTCAAGAGTCAGACCATTATAGAACGTTGTTATCAGGAAACTTTTCTTGTAGTTGTGGTGAGGGCAGTCCCTCTGATACTCTTGGTATCTCTCCCAGGCTTCATGTAGGTTTTCTCCTGGCTTCTGGGTGAAAGATGTGATCTTCTGCCTGTTCCTGACGGTCTTCTCGGTAGGGTAGAACTTGTTTACGAAAGCATCCACTAAAGAATTCCATCCGTTCAGAGATTGATGTGGCAGTCCAAGGTACCATGACAGTGCCTTGTCCTCCAAGGAGAAAATGAAACCCTTGCAGTAGATCACTTCTTGTGGCACTCCCCTCATCTTGATGGTGTCACATATATTTTTGAAAGCATCGAGGTGATGGTAGGGGTCGTCATTCTTAGAACTTCCTCTAAAGATTTTATTTTGAATCATGGAGATCACAACTGGCTTCAACTTGAAGTTTACAGCATCAAACCTTGGGATTACCACTGGGCATCTTGAGTTGTTGGCTTTCATGGCTGCCAACTCTCAAAGAGTCTTTTCTTCTTCTTCAGAATCTTCACTGTCACTGTCTCTGTGATTCCTCTCTTGATTATGATGATTCCTTCTGTGCCTACAGTGATGACGACGTCCCTCATGATGATGATCATCCCCAGGTTGTTCTGGTTCAGGATCTTCAGGCTCTTCATAAAGTTGGTCGTCATTGTAACAGTCATTTCTATCTTCTTCTGTTCCAGGTGGAGGTGGGTGGTGTGGTCCAACTCTCGCATTCCGCTCATCTGCGGAAAGAGGTGGTTCCACGTGAGGTGGCATGATGAACAATGTTCAACCGAATAGAGTGCTTCTTCCCTGAGTACCTGAATAGAACGTATGATCAAGTTAGAAAACTTGTGTTAATGAAACAAACTATTATGTACACATTCAGGTTAGAAGACAAAAAGAAACTGTGTTGTCAAGCTTATTACTAAGCTTGAGGTACGAGAGTGTAGTTAGTGGATTCAGGTTCGTTAATAGTACCGTTTTGCCTTGTCCTCTGAAACAGTGTCAAAAAGTTGACCGGCCTAAATCGCGCGTCCAAAAGGAGTGGATTTGAAGTAGTCAGACTTTTAAATAACCCGACTCTTAGGCCCCCACAATGATAACAGGGTCCGAAGTAGCGATCAGAGTCGAACCACAGGGACAAGAGTGGTCGTGCTAAGAACGCGGAATCAACACTCTACACTCCAGTAAAAGAAGGGTAAGAAAATGTTCCCAAAGGAACGGTAGATCAAGAACGGTAAAACAAAAGGATTAAAGGAAAAAAATGCCACAAGAAAGCGTTATAAAGAAAAATCTATCTCCAACAGGATTTACAAGGAAGATTTAAGGTTTTGGCATTTCATCAAATTTTAGGAGTTTTGTGTAACGGAATCTGAGGAGATAACACTATTGCCTAGATAAGGAACGAAGGAAGAAAACTTTGGCATAACAAATGGCAGTAGAAAACATCCAGTACCCCTTCTCTCAAAGAGGGTACCTCCAACTAAGCACCAACACCCTCTCTCAAAGGTAGCAGACTTGGGTTGGAGTGGAAAGATAACTGACGCAACTCTGACCCTGGGTACTTTTGTACTCCCTGATCGGACCAAACGCTAGAGTTACAACACCTCTCTCGAGGGAGTTGAAACGGGAAACATGATTCGATAGCTAGTCAAAACATGATCCAAGCATACAAGCTAGAGCTCAGATGCTAAAAAAAGAAATCATCCAACAAAAGGGGGCCAAACACAGAATAATAGGTATTAAAACTCCACTAATTCCATTAGCATGAGTATTGTATAAAAGGTTTTAGTTACATTGCGTAATAAATGAAAGTAAATGACTGTAAAAAGGAAAGATAGGTATCACCTCCTTGATATAGGAGGGTGATATACAACAGCAAACCCCTAAGGTGTCTCTAACCTGATACCGAGTGGGAGCTCTGACTGACATGCCCGTGTTAGGTGGCCAACCTCTGTCAGGTGACCGGCAGTGACATGTAGGCATAACGGCCAAGGCTCACTACCTGATACGATCGTATTGAGGTACCACCCTCTCGGGTGGCACACCGTGATGGGAAATCCGTATCGAGCTCGGTATCGTGTTGGGTTAAAGATAGCTTAGGTTCTCAGGCTCCTTGTATCAGGTGTAGGGGTGAGCCGTCTCGGGTGAGAGCCCATCTAGGAACCCGGCACATCGGGTGGCCTTCTTAGTCGTATCGGGCTGCTACGGATATCGAGATGGGTTCTAAGTGAACCACTCCCGCCCCTCTCGGGTAGGGGGTGTGCTCACCTAGTATCGCCCGACACGCCCTTAGAACGTGTCATACTAGCTCCTGAAGCTTTCTAAAGTTAGCTTTTGCTAGGGTTCTGACCCGTCTCATCAGAGTCTTGTAGATGTTATTTATAGGCAGCAGTTGGAAGAGGTTGCGGTTCTCTGGGTGCCACGTGTCCTCCATTGGCTCCATTAGCGTGACTTCGGGGATGATCGACATGCGTGTCGCCCAGCACAACGGATGTCGGGTTGTAAACGTGTCGGGTAGTCGTGACGGGTGGGCGCTTGCCAGTGGGTGGCTCGTATCGTGCGACACACTACATCGAGAGTGTAGTCGTGGCAGGTACAGCTCCCTGTCAGGTAAGCGGCTATCGCCCGGCGGGGTCTTCTTGTGCGACACACCCGTGTCACGCGACAGCTGTATCGGGCTGCTGCGCGACGTGTAATGAGTGTGTCGAGAGACTGGTAGGAGGGCCGATGCAGGTAAACATCGTTCATGGGCCGGGACGGGCCTTTTTGGTGGAAAGACAAGGAAAAACTCTGCAAAAGGGTGCGAAATTTGGTCAGAGCGTAGCGTTGTTTAGTTTTGTTCAAAACATAACAAACTTGATAGGAAAAATTGTTTAGAGGGAAGTTTTGACAAAAAAATATAGGCCATAAATAACCCCAAAAAGGGTGTTATCAGTAGTACAAAGTCTTTGAATATTCTAGATACTTCTGAGCATTATCTCAACATTTCAAACCTGGTGAACATTGGTACTTTTGAGTTGGGAGTCGGTAGTATTGAATCCTTATTAGTTAACTTGGCTCCTTTTATGTAAAATGTTGGTACTACCGAGCTTGAAGTCGATAGTACTAAGTTGATTGAAACTCAATTCCCTCATCCTTGTTATGGCATGGGCACTACTGACTCAGTAGTTGATAGTATTGACTTATCGTCAGCCTGCACACCACACTATATCCAGACACCTTTTATACATAAAAACTAATAAAATGGAAACTAAAGCTATGGAAACTACAAAATTGAATGTAAAGAACAAAATATGGTTGGGTTTCCTCCCAACAAGCACCTTTATTTAATGTCCTAGGCTTGACAAGATGCATTTTCTTCAACCTGGATTGTCACGGGATCGTTGTGAAGATTCATCTAGAAGTCTAAACTCCACTCTATCATCATCTATCCTGAGTGTCAAGTAGTGTCTACCAATGGCAGTGATCACATTGGTTGTAGCTTTGAACGGCCTTCCTAGCATCATCTCTAGTCCTCAAATCCCGGGCATGTTCATGACCACAAAATCAACTGGAAAGATGAATTTTTTGACTTTGACTAGAACATCTTCACATATCCCATACGGTCTCACAATTGATCCATCTGCCAACTCGATTGTCATGGATGTCTTCATTGTTTATTTCAAATATAACTTTCAAAAAGTAGTAAGAGGCATGAAATTTATGATTGCCCCAGAGTTGCACTATGTTTGTTGGAAATGTTTGTTGCCTATAGAAGAAGGGATGTAGAAACATCCTGGATCTTGTCTCTCTATCATCAATCTTCCTTTGATCATAGCACTCATCACTTCATCACCATGCAAGAATTTGTATCTTTTATCTGTCTTTTCTTGTTGATGATATCTTTCAGGAACCTTTCATATGTAGTGATATTCTCTATCGCCTCTACAAGTGGAATGTTGATATGAAGCTTTCAAAAGATGTTGAGAAATTTCTTGAACTAATTTTCCTCCTTTCTTAGCTTCAGACTATCTAGGAATGGCACATCTAGCTTTTCTACATGTTTGTGCAGAGGAACATATGGCTCATTAAGGATATCCACCCCTAAGCTTGCTTCAACACCACCTTCTATGGTGGAAATTGGCACATCTCCTGCAGATGGAATGATGTGTGGCTGCTCCTTCTGCGTTGTGGATGCCTCCTTATTAACTATGATTGTTTGACTGTGAAGTAGAACCTTCACCTTTTCTTGTTGTATAGGCACCTTTTCTAGAATTGGAGACCTTGTATCAACTGAAGTGCATGTGTGAGCATACCCACCGGTTTATTGCATCCTCCTGGCTTCCATATTGGCATCAGGGAAATGGAACCTTAGGCACATATACCCAATCCAATTTAGGAGTGTGTTGCTTTGGTGACTCCTTAATAAGATGTTTTGGCTCCTTGACCATAGATATAAAATTTACTTGGAGATGTTGATGAGATGTCTCTATGTTCCCAGGAAATCTTACTGAAAGGGCTTCTTTATGAATGCCACCTCTGCTTCCAGTTGAGAGATCTAGTTTCCAAGACTGTGGATCCATGCCTCATGATTTTTTGTACCCATTTTGTATGGTCCAACAAGGTCTTATTCTAACTGACCAACTTGCCTAACATGTCTTCTATGCGGTCTATCTGAGTTGGGCCTCTGTCCTACTAATACTGTTGATGCAGGTACTTGCAATCCTCCTCTTCACCTCTAGATGAGGTGTCAAATTTCTACTCAATCTTCCTTGTGAGGTAATCTAAGAATTTAGACTCCCCGATTCTTTTAGTTGATGTTGAGACTTCTCTTTCATCTCCTCATGACTAGTTTTTAGCCATATTCTTCAGGATCTTATGACACCTGGATGGCTTATTATTGAGGGAAAATCTCGATCCTACACTATCCAATGCTATTTTTTCTCCCTTATACGGCCTATAGTAGAAAGTCTTCACTTGGCCTTACAGATCAATACCATGATGAGGAAAATTCCTCAGCATGTTCTGAAATCTTTCCCGTGCTTCTAAATATGACTCTTCCACCTGCTGCTTAAAATTGTAGATTTTCCTAACTAGCTCATTTGTCTTCTGGGATGAAAAGTAATGCTCAAAGAAGAGGTCTATCATTTGATCCCAAGTTTCTGTGGACTCTGTTTGTAGGTTCAAAAACCACAATTTTGCATTGTCAGTCAATGAGGATGGGAACAACTTCAAATAGATTATAGTTGATGAAACTTTGCCAATCTTCACCATGTCACAACTTTCTACAAAATTGTTGATGTGCATCATCGAGTCCTCCACACTGTGACCACTAGACCAAAATCTATCTTGTAGCTACCCACATTAATAGCCCACCTTTTAATTGGGCCCAACTACACTGTAGAAGATGATGCCTTGATCTTCTCCTAGATGGTCTGCTCTTCGGCTTTTGCATCATCCATCTCTACTGGTTCGGGTTGAGTTGCTTGTTGTGTTGGAGTTGGAACAAAATCTTCCATGGAATCCATGTATTCATGTGTTTTGTGCTGCAAATCCTCTATGTTAAAATTGGAGCTACTAGGAGTTGAATCCCCATAATTGGTGCTTATCATCTGCACCATGCACTAGCACCTGGAACTTAACAACAATGTGAGAACATATAATACTAGTGACTGAATGAAAATGATATTTGAAATTCATCTTAATAAAAAAGAAAAAGAAAAATGAAGGTGTGGCCTAGAGTGGCCGATCACAACACTCGTAGTGCTAGAGTTGTCATTTCCCCGACAACGGTGCTAAAAACTTGATATGAGTAAACTACATGTCAAACACAAGTGTACGTATCAATGTAATATAGGCCTTAAGAGGCCCAGATGTCAAATTCAGGGAAACTGTAATGTGATCAGCTAGGCTGATGAAAAATTGATTGAAAGTTTCATTATCTAAAGCATAAAATAAGTTTAAAATTACTGGTTGTTGATCTCAATTGGAGTGAATTCCTTAGGATTACAGTTTCACCTCGACTAACATTGCAATTAAAATCATAACATTATTAAACATATCTCCTAACACTAGACTAAGAGACATGTAGTAAGAATTACATGCTCTCACAATGTAACTCACTATTTAATCTAATACCAATCCCACTCTCATAACAATTGTGTTATTAGTTAGGTAATTTATCAAAAACTCTGGGTAATCTCTTCACATTCGTAAGCCACTTTTCTCGAAGGGTGATATAAAACATGTATTTCTATGAATTTTTCAAACATCAATTCCCTCTTTCAAAGTAATTAAAGGTCTTATTAACTACCTATGGTGATCAAGCATGGATAGTTCATGACAATATCATAGAAATAAGTAAAAAAATTAAGATAAATTGATATATTAATGTGTAACATTCAATTACAATGCATAATCGGGATACTCCCCGATCCTAAGGAATAAGGGGTTTAGCCTAGTATGATTTTTTTGTCAAATACATGAGAGAGAAGAAGAAAAATGTGGGAAGCATTAGTAAAGCTAAAGAACCCCTAAAGAAGATGGTCTAGATGATCCCCTCTGATGAACATTATGATTTGTTACCTTCCGACTGTAAATGCGCCCACTAGAGGTGCTCGAATCTCCCAGAACACGAGTTTCTTCTCCACTTTCTCCTCTCCTTGATCTCGGCTGCCATCCAATGAAATAGAATGAGGTTCTTAGGTCTACTGGCCGAAATCCCCCTAATTCATAGAAGTGACTTAGGGCATCATTAATTTCCAACCATCGTATTAGACTAAATTTTCAAATCTGTCTGATCACGTGGTGTCGGTACTACCGACACCTTCGATAGTTATGGTCACTTGTTAAGTTTTCGGTACTACCGAGTTGATGGTCTATAGTACTAAGATTTCTTCAAGAATTTCTGAGTCTTTCCTGTAATGTTATCGGTAGTAACGACTTCATGGTCGGTACTACGAGTCTTCTCAGTTTCAATACTTTCATCTCTGAATAAGTGTCAGTTGGAGTACCGAGCTATGTAGATTTTTGTAAATTTACCTGAAACCCACAAAAACCAAACATAAGCTCTTAAATAATATTTACCCATTCAAAAATGTTAAAATTACATTTATTTAATGCAATTAAGTATCACATGCTAATGATAGTAAATACTACAAAAATTAATATAAAAATAATCCATAAGTGCACAAAAATCAATAATAAATATCATGTGAAAACGAAAATTATCTGGTGCATCAATATGAAAATGCCCAAAGCATGTCCCCAAACCCTCTCCGCTAACCTTCTCCACCATGAATGAGAAGAGGCTAATCATGTGCCCCTCACCTCTATTTAAGGGACCCAAAAGATCCTAAGATCATCAAGGCCTCCTCCTCCTCACTCAATTTTTCCTCCAGTACCCTCAGGAGCCCTGGCCTACTTAGCCTTCCTACTTCGAAGACCCAAGCTCCACCATGCCTTTAGCTGAACCTCCAACCAAATTGGATCTCCAATGAGCATTCACAATACCTTCTACTCCTTTTTTAGTCATTAGTTCGCCCTGATATGGTTTGTGTCACCATACCCTATAGTTGTTGTCGAGGTACTTGCTTGTGACTCACTGTTACACCCCGATCTCACAATTTCCTCAAATCATGAGATTAGGGCATAAGATAGGATTTATATGAAACACAAAGAACACCCTTAACTTTTTCCTTTTCTTTAAAACTCTTGCTTTCCCGCATTGAACCACATATCATCTTAACAAAGGAATCTGAACATTTCTTTTACTAATCAGACTTCAATAGTAAAGACACATGTGTAAGCATTCACGATGTCTTTCACACATTATGCACATGAAACTTGCTAATTAGCATACATATCAAAGAGGAACAATATTACACATTGTAATTACAACTCTCTCTCTCTAAACTCTTACTGAGAACCTAGAGTGACAAGGACCGACTGACTCAACTAATCTCATACTTGACTCCTGTGGCAGATCTACTCTGACGCTCTGATCATCTTCAAGTCCACGCGGTTAACCCTAAAAATGTTTGAGTAGAGGGGTGAGCCTACTCGCTCAGTGAATGAGTACTTCATGGAAACAGACTAATGCACTAATGTGATTACAGATATAATTTGAATAAACGATATGAAATTTAACAACAATAAATACTACACTGAGCAGTTATAAAACAATATAATTGAAATAACAAAGAATGTAAATATTGCATCCAAAGAATAACTACAAGAAGACTATGCTTCTAGTCTTCCTTAACTCTTTCATTTATAAAGAACTCTGTGAACCTATATGATCATATTTTAACTTATGCCCTAATCATATGCAGTGTACTCTGCATATAAAGATCTGTAACAAGTTCATGCTACGACCCCACCGTATAAGACTTAGCAACACACCCGGGAAATGCTAAGTCTGACGCCAGCCCTGCTCTGCTACAGGACCCCTGGCTCTCCGGCCAGAAACATAGGCTCTACGGCCTCAAGGCACTACTCTGAGTGCTCCAGACTCCTCCTTTAACCTGAGTACACCGGCGGAGGGTCTCACAGGGTTACCTTCGTGACACAAGCACGAATGGTGTTAGATAACCAAGTTTTCTTTTTCCCAGTGCCATCGTGACACAAGCACGATTGTTGTTGGACACTGCCTCTCTTTCCTCGTTTGTCCGTGACACAAGCACGGATGATGTTGCAACACGAGTTTCACCCCTAAGTAACAGACCTTCCTTTAGGGGTTCTACGGTGTTAGGGCACTTAGGTCTATTAATTAATTAACATATAAATATCATAGCTCATGTATTCAACATATACCATGTCTCAGTAACATCCCTTTCTAGGGCATGTCATATCTCATCACCTGCAATTTACGAGATATGTATTGAAATATAAGAAGCCCTGCAGTATGTAAATATCATTTCAGAGAGAACAAGCATATAAATTTAAATGCACTAGAAACATACAACTCATCAATTAAGCATCACCACATCTCATATCGAGACCTTTCATATTACCATAGCATGATTCATTGAACACCCTATCCTTAGGGTTTCATTTGCCTTATTCATTCATCACATGCCAACACCCTACTCTTAGGGTTTCATTCGCCTCATTCACCTTTTCACATGGCTCTCATAATGATTTCATAGGATATAAGCATTCATTAAATAAAGATTATTTCCAACAAATCATATGCAATCAATATAGACATGAAACCATGGAAATTTAACTAAATTTAGGTTTTCCATATCATTCACTGCGATATCATGTATCCAGAATAAGATTCAATTAAGATAACACATGAGGTACATCCTAACCACTTATAGGATTACTAGTCCTTTTCAATAAGGTTGAAACACTAGTGATGTCTCAATTAGGTTAAACCCTAATTACCTCATTTGATATAAATCTAAAAAGAATTCTCACTAGGAAGTGTTGTATACGTTTTTGATATGAATCTACCATTTAGGAGTCATTCAAACAGAGAAGTAATCCACATCATATCAATTTGCAACAATCTTAAATCAAACGGACATTTCAGGTTTTAGAATCACATACTAAGCAATTAGGGATTTGGATGCTATAATCAAATTCGTGCATTACACTGTTTAGAGGAAGAACCCACTCACCCTAAGGTGTGAAAACACCTCACAACTGCAGCTCAACTCAGGGAATCTCGAATTCCTATCAAATCCCTAGCAAATCTCCCAATTCTTCTTCCATTCAACTCGGAAACCTTGAAAATGAGGGATTATGAAGAAAGGGTGAGAAAAGAGGGAATTTCGACATCCTCTTGGATAAAATCAGAGCATGGACGGAATCTTGACATGAGAGATAAGATTCACTATAAAAGTCTATGCAAAGGATCCAAACTTACTTGATTTCACCACTCTTGGGACCGCAGAACCCTAATTCAGCAATTCCTCCTCTTTCTCCACTCAAGCCCTAACTCTCCCTCTCTCTCTAGATTTTCGTTTCTCTGGAGTGAATGACGAAGAATGAGATCTGTGTGTGTGTGTGGTTGCTCATATAAGTCAATTGAGCTGCTTGGGTCGATTGCATATTGACCCAACACTTAACTTTAATTATATAGGCTGAATATTCAGTTATACAAAAGTTACTGTAATTCGTTTATTTCAGAGATCAAAAATTCTCCAACAATTATGGGAATTTATCAAGTTGTTTATAATTGATCTATAAAGCTTCAGTTAAAATTTGAGATCATTTGGAGTTACCAATAAATAATTAAAAATAGAACAGTGCACTGCTATATTGCAGTCTGCAAAATATTCGGCCGAGTTTGTCCTGCACAAACTCGACCGACACCCTTACTGTAGGGATTCAAAAGTCATCCAAAAATTATGCCAATTTAACAGAGTGTCTAAAACTGTGTTTTTAAGGCACAGTTAAAATTTGAGATCAATTGGATATACCAATAAAAAGATAAAATTCAATTACCGCACTGCTGTATAATTCTGGAAATGTGATCGGCCGAATTTGAAACTCGACCGATAAACAGGTCAGAGCATTCTTCAAAAATTCTGATAATTTTCAATGTTGTTCACATTTTATATATCCAAATCATATACAAATTTGAAGTAAATCAGAGTTACACATAAAATACTAAAAATAATTTAGTGAGACATTCTACTTATCAAATTCTGTATTCATGCATCATCAAAACCCTATTTTTGGGCCGATTAGGGTTTATGTTTCTCAAACCCTAATTCTCAAGACAAAAGAACATTTAGACTTCTTATCATAGTTAAAACATCCTAATTGTGTTATCGTCATTAATTAGATTTTAAGAATGATTATTCCAATTAATCTTTGCAATTGTCTAGGTAAACCCTAGTTTACCAATTAAGCTCAGATGAGGTCGTAACAACTCTCCCCCCCCCTTAGAATGTTTCATCCTCGAAACATGAACCTACAAGAAAGATACATTCAAGGTTATTCTAAACTTCTAAATCCTTTCATGCCATTATATTCTTGTATTTCATACCCGAATGTAGTTTTCAACATTAGATCTTTTAATTCTTTACTAAATCACAACATATTTCAAATAGTTCTCAATGATATCAAGCAAATTCTTTATGCCACAGTCAAACATAGAATGCAAAGATAAACCACCACGCTTTCACTGCGCAACTCTGATACTCTGATACAACTATCTCAACTTATACTGCTCAGAGAGTTCTATTGTTCTGTATCACCTTTAAGTGACAAAAGCAAGTTCACCATGCTGTTTTAAACTTTAATAACATGCTACTCAAATAGCAAAACAGTCTTGAATTAAAAGACTAAATTCAACAATCAATTGCACAATACTACTCTTGGCATCCCCATTGGGTCATGGATGCATGAGGTGAAGCATTACCACCTCATTCCATACTACCCTGTTTCGATCCTGGGATCTGTGGGTTATGGGCCCACACACAATTCAAAGTGTAACCATCACATTATATCATTTTAGGGTTTCAACAACAGTAATAAGGTAATCCACGATTGTATCAGTCATTCAAGCATTAATCATACTCAATTACCATCACTCAGTTATATCAGAGCTAGGTATAACAAGCTACACCTCATTAGGGTTACTTGTCCAAACAATCTAATTATCATCCCTTTCTATTTATATGAGTGAATATGTATGACTACCTTATTCAGGATATCCCTTCATGTGTTCTGACATCATCCAAACCGTATCACCATATTACAAATACACAATAGTAAGATGCATATCAGGTATGAATTACTACAACTATCATACGCCTTTAATTTAACATATAGCTTACACAAATACCCTGAAATCATATGTAGAACCAACTTTCATACCTTAATATGCCTTCAACAAATCATACATGTAAAAACAAATTCATATATTACACAAAGCTAGTGTTTTCCCATATCTCTCTGCTCATTCATTACTTCTTTACTTTTTTCTACCTATCCTTTTCATATGATTATATACAATAAACATTATTAACATTGAAGGATTTAAGATAGGAATAAATTATTCATCATTCTTGCTATCACACAAGAATTTATTTCTTATCGCACTTCATCATATTGTATGTCACTATTACATTCACTAGATGACCCTACCAAGGTAGTTATGCACCATATATGATTCATTTTCTCTTATCATTTCATTCCCATCTTGCTCTCATTAAGGAATATATGAAAGAGAAGATGATTTTAAGACTTGGAATTCTTGTATTCAAACATTCCCTTAATACATTCTCGTATGCAGATTTACTTAGTTATCAACAGAGATATTTGATTAATTAGCACCTGCCTGAATCTCACAACCTCTTTATATTATAATTTCTCCATCATAATTCAAATCCTCTCTTATGTTTCATAGTCCTCTCACCATATACTACTCTTTAACCAGTCATATTTAATTCTAAATTTTTCTCTTATGACCATGTTGCTTATTCATATGTATGGTCATGTATACCATGTTGCACATATTTCCACCTTTATATTTATACTATTGTGAAGTTAATCATTCCAAATTAATAGTCCTTCTATTAGTTTTTACTCATGTCGAATACATTACATATTCTTCATTTTTACATCAAGTGGATCATGCATGGGTCAAACATAGTTTCTCTTTCAATCAAGTTTTTCTTTTCTGAATACAGTCCACCTTAGTATGACTTATTCATTCATTAAACTACACCTATGTTCTTTGCTTAGAAACTAGTTTGTTGTTCTAGTCTTATGAATTACATGTTCATATGATTCTCTTTACTTTTACTCATTTGAAGACTCTTTACTTCTATGGACCTATTAAATGCTCAACCCTATTCTCTACTTAGCATTTGCTTTAGAGTTCATAAAAGCATTATACTCTATTATATGATTCATTCTTCATGATTGATTCTTGTTATCTTGAACCATACATACATACATTTCACATATCTTTTCTATATTTTATATGTATAGTTCATGCAAAATTAATCAATAAACTGATTATGAATCTCATATCATGTTCCTTTATTTCCAATTAAGGGTTTCTCATATGAGGCCCCAAAGTTGAACCTCAGATATCAGTTTCAACTAATTCTTAGTTGTTTTGATCTTGCCCATATGTTTCAACATCTTACTGTATTCTTACTCTGATGTGGGTCTAAATATTCTAATTCTATTCTTATTATGCTATTGGTAGGATTCATTAGATCCTAGTAACGCATCCTGCCAACCGGACCAGGCCAAACCTGAAGTCCTAAAGCCAAGAACTACAAAGGATCACATTCTTCCTGAACTGCCACTCACAGCTCAGAAACTCGGCCGATTGGTCAGAAACTCGGCCGATTGCTTCACAACTCGGCCGATCCGCTTGAAACTCGGCCGATCAACTTGCCGTTTGATTTCCTGAAAAAGGAAACTCGGCCGAATTACATACAACTCGGCCGATCAGTTTGCTGTTTGATTGCCTATTAAGGAAACTCGGCCAAACCACATACAACTCGGCCGAATCGTGTACAGACTGAAAACCTAAACAGACCTACTGATGTCAATTTCACTCGAATCAGCGGGCAAAACCATAGAAACAAAAGCTCATTTCAAGATGATTTCTAATCTACATGTTACAAAGAATGAAATCAATAAATGCAACAACTGCATAGTGTGCAACAAATATTAAAGACCCATATTTCAAAGTATTGAATATTTCAATTCAAACATATAAGAGCATTTCTATACATTTCCAACAAAAACAACATTATGAAATGTAAGTTCTATCTCCTTTTACATTTATGCTCTTAATTCTTGTTTCTTTTCTCGTTTTCTAACCCTAACATTTCTAGGGTTTCTCTCTAGCCCATTCTTCCACTGTATACCTGGCCAGGGTATACGTGAGAGAATAGACAGAGTAGCTTGTACTGGCTGATCCAAGTACTCAGATATCGGGCCAGGATATCCAAATACTCAAATCCCCAAAGCTAACATCAAACATCTCCTATCTGCCACACTTATGATGCTAACTTACTAACTTAATGGTCCTTGACAACTCACCCTAAGCTCTGATACCAAGCTGTTACACCCCGATCTCACAATTTCCTCAAATCATGAGATTAGGGCATAAGATGGGATTTATATGAAACACAAAGAACACCCTTAACTTTTTCCTTTTCTTTAAAACTCTTGCTTTCCCGCATTGAACCACATATCATCTTAACAAAGGAATCTGAACATTTCTTTTACTAATCAGACTTCAATAGTAAAGACACATGTGTAAGCATTCACGATGTCTTTCACACATTATGCACATGAAACTTGCTAATTAGCATACATATCAAAGAGGAACAATATTACACATTGTAATTACAACTCTCTCTCTAAACTCTTACTGAGGACCTAGAGTGACAAGGACCGACTGACTCAACTAATCTCATACTTGACTCCTGTGGCAGATCTACTCTGACGCTCTGATCATCTTCAAGTCCACGCGGTTAACCCTAAAAATGTTTGAGTAGAGGGGTGAGCCTACTCGCTCAGTGAATGAGTACTTCATGGAAACAGACTAATGCACTAATGTGATTACAGATATAATTTGAATAAACGATATGAAATTTAACAACAATAAATACTACACTGAGCAGTTCTAAAACAATATAATTGAAATAACAAAGAATGTAAATATTGCATCCAAAGAATAACTACAAGAAGACTATGCTTCTAGTCTTCCTTAACTCTTTCATTTATAAAGAACTCTGTGAACCTATATGATCATATTTTAACTTATGCCCTAATCATATGCAGTGTACTCTGCATATAAAGATCCGTAACAAGTTCATGCTACGACCCCACCGTACAAGACTTAGCGACACACCCGGGAAATGCTAAGTCTGACGCCAGCCCTGCTCTGCTACAGGACCCCTGGCTCTCCGGCCAGAAACATAGGCTCTACGGCCTCAAGGCACTACTCTGAGTGCTCCAGACTCCTCCTTTAACCTGAGTACACCGTCGAAGGGTCTCACAGGGTTACCTTTGTGACACAAGCACGAATGGTGTTAGATAACCAAGTTTTCTTTTTCCCACTGCCATCGTGACACAAGCACGATTGTTGTTGGACACTGCCTCTCTTTCCTCGTTTGTCCGTGACACAAGCACGGATGATGTTGCAACATGAGTTTCACCCCTAAGTAACAGACCTTCCTTTAGGGGTTCTACGGTGTTAGGTCACTTAGGTCTATTAATTAATTAACATATAAATATCATAGCTCATGTATTCAACATATACCATGTCTCAGTAACATCCCTTTCTAGGGCATGTCATATCTCATCACCTGCAATTTACGAGATATGTATTGAAATATAAGAAGCCATGTAGTATGTAAATATCATTTCAGAGAGAACAAGCATATAAAGTTAAATGCACTAGAAACATACAACTCATCAATTAAGCATCACCACATCTCATATCGAGACCTTTCATATTACCATAGCATGATTCATTGAACACCCTATCCTTAGGGTTTCATTTGCCTTATTCATTCATCACATGCCAACACCCTACTCTTAGGGTTTCATTCGCCTCATTCACCTTTTCACATGGCTCTCATAATGATTTCATAGGATATAAGCATTCATTAAATAAAGATTGTTTCCAACAAATCATATGCAATCATTATAGACATGAAACCATGGAAATTTAACTAAATTTAGTTTTTCCATATCATTCACTGCGATATCATGTATCCAGAATAAGATTCAATTAAGATAACCCATGAGGTACATCCTAACCACTTATAGGATTACTAGTCCTTTTCAATAAGGTTGAAACACTAGTGATGTCTCAATTAGGTTAAACCCTAATTACCTCATTTGATATAAATCTAAAAAGCATTCTCACTAGGAAGTGTTGTATACGTTTCTGATATGAATCTACCATTTAGGAGTCATTCAAACAGAGAAGTAATCCACATCATATCAATTTGCAACAATCTTAAATCAAACGGACATTTCAGGTTTTAGAATCACATACTAAGCAATTAGGGATTTGGATGCTATAATCAAATTCGTGCATTATACTGTTTAGAGGAAGAACCCACTCACCCTAAGGTGTGAAAACACCTCACAATTGCAGCTCAACTCAGGGAATCTCGAATTCCTATCAAATCCCTAGCAAATCTCCCAATTCTTCTTCCATTCAACTCGGAAACCTTGAAAATGAGGGATTATGAAGAAAGGGTGAGAAAAGAGGGAATTTCGACATCCTCTTGGATCAAATCATAGCATGGACGGAATCTTGACATGAGAGAGAAGATTCACCATAAAAGTCTATGCAAAGGATCCAAACTTACTTGATTTCACCACTCTTGGGACCGCAGAACCCTAATTCAGCAATTCCTCCTCTTTCTCCACTCAAGCCCTAACTCTCCCTCTCTCTCTAGATTTTCATTTCTCTGGAGTGAATGACGAAGAATGAGAGCTGTGTGTGTGTGTGGTTGCTCATATAAGTCAATTGAGCTGCTTGGGTCGATTGCATATTGACCCAACACTTAACTTTAATTATATAGGCTGAATATTCAGTTATACAAAAGTTACTGTAATTCGTTTATTTCAGAGATCAAACATTCTCCAATAATTATGGGAATTTATCAAGTTGTTTATAATTGATCTATAAAGCTTCAGTTAAAATTTGAGATCATTTGGAGTTACCAATAAATAATTAAAAATAGAACAGTGCACTGCTATATTGCAGTCTGCAAAATATTCGGCCGAGTTTGTCCTGCACAAACTCGACCGACACCCTTACTGTAGGGATTCAAAAGTCATCCAAAAATTATGCAAATTTAACAGAGTGTCTAAAACTGTGTTTTTCAGGCACAGTTAAAATTTGAGATCAATTGGATATACCAATAAAAAGATAAAATTCAATTACCGCACTGCTGTATAATTCTGGAAATGTGATCGGACGAATTTGAAACTCGACCGATAAACAGGTCAGAGCATTCTTCAAAAATTCTGATAATTTTCAATGTTGTTCACATTTTATATATACAAATCATATCCAAATTTTAAGTAAATAAGAGTTATACATAAAATACTAAAAATCATTTAGTGAGACATTCTACTTATCAAATTCTGTATTCATGCATCATCAAAACCCTATTTTTGGGCCGATTAGGGTTTATGTTTCTCAAACCCTAATTCTCAAGACAAAAGAACATTTAGACTTATTATCATAGTTAAAACATCCTAATTGTGTTATCGTCATTAATTAGATTTTAAGAATGATTATTCCAATTAATCTTTGCAATTGTCTAGGTAAACCCTAGTTTACCAATTAAGCTCAGATGGGGTCGTAACACTCACTGTCTCACCTACTTTATGTTTCTCTGACCTCGGGAACTTGCCCATCGCATTCACCCTTCACCGACGAATGTTTCTTTGAGTTTTAGCAGGCAGATCTGATGATGCACAATGTTGGTTTTATGATTTTGAGCTTTCCCATGCTCATCCCTTACGGTGGAGCCTTCTTGAGATCCTGACCATCAAAATAGGAAAGAATAGGCCTGTGGAGACCATCAAGCTTTGGCGAACATAGATGAAGCATAATCATCAAGAAATCGTGTGCCTTCCTTTGGTTTGTGTCATAGATTCAGAGCCTTGTTGGAACTATCACCATGGATGTGAGTAGAAAAATCTAGGTGAACAAATGACCATAATAACCATGATGTTCTAATCGGATGATTTAGTGGGTAAGGACTTTCTTGAGATTTCATGCATGCTTTCATTTCATTGGCTGCAAATTATTTGTTATTACGAAATGGCAACTTTCCCCTAACCAACCGATTACATGTAATGCACGCCTAAGGTTCTTTGGTCATTTCACGGTTTATTTACGTCAGGTTTATTTTTTACTCAAATCGATTTCACACTATGGTTTTACTGAATTCTCATTGGTCAGTTTTCAAAAATTCATAGAAAATCATAGGATGCTAAAAAATTACAAATAAATAGTCATTGGAAAGGTTTTTTTGAGAGGAATCTGATTTTAAGGTTTTCAAGCCATGATTTGCATTCCTATTTCAATGTTTTATTAGAAACCCTAATTTGATCCATTGAAACCCTAATTATGCATTACATGTAATTAATATGATCTAAGTCAGCCAAGTTTTTACTAATTTAGTAATGTTGATCAGTGAGCCTATCCCTAATGCACTCAAACCCTGATTCAGCCTAGGATCAATACAAGGTATTGATTTATGATGTTTAATAAACATGTACAGGTACTTTGAGCCTAATCAAGTCAAGGGAAGCTTTGACCTAGATTTGACTCAAAGATCAAAGAGGATATCTTAGGATCATATTTTTTCCAAGGAAAATGGGTCATGCTACCGAGCACAAGTATTTATGGTTGATTACAGGCTAAGTACTAGTAGACATTATGATTTCAAGTTTAATGTGTTAAATCATGCTCACTACATCAAATTTCTAGATGATTGCCATATGTTATGTTCTATGGTTAAAATGTTCACTATAATTAAATTTTATGATTAATGACTTATGAGATGGTGTCGGGCGGCCCCTCGGAAAGGGCCTGGGAGCCCCATAGCCTCGTGGCCAGCTCATTCCAGTGAGCACTGGAGGCCATGGCCACCATAGAGTGCGCATGAGATATGCGAAGGGGGGAAACTCAGAGTCAAGGCAATGTTCAAAGGGTAGGATGCATGAAAACCAACCAAGGCTGGACACGTCAACATAGGACCCACCTCCCTTCACCCCCTGCCCCACTTCTCATGTGGGATCCCGAGCTAGGGCCCAGTCCATGGTGATTGGACGTGTGCTCGAGCATATCTGCAGATCGTGCATCTATGGGTCGAGTAAGGAAGACACATGACATGGACGTAGTGGGGAGAGATAGGTGGCAGTGGCACGATGCCTGCGATCAATGCATGGGAGGCACAACACCACGGGCACGCATGTTGAGGGTGAACCACCCGATCTCAGGAGAAGGGTCGAGATCAACCTATAAATGATGGGTAATGCTCCCCTCTAGATTCCATATAGTTTTTAATGTTATCTTTCTGGAAATCATATCTCATAACTCCATTTGGCCAAATATAGTAAAATTATATATCATTTTGATCAACTCAATCAGCCCTACAAAATCAACATGTTTATAGACCCTAATTTTGCTGCTTGTTCCCAAATTTTCTCATAGATGCTAACTTTATTTATATTGGACACATCTAATGCACTTTAATGATCAACCTTGGAAATTTAATGACCTTTCAACCTCCTAATTGTGAAGTCAGTAACTTTTGCTCATCTTCGAACTATATAAGGGTCCTAATCACCCTAATTTCTCTTAAATGTCCCTAATTGCATAAAGTGTCTTGCTTTTGGGGTTTAATGACGAGCTTTGGCCTATATTGCTATTTTTGGTTCCAAATGACATATAGAATCACATAACCTTGAAAATTAGTAACCTTGTGTGTCACCAACATAAAACCTAAACCCTTTTGTATGCTTGTTGCTCTATATGACACTTTATGCATGAATGTGACCTATGTATGGTAATGATTGGTTATACCATGTCCATATGGGGTCTTAGACCTATATGATGCATGAATCTATGTTAGATCTCTAAAATTAGTTAATTTATATTACTTGATGATTTTAATGTCTATTATAGTCCCCCTTGCTCTAAGGTGGTTCTTGTAACCTTAACTTTCCCTTGTGTGCCATATGTGTTTTGGAATTGGGATTCTTGTGCTTAAATGCTCATGTGGACCCTTTTATATTATCTTCCTATCTCTAATCAGAGTATGCTCACACCCCTGGACTGCTTTCATATGGATGTACCACCTAATTCTTATGTTGAACCCAAATGATTTAAGAAACCAATGTGATATTTGCATGTATGTGGAATATGTTGGAACAAATGGTTGATATGATTCTTAGATTCAGTCATGAACATCCAACTAAACTTGATATATGATTCTTATGTCCATACTTGCCTGATCTAAATCATGTTTGATGCTTGGATCCCTTGTCTTACTTTGATCATGACCTTGTATCCCCTATTATGAGTCTTGGACCCTATAATGTGCATTAGTGACTCAAACCTTGAAAGGATCATAGGAAATTAATGGAACATCAAAATTACATGAAACTTGAACCACACCCTTGTGGTGACATATAGATCACTAAAACATCATCTAATATGCTAATAACCAACTTGGAACCAAACTTGTCCAAAACCCTATGAATTTAATTAGGGTTGGTGATTAGAATCTAATACATGCATGCAATCTTGTGCTTAATCAGGTGTTGCTTATGGCTAGATGGTCAAGGATAAGTTAAGTTAAGAACCTATGAGTCAGGTACAATCTTTAAATAGTTATATGACTATGGATTTCTTGCTTGACATGTGATACATATGTATGCTTGTTTACTTGCTCAAATATTGACATGTAGTACTCTAGTATTGTACTTGATGTTTGTCTTGTGTCATTGGTTTATAACTTGCAAACATAATATAGAAACTCCATTATACAAACCTTATGCACCTTCGTGTATTCTTGAGGTAAGGAAATGAGGTTGGATGTCCTACTTGAGTTGTCAAGATAGGGAAGACCATGTTGATAAAAGAGTTGTCTAATCTTGAGCACCCTTAAGAACTCTTTCGATGTGAAGTAGTCAAATGCCTTATGATATATGATGTTGTTATTATAATTGGAGTAAAATGGTATAAAGCACATGCTCTCACTTTGCTAAATATTTAACTTATTTATTCTTGTTTGTTACTTCAGTAAATCTTTTCAAAATTATGCAAAACTTAAGTATATGTATCTTTCAACCTTGTACTCAGCACCTCGTGTGCTTGACCCACCTTGTTTCATGTATTTTATAGGTTCAGAGATGGCTAGAAGTTAATGGGCTTGGTGAGATATGTCAAGTGTACTTGTTGTAAGATCCCTAGTATTCTTGAGAAGGCTTGTGTAAATTTGTACCAAAATATGTATATGATATCTTGTAATAAAATAATGTTGCTTAATATATCTTGTCAAATGTTGAGATCATGATTGATGTTTGTATCATGTCATCTGTTCATGTATTCTAAGCTTTACGGTTTTGCATTTGTGCTTGATAATACCATGATGGGGACATACACCTAGGTCCTATCGCCATTGACTTTTTTGGAGCTAGGATTTGGGTAACAAATGGTTATATGCCATTATCTAGCCAAGAATGGCAACACAATGTTTGAGACATCAATTATTATTATTTCAAAATAACTTTTAGAATACTTAAAGTTAATGACAAAAAGAAGAGGATTCTAGACAAATGGAGGAAAAGGATGTTCCATGAGGTAATGGTAATTGTATTAAGGAAATGTTTAAAAGAGTAAGTTATATATATATAATATGTCCCAATGAATTCCACAATTAGATATAAATTGGAAAAATATTAATCATTTCCTATTTGATTTGGAGGATTTATCAAAGAGGGAGAGATAAAATAATAATTAGGTATTCATGATCAAATCATCCAATATGGGGCCATATGTTTATATGCATTCCTTAATGGCTTTTAGTTTCCAAATCAAAGTCCGAATACGAATATGGTAGTATCTTCTCATGACCTTTGGGTTTATAAGAATAAAAGACAAGAGTAAAGAAAATATATTTAAGGACTTCCTAAACGAGATGCCTTACTAGCTAAGTACAAGTTTGGAAACCAACCCAGTGATCCTCGAACCCTAGTTCTATATATACATATGTAAACGTAGGTATACATGACACATGATCCTCCCCTTCCTTGAGTCATAACCTTTCACAACAGTCAAAAACAGACCTTCTTCCTCTCAAATGCCATTGACACAATGGTCTAGGCTTCTTCTCTGTGACATGGGGCCTACTGACCAACTACAGAGAGTGGAAGGGAATAGGCTACCTCTAATACTGCAACATCCTTGCTCCGACCACCCATGGGAAGTGGTCATGACAACCCAAGGTTGGGCATACAACGCCCTTGCCTGGTGTTAGTCAACATCAGTGCAAGATGCATACATAGCCAGGGCAACTGAGAAAGGTAGGACAGTAGTGGGTAAGTCTGGTGAAGGTGCTTGGTCATGGAATCAGGTTCCAACGATGTGGTTCCAATGCTTGTAGGAGTATACAGAAAGGAACTACATCCCTTTACAGATAGAGCTAGACCAAGAGTTTCAACGTTGAGAGAGAGAGAGTTGTAGGTTTTTCCATTTGAGGAATTCTGAGGAAGGAAGGAGATGGGAGGTTGGAATTTGCTTGGTTGTTGAAGTAGCAATCACATAGGAGTTAGGGAAGAGGAAGTAGGTGGACATGAGAAGCCTTGTTGATGCTTTTCTAGAGAGGGGTTGGGCAGAGGTTCCCTGCCTCACTGTCGGGCAGTGGCCTCAGATGGACACAATCGTGTGAATAGGGAAGAAGACGTCTGATGCAATCCTATTTTAAGGCTTCATCTCGTGTCATGTTGCACTTCAATCACCTTTATACCTGTTCAATTACATGTTATTTCCCCGAATATGCATATTTGTGTAAAATGCACCTATGGATATTATTTGCATGTTTTTCTGGTATTTGGACCATGTTTGCATGGAAGAGAGAGAGAGAGAGAGAAATAATGATCCTATGATTTCTCTGACCTTAGAGAGGCTCAAAGTGAATTCCAAGTCTCCCTCAACCTACCCCTAGTAGCCAAAGATCAATTGAAGCAAAGATGTCCAAGATGAACCAAGTATAAGAGCTAAGTGTTGATGAAGAAGCCAACACGGCCATGGAACAACAAAACGGCCATGCTAGCCCAAGAAAATCAACAAAGTCCAAGTTTGAATAATTGTCGAGATCAACACAGCCTTGCCACCATGACCCAGCATGGTCATACCACAATGCACGTTGTATAGCAGCCAAGTCAGCAATGGCATTCCTTAAAGAATGGACAACACTCCTCCAAGCCAACACAGTTGTAGTGACCACCACGGTCGTGCTACCCCTACCTCACCATGACCTTGGTGACCACCACGAATGTTCCACCATCAGTTCTAAACCCCAACTATTATTGTGATTCTTCACCAACTCTCACCCAGCCCATTCCACTCCACCATGATTGTTCTCACCCTTACCCACCATAGTCGTGTTGCCCAGCACGATCGTGCTACATACAAATTTATCCACTACATTTCCCACTTTAACCCCACTTAACCCAGTGCTTCCCCACCACCTATATATACTTGTGTGGCGGCTCTAGCTCGAGGTTAGCTAGTAGTGTCCACACATACAACAACAAGAATGAGATGTTCAACCACAGACATGCACGATTATGTAATATTGTTGAAAGAGCATTTGGTGTGTTACAGAGGAGGTTTGGTTACCTAAAAAAGGTGTGATGTATCATGAGCATTCACAGAGTCACCTGATATTGACGTGTTGTATTCTACAAAATTTTATTCGACACCAAAATGATGGTGACGTAATGATAGATAAATTTGCATAAGACAGTTCACCAACTGGCATCCCAGACAATGGGGTCGACTTGAGCTCCCTCCAGCAAACAACTTAGGTCTATCCTTGAGAGCATGATGTTCTGTGTGAAAGCATTTCTAGTTTACTTTGGCAAACTCGATGACCTTGATTTGTACTTGGCATCATTTCTGTATTATTTTTAAACTCATCCCTCACTTGACATGTGCTATAATCTTCTTCCTGTACCGTCCTTAGGTTTTTCTGTATAATATTGTTATGCCTCCTAATCAAAAGTGTCACATTATGCTTCATTAGGTTTTCTTACAATAGAGGATGGAATGCCCTCGTGTCCATGTGGACTTCGATGCACTGTACAAGTCTACATGGATGCCACATATGCGGTTAATGGATGGTTCAAAAACAAAAAAAACCACAGGCCGTATTTTACATGTGGTAGGGGTCTTGTTCAAACCAGATGTCGTATGATGTTGCCCGTGGAGTGATTACAACATATTGTGACCACCCTTACTGAAATTAGGGATGCACTAGTAACACAATTTACTTATGCATGCAATGAACACAAGCACTGGTCTGAACATTGTGACTTTGTATGTTCGATGAGAGAAAACACTGATAGGTTAGTAATCAAAATTACGTCTCTCAGGATGAGGCACCAATATCCTCGCAAACGAATAACCTACTGACAAATAGTGGCTATTCAACAAAGGATGAGGGGTACAATACATCATAGTTGTAATATACTTTGTCCTATCGAAATAGACTTCAGTTGTATGTTAGAACAATCATTTGTCCTATCGAAATAGACTTCACTTGTATGTTAGTTGTAATATACTTTGTCCTATCAAAATAAACTTTAGTTTTGATTTTAAATCTATGGTTTGAACCCCACATTATGTTACTAATGAAAAATAAAATTTTAGATGTCAAATGGATGCATCTGAAGTTCAGAGGTGTCTTTGTGGTTTAGATGCATCATTGCAGATTAACATAGAAGATGTGGGGTTATATGACTTTGTCATTCTCAGTGAAAGGCTAGGTGAAATGTATTACATATGTCCTATCAGATAGGTGGGATAGTAAAACCATAAATAATAGGTTGTTATACTAAGTAGATTGCACATTTGTTGTCATTAACTTGGATTGGGAATACATTTTAGGGAAAAGACTGGTGTAAATACTTCCACTGGACAATCAATCTCCCCCAACAACTGGTTCTCTACGGGATGATTTTAAGTTACTAACTAACGAGTGCAAGTTGGTGTGGGGCCAGTCAATGAACATGAAGAACTTTATTGAATCGATCACAATGTTGAAGATGTTTACACCTCCAAAAAGTATGAGTTTGAAGTTCTATAAATCATTATTTATAAGTTAGAGGAAACTTGTAGTCTTCTTTTGGACATTCCTCACCTTTGATGACTCCATAATATTGAATGGTAGAGTTAGATATAGATGGATGATATTTACTTCCTACACTCAGACCGCTGAGTTTGGTTGTTGTTAGAGTTACATTATAAGCTTGTTGATTTTAATCGTAATATTGTTGAATGTTTATGGTTGGACCAGATAGGAGGTTGTATGTTATTTTCACATTATATCTTTATATTTGAATTATCATATTATATCAGTATAATTGTGAAATTCACCCTTACAATTGCAATATATTACATACATATTTTGTAATATGGTTGGGCAAGGCACGAGGCCGTATGGCATATGGTGTAGGGAGAATGATCAGATCCTACTTAATGTGATGAGAAACCAATATGACATGGGGAGATGTTTCAATGAATTATATACTATAGAGGCTTGGAGGAGACATTGCTTGACTTTCGAAACATAATGAGGGTGCCTTATATATCTTTGAGCGAGGTGAAAATTCAATCAAAGAACCTCATGAGAGAGTTTATTAGACAAAATCATTTCCTTTTAGTAGATTTATTGCCTACTCAGTCCTTAGGCGTGCTACATGTGATTCCATGCAACTTTGTGATGACTTGTCACACTTACCCCCCCCCCCGGAGTTGCAGAATACCTAAATAATGTCGAAAACATCAATGATGCAGTTGCAGGAGTAGGTGGTGAAGGAAATGAATGAAAGTGCAAGAAATTGCTAGGCAACTTTGGTGTGTACTTTTGATTTTTTTATACTTTTCAAACCATACTTGGTCCAATGATTATGAACTCATACATGTTGAAGTTGATGTCAACTACAATGCCTATGTATTTCACTTTCTCTTAACTATTTTCCTAGTTTGTGTTAAGTATTGTCATCATTAGTTTGTTATTATCATTATGTGCCCAAACTTGTATTTATTTATTATGTCTAGATGTTGATATTGCATTAAACAATATTTAATGGAAAAACTTTTGTGCAAGTGTTGTGACCCTTCACACTCTCATTCTCCATCTTTACATGAAGAGCGCACACATGTGCACCCTGAGCAAAGAAATGACAGGGTTACTCGCCTTGTTCGTCATTTTCCATTGTTGTTTGATTGGTCAAAAGATGATGTCAAGAAATAAGATAAGGAAACGGTGCAGGAAGACTGTGTCATCTCATGGGATGAGTGTGATGAGGTCCTAAAGTGGGACAAAAGGACGGTCCTACCTGGGATCAGCGTAAACCATCCTCACTACCAAAGAACGGGTAGATAAGTGGTTGGTCGCCATCTTAGACTATTTTTGGGTGTCTAGATTTAGGCATCCACCATTATTTTTAGTATAGGTCATGACAGTCCTTTTTGTCTGCTCTCCCTTGGACCATGTTGCATTTTCCCGATATTTAGATAGGCTATTATCATTTTTCTGTGCACAGTTTAATTTTTTATCTAAACTATGTCATCTCTTTTTTTATGGAGCAATTACTTCTATGCCGGTTTGAATGACAATTTGAATCAAATAGTGTTTGAATTATGTTTGGTATCATTTGTTGAACAAATACTTCTACGTCAATTTTAATCAGTATAATAATGTCATATCAACAAACTTTTTTCATTGTTCAGTAATTTTCATCATTTGTAGATGTTGTGGTATAATAAGTGAAAGGACAAATCAATAGAGAAGTAGTCGACTGGTCCAAAACGGAATGATATGATGATGGGATCCCCCTTGACTCCACTAGTTCATCTTCATCTGCTCAAAATATACATAATGTTGTTGATCACTTGCTAATGTTGTTCTAGGCATTCCCCATAGTAGGGTGGATGTCGATGTTTGGATCTAGGCATCCACCATGAGTTGTTGCGTGGTGTGAAAGGCATTAAAGGATGATTTTGGTAGAAGAGTCTTGCCTTTATTCCACAATGAAGTTGAGGAGACTTCAACTAATAGGAGTCATACGGTTCAACTTGGATTGATGAGGAAGAAATTTTATCAATCCTGAATTTAGCTGGGATGGTAACAGAATGTAGTCTGATTTCATTTGGCAATCCGTCTGTAATTGAACTTGCTAAACATAATCAGACTGTATGATGATATTGTCTTCACTAAATTTAGCAACCAATACTATTTCTTCATTATCAGACCATGGTGAACCATATGAAATCTATCTCTCAAAGCCTGCCTTAATTTTGTTGTTGAAGAAAGGCCTACTTTTCTACCTGAAGAATCCTTTTAACGCTTTTGGTCCTGTGCAACATCTCATGGAGAATGTCCAACTTCAGTCTTTTCTATTTGGGTCCATCTTGTATTTGTCCAGTGTCTAGACAGGCTATGTTAGTTTTGTAGTTTTTAATGTATATGTGTGGAACAAGTTTCTTGTACCGTACATCTAATTTAAATTTGTTATCACCCCGGGTTAGACTTGTACTGTTAAATTTTTTATATCCTTTATTGTGCATGTATCAACTATCTATATTTTGTTAAAGTCATTTCTGTCACCTATCTTGTGATCAAATATTGGTTTTGATAGTTATTAAACTATGCTAAAAAGGGTCTAAAAAATGATGAATCATTTTTAATGGGATGACGAGTCAGATGTCACACTCGACAAAGTGTTGTGCCATCAATATTACTTACTTCACTTGTGTGGCCCTCATGTACACCAAGGTTAGCGTGATGCCCTTATAGAATTCCATACATTAACTGGGAGGACTAACATAAACATGGATATGTTTAAGGCAAGGTGGAAAGTGTTAAAAATTGTAGATGTAGTTCCATGAACATTCTAGACAAGTCCCCGTACTTATCCACCAGAAACACAATAATAACTTGATCAAGTGGGAAGCTCTTAATCATGTGAAACAATCGATAAGGAGAGAGATAAAAAAATAAAATAATGTTTCTAGAGCCAATAATGATGCAGATGACGAGTGAAGTGAATGCATATTAGTGCCTTTTTAAAAAGTTATGTACTAAATCTTTCAATTTGTAATCGGAAAATTTTAGTTGTTTATAGGTGTTGGAATATTGTGTAACAGACATAGTAATTTTGCAGACTAGTACCTATCGTCATATGAACTTTTTATATTTCAATTGTGATGATACATATGTTTAACTTATATTGTTATTATTCCTGCTACTTCAACAATAATGCATTATGACAATTTTAGTTATTTTGTTAATTACCTATTTATACAAAAATGTACAAGTATACATACATAGAACAAGACATATGTCATGTATTTTTACACTAGAAGGTAAAGTAATATTTATTTTAAGTCCATATAAAAGTAACCATACTCAACTCATATTCGTAACATAAAAATAGAAATTTATATATTTTTATACATTTTTATTCTATAATGCAGTGTCATCATAGTTTTATATTTTCCAAATTGTCTATAATAGCATAATTGTCTAGATACTGACTTGTTTGCCAAACAAGATCAGACTGAATCCTGACTGGTTGTCGAACACAATTAGATTGAATCTGACTCAATCATGACTAGCTGGGCAGAATCAACTCGGGTTGCCAAATAGAATCAGACTAGATCCAGACACCCAATCCAGATCTACAGACTAACTATGACTAACCTAGTCATGACTCCAAAATCTCAATCATGAATCAAATAGGGGTTTAGAATCCATTTTTCTTGTGCAGTTTGTGAGGATGCTTATAACACAGTTCAGGGATGGTTGCAGAGGACATGTTTCGGTCATCCTCCTCCTTGAGCTTGATGAGGCCCTGGTTTACAAATGTCACACTAACAAGATCGGTTTATAAGCGGTAGATCAGTTGATTTTTCTAAATGTATCACATGATGGCTTACTATTGTCTTTACACTAACGTAGCCAAGACTACACTATGATTGCATGAACATATCTCAAATGACTTGCTAAAGGGTACTTATCCTATCATAGGGTGTCTAAAATGTCAGTGATTTTACTAGTGTTGCAAATGGTAAGCCTGCTAGAAAGAACATAAAAAATAAATGTGATTCATGGAAACATCTTGACATTCTCCTAGTTGGTAGTATACCCCATGTTACATATGATATAGAAGAAGAAAATGTAAACATTATTGTGCAATAATAATTATTGATAGAAAATATGGTACAACAACCATGAACAACCATGTTAAAACATTATTCCCCACTATTGAATGATAGATGTAAGACAAATATTTTGTTGTCCTATATTTTCTAGCACGCGTAGTGAAGAAACTGTAACAAATACAATAGATTATTTTGAATTAAGTCATGTTCAACTAATTTGAAATATGATTATGATCATGTGATGTGTGCTATGTTTTGATGTGATACATGTGATGTACTGGCACAGTACAAGGGACAAAAATATGTTTCAATAATTAAGTGTGATATATATGTTATTTTGGAATCACTCCGCCTATGTTTTTCGTACATTTTGTGCAAATATAGCCGGTCCCAAGACCGGGTTAAGGAGGAGGTTTGGTGGTAGGCCGACAACCAGCCATAAAACTTTGTCACTCTTTCTATGACATGGAGCTTGCAGGAAACTAAGTGGGCATGGGAACATTGTAGAGAGATTAGAGACACAGGATACAAAATCTGGTATACATGTATTGATAAACATAGAAATGGTGTAGGTATTATTGTTGATAAGATGTTGAAGGATGATGTTGTAAAGATCACAATGATGGGCGATAGAATCATAGTTCTCAAGGTTGTTCTTGGGGAAAATATTTTTAACATTATTAATGCTTATGCCCCCCAAGTTGGCCTTAGCGAGGAGGTTAAGAAGGATTTTTGGGATGACATGGATGAATTGATGTAGGGAATACCAACAGAAGAGAAGATTATTATTGGGAGTGATTTAAATGGCCATGTGGGGAGTAGCAATGCTGGATACTAGAGAGTTCATGGTGGTTTTGGATATGGAAGCAGAAATGGAGAAGGAGAGAAGATTTTAGATTTTGTAGTTGCATACGATATGGTTTTGGCAAACACTCATTTCAAAAAAAGAGAATCTCATAATATTACTTTCAATAGTGGGCACAATAGTAGCTAAATTGATTATCTCCTTACGATGCTGGTGAATCATAATATATGAAAGGATTGTAAAGTGATTCCTAGCCAAGAACTCACGACACAACATTGGTTGGTGGTTTTGGATATTAACATGAAGATTAATAAAGGCAAGCATAACATAAACCAAGATAGCAGGATCAAGTGGTGGAATCTTAAAGGAGAAAATAAATTTACTTTTCATGATAAACTCAGCAAAGAGGGAACTTGGAACTTGGAGTCTGATGTTAATACTATGTGGCATAACATGAGCTCCTACATAACAAAAATTTCCAAAGAGGTTTTGGGAGAGTCCAAAGGTTGTGGGCCTCCACCAAAAGAGACTTGGTGGTGGAATGATGAAGAACAAACGGCTATTAAACTGAAAAGGGAGATCTATAGGAGCTTGCCCAAATCTTGAGATGATGCAACGTTCCAAAGATACAAGCAAGCAAAGAAAGAAGCTAAAAAGTTTGTTCAGGAGGCAAGGTCTAGATACATTGATGATATTTATAAGAAGTTGGACACAAGAGAAGGGAAAAAAGATATATATAAAATGGCTCGTATAAGAGAAAGGAAAGGAAGAGACTTGAGTCAAGTGAAATGCATCAAGAATGAAGATGGAAAGGTGTTGGTGAAGGACGGTGATATCAAGAACCAGTGGAGAAATTACTTCCATAAGCTTTTCAATTGAGATACTACAAATAATGTTAGAGACTCATGTGACATGAATATAAGAGATATCATTTACACACAATGAGTTTCACCATTTAAGGTCAAGAATGCTTTGAAGAAGATGAAAATGAAAAAGGCATGTAGACCATACGGTATTCCCATTGATGTATGAAAGAGTATGGGGGATGAAGGGGTTATGTGGTTAACAAAGCTCTTTAATAAGATCACGAAGAGCAAGAAGATGTCAAACGAGTGGAGAAATAATACTATAGTCCCCATCTACAAGAACAAAGGTGATGTTCAGAGTTGCATGAACTACAAAGGTATCAAGTTGATGAGTCACATAATGAAGCTTTGGGAGAGGATTATTGAGCAGAGTCTAAGATGTATAATGCAGATATCAAACAAGCAATTTGGTTTAATGCCTAGAAGATCAACAACTGATGATATTTTTCTAATAAGGAGGCTTTATGGAGAAATATATAGAAAGCAAAAGAGATCTTCATTTAGTTTTTATTAATTTGGAAAAGGCTTATGATCGAGTACCCAAAGAAGTGTTGTGGATGGTTTTGAAAAAAAAGGGTGTGCCAATCCAATACATTGACTTGATTAAAGACATGCATGATAGCTCTACTACAAGTGTGAAGACTGTTGGAGGAGAGACACCAACTTTTCCTATCATAGTTTGGGTTCACCAAGGATCCACACTCAACCCATATCTGTTTGTTCGTGCTATGGATGAGCTGACAAAGAATGTTCAAGATGATATTCCTTGTGTATGCTATTTGTTGATGATATTGTTTTGATTGATGAAACTAAAGATGGATTAAATGATAAAGTTGAACAGTGGAGAGAGGCATTGGAATCTGATGGATTGATGATTAGCAGAAGAAAAATTGAGTATATGCATTGTAATTTCAGCCAATCCCACAGTGTGAATGATGGAGCCAAGTTGGATGGAGTAGATATACCAAAATGTGATAAATTTCATTACTTGGGTTCTATTATTCAAATAGATGGGGATGTCCAAAATAATGATTGTCACGGGATCGATGCAGGATGGTTGAAATGGAGGAGTGCAACTAGATTTTTATGTGATTAGAACATCCCTCTCATGTTAAAAAGTAAGATTTATAGAACAACTATACGACCAGCCATGCTCTATGGGAGTGAATGTTGGGCGATGAAGAAACAAGGTCTCAACAAGATGAATGTGGCTGAAATGCGTATGCTGAGATGGATGTGTGGGAAGACAAGAAAGGTTTCTTGAGAAATGATTATATTAGGAATAAAGTGGGGGTGGTGAGCATTGAGGACAAGTTGTGTGAGGGCCGACTCAGATGGTATGGACATGTTCAACTCAGATCAACTAATGCACCTATACGAAGCAATGCTATTGAGTCAAGCGCTATAAATAGAAGAGGAAGACCTAAATTAACATCGGATGAGCTTATAAAGAGAGATATTGAATCTCTACATCTCATCCAGAATATGGCCCATGATAGAGCTGAATGGAAATGAAGGATCCATGTAGCTGACCCCAACATAGTTGAAACTGAGGCTTAGGTGATGATATATATATATATATATATATATATATATAATTTTGGAATGATATTCTAATTTTTTCACCTATTTTTAATTTCAAAGGTCACAATGATTTTTTTAGATAATATTCATGATGTTGCTATTAACTTATGCAAACCGTGATAAGCCATTTAAGATAACATCTAGTTGTTACATGAGATAACTTATGCAAACCGTGATAAGCCATTTAAGATAACATCTAGTTGTCGCATGAGGTAATATAGAAACTTATAGTAGCATAAAATGGGATTCGATCACCAAGGGTGTATTTGTATGTGGTAGTGTTTGTTATAATGTAGATATCAACCTCAAAATGTGGGTTTCCCCTGATCCATAGACGTAAGCCATAGTGAGCTAGCTGTGGAGTATGTTGGCAGGTCTTCTTGTGGTAGGATGTGTTGGCAAATATCAGTTCTCTCTAGAACCTTCTTTCAGACGGTCAATCAGTGCTCTGGTGTTTCTAGGCTTGGCAATCTGGTTGTAGAGGTCCTTGTGGACTCTGTCCCCGTTGTTGTATCTTGCAATGCAAAAAATCATGATAGTATGTATCCACATGTTGAATAGCTAGTTGTATGGATAGAGTTTGGTTATCAAACAATATCTTGTTTCGAGTAGTCCATATAACTCATATAATGGCAGTAAACGAAATGTCATGTTGGGCATATTTGTTGGTTCTTCTTTTAGTGTATAGCAACCTATGGAAGGTGTTTAGGTAGGAGTTGGCTAGGATGGTGGTGGTCATGGTGTAGTGTGTCCAAATCCTTCTAGATGTGTCATCCATAGAAGAGGTGTTGGGTGGTTTCCTCATTGTTGTTGCAAAGTGGACATCTAGATGGTCCCCAAAATCCTCTATGCCTCATCATCATGTCCGTTGGTAGTTTGTCGTGACAGATGAACCAAATCAGTGTCTGTAATTTGAGTGGGCATTGTGTTTGCCATATCTTCTTATAGAATCCGGTTTTGCCTCTAAATGTAAAGAGTTGATATGCTTGCCTGGCAGTGTAGTTAGTTCCCCATATCCATGTGATATGGTTGTCTGTGTTTTATTCAAGTTGTTGCATGATATTCAAATATGTTGTTGGATTTGTCCATCCCATAAGGAAATCTTTGAGATTGTTTTCTCTGTGTGAACCTAATTTAGTCAGTATTTGGCAGTTGTCACAATTGTATAGAGAGTTGGGAATGATCGTGGATGGTAGTTGTAGGTTGATGAGTTTCTGCCCGTGTCACCAGTGATCATGCCAACATTTAGTGTTAATCTATAAATGTGGTGGTATTCGTATGGTGTGAGAGATTGTGTGTAGTGTGTTGGCAATGTGTTTCCATAGTGGTGATGTCGTCCTGGTAGCTTTGAAAGACCATGGTGCATGTTGTATGAGGTATTTTTTGGTGAAGATGTGACTCCACAACTTGTTTTCTTTATTGCTAATGGATGCAGTGATCTTTGTATGAGGCATAGACTGAGGAGTTTGATGTTGATGATGCCGCATCCCCCCTCCACCTTGGGGATACATATGGTGTCCCAGTTGACCAAGTGTAATTTCTTGCCTTTATGTTCCCATGGGAACTTCCGTCGTATCTTGTCAATGGTTTTGAGGACGGTGGTAGGGAGGGGGTGCATGATAGATAGTAAATGGTAATAGGCACGACGGTGGCATTGAGTAGGAAAATTCAGCCCACCAAAGATAGGTAGTTGTTTTCCCAGGAGTTGACTCGGTGGTTGAGCTTCTGGATGATCGGGTTCCATGTAGAGCATGATAGTCATTTGGTGGTAAGCGGGATTCCAAGGTATGTAAATGGGAAGACTTAATGTTGACAACCTAGCATGGTTGTGTATCGGTCCACCATTGTTGTGTCTACGTGGTTGCTGATGGTGGTGGATTTGGTCAAATTGATTTTGAGTCTCGATAGTTTAGTGAAAATTACTAGTATCATGATAAGGTTGATGACATCATATTCGTTTGGCTTGATGATGATGATGGTGTCATCCCCATATTATATAACATTGTGTGTGCATCCCCTGGGTAAGTTGAGGTACCCATATTCCATGGTATTTATAATGAGAGAGTTTAATACGACTGTGATGATAATGAATAAGTAAGGTGATAGAAGGTCACCTTGTCTAAGTCCATTGGAGTCTTTAAAAAAATCATGTGGGGATCCATTGATAGGTTAGCAAAAGTGCTAGTACTGATATATGAGTGTATTTATGAGCACCAATGAGTGGGGAAATTTACAATGTGCATGAACTGAATAAGGAACTCCCAATTGACATTATCAAATGCTTTCTCAAAATCCGGTTTGAAAATGAGGACTGGTTCTCTGAGCATGTGGGAGGTATGTAGGGTTTCTTGTAGTGTGATGAATGCGTCTTGGATATTTCTATGTAATAGGAAAGCACATTATCAAATGTTAATTGTTCCATTTAGAAATGATTTCATGCGGCTACTGAGTATCTTGGCAATGATCTTATATGATGAATTGATGAAGCTAATGGGTTTGTATTCTTAGATGGAGTTGGGGTAGTTTGTTTTAGGAATCAGAGCAATGTGGGTGTGATTGATAGATTTGAGGAGATGAGAGATGTTATGTAGTCGATGTATCTCTGAACATAGCTTGGTGAAATCATTTTTTATAATATGCCAGAATGCTTGATAGAAGGGCATGTCGAATCCATTCGGTCCAAGTGATTTGTCCAATCTAAGGTGTTCCATCGCACCTTGGATCTCAGTGTCTAGGAAAGGGTCAAGGAGGTTGTTTGTGGTAGTGATTTTGTGTGGGAAAAGTCTGTTCCAGTCAAAGTTGATCTGTTGGTGGAAAATGTGCCCATTGTTGTATAGTCCTTTGAAGAAATTGGTGATGTGGTTAGTGAAGGTGTGTATGGGTTGAGTGGTGGCATCAATACCATCAATGTTGGTGGTATGAAGTCGACTGCGTTTGTTATTGCAAGAAGCATGAAAAAAATTTGTGTTTATGTCCCCTCCCTCAGCCATTTGATTTTGGCTCTCTATTTCCATAGTGTTTCTTCATGGGTTTTGAGAATTTTAATGTCTAGAAGAATGGGTATGTGTATATCCACGGGGGTGTTGTGTTATAAAGATATAAGGAGATGGTTTTCCTTGTTCTTGATGGCTTCTAGTAAGGAGCCAAATTGCATCTTGTTCCATCTCTTGAGGATAGGTCTGAGCAGTTTTAGCTTATGGTGTATGTCAAATCCTGGGTTTTCATTGGATGGTTGTGAGTGCCAAAAGATGTATATCATGTGGGTGAAGTCTCGGTGGTGAATCCAAAATTGTTCAAAACTAAAGGGTATGTGTCCCCATCTTATATGTTGGATTTGTACAAGGATGGTGAGGTGGTCAGATAGGCTGGATGCAATGAGAGATGTGTGGGCCATAGGGTTCATGTCATCCCAAAGGTTGTTGCAAAATAAGTGGTCTAGCCTGGTGCGGGATAGTCCTCTATGTCATGTCCAGCCGTCGTTGCTGGTGTGGAGGTTGCAAAGAAGATGAATGGTGATGTAGTTGAGAGAGTGAGTGGCATGTCAGGGAGTCAGTAGGTATTTGTTAGGGTCATATTGGTATCTTTCAAGGGGACATTTGACCAAGTTGAAGTCTCCTCTAATGATCCATGGTGTGGTCATGAGTTGTGTGGCCAGTGAGTCCAACTCGACTATGAATGGTTCTTTATTTGGGCCAGGGGGACCATAGACACTCGTGAAGTGCCACACCGTGTTAGTACTTATTTGTCAAAATTGTACTGTGATGCTATGATTGAGGTAAAGGAGTGGGTGACGTGGTATTTGCTATCATTCCATCCTATTAGGATACCTCCATTGAAGCCTGTGGGTGGGAGTTGTATTCATCTATTAATGTGACGACCACCCAGTTGTTGAAGTTGGAAATCGTCTAGGGTGGCTTTTGTTTCCTGCATGGTGATAAGGTCGATGTGTTGTTGGTATATGGTGTTCCTAATAGTTCTCCTTTTGCTAGGCGCGATCTCCCCATAGATGTTCCATGTAGTGATGGCCATGGTAATGAGATGGTTGTGGGTGATGAAACACAGTTCATCAGGGTGACGTATCAACATGTGTAATGGATGTCAGTCCAATGGTTTCACTCTATAAAATCCTTGAGGAATGTACCCAAGCCCCTGAGTGTGGGAATTTTATGCCAATGTTGGATAAAAATATATAAAAGTCTCTGTGGTGTCCCATGGTGCAAGGGTGGTGATGTTATCATTTTGAGAGGCAGTAGGGGGTGTAGGGGAGAAGGTATTTTGTGAATCATTATCAAAAGTGTAATAGCTAACCGGTGGTGATGTTGCAACATCAAGAGAAGGTAAATGAGCTGCCATACATGCATCATCAATAGCGAATAAGTTCTTGCATTTTTGTGATTCAGGAGTGTAAAGAAAGGTGGCATATGATTGTACCAACTCATGATCCTTGGCGCAAGGCTAAATATGATTAGATTCGGACTTGGTGAAGCACGTAGATCTTCGATGATGGCATTCTTCAATTTCAAAAAAGTATCATGATCCATATCATTGTGTGTAGATTGTGTCTGGCTCATGGAGATGGTGGGTGGGTAGGCATCCTGGTTATTCTGTAGAGGAAGGATATGCATGTTATTGTGGGTGTGAGCCTTCTTCTGATGAGGCATGTGTCTTAGGGCATATGAAACATGGGAACAGGTCATGTTGTTCTAGTGCATGGAAGTATGGATAGGAGTAGGTTGTTTTCAATTGTTAGTGAGATGGTTTGGTTCAAACCGGGTAGCTTGGTGATGTGGATGGTCTTTGAAGGAGCTGGTATAGGTGGATGGGTGTTCCCTTCATATCTTGACATTGTATATCATATTGCCGCATCTGATATTGATGTCATTGAGGATGGTGGTGTCCTTCATCACCAAGAAGACACATAAGGCTTGAGAGTAGTCAGTAGGGTAAAGAGTTTATGGGTTGATATAATGGAGGGTAGCACCAACAATGTGCGAAATCGCTCGAAACACCTCCTCATTCCACAAATGTGGTGGTAGGTCAGCAATGGATATCCATTTGGATGCATCGGATGAGGTCGGGGATGCTCGTTGTTCTATGGGCCAATGTGTGATGTGTGCTTGTGTAAAGTTATTTCCACAAGCAAAAGTGAACATCTATCCCAGAGTGTGTTCAAAGACTGAGTTATCTGGAAGGGTGTAGATGAGCATGGTATGGCTTCATGATGGTGCATGACGGTATGAGGAGTGACAGGGATTTTGTGACTTAATGCATTCGATGTCCATAGGTGAAGGACATTGCAAAATGTCAATCTATATGGTATGTGCAATGAGTGATTTGAGAATGTGCATGCTTTGGGCAGGCAGATCAATGGCACATTCAAGGGTGGAGGTATCCATGGGGGATGATAGGCTTGAGGAAGGAGCTGTGTGTTGGAGTTGTTTGTTCGGTAATGGTTATGTAGTAGGGTCCAGTGGTATAAAAGGTGGATGGTATGAAGATCGAAGTGCCGAGGTGGTGGATTTAGTAGGGGGAGAACAGTGATATTGTCAGAAGGCGTAGGATCATCTAGAAGGGGGCAAAATGAATTTTCACAGAAGATTTTTGTGTCAGCTTTGTGTGGTCGCATGTGTGAAAGGGGAGATGTATCGACGGTCGATGTTCTAGAAAGTGGATGAAGAAGGTTATGATGTGGTTTGACATGTGCGGTATATTGATGGGATCTCCAGCCCATACATGGATGTGGGTAAGATCTGGCGTTATGGCCATCTTGGGAGCATGCATAGAATCTGATATAGTGTTGGCAGTGTCGTTTGTGGTGTCCAATTCGTAGGCATTTTTCACATCTATGAGTTTGGTATATGCGAGGTTTTCTAAGGGTGACAAGGGTCCATGGGTGGTTCGGGTCATGGTGTAGGGTGTCAATGTGATGTGAAGTAGGATCTCTAGGGTGATCATAGTGTAGATATGTGGTGATAGTGGTGGCCTCCTTGGAAGATGGGGTCTTGTGTGAACCATGGGTAGGGTTGAGAATGTACCTGAAACGGTATGGCAAAGGGTCTTCATACCCCGAGGAACTCGGCTAACCGTGATCGGAGATGTGGCGGTGTCCACCCGTTCATCCTCCTAAGAACTGTGCTCGTCATTGTCAACATGTGGCCCATTTTGTAACATGAGCATTTTTTTCCCGATGAATGTGTCATCTGTGACCTCCTCCGATGAGGATTGTTGATAATGTTCAATATGGTGGAGGCGATGAATGTTACATTGAGTGAGTTTGTTGATGCCCATGAGCCATAAGTTGATTCTCATGTCCCCTATAGACGGAGGATGAGATGTCATCCAATGCAAACATTGAAGGTGATGAGCATCTCTCTCCAGTCTCGGGTGGATTGGAGGAGGCCCCTTCTGGTGAGGTAGAAGTTGATGGGGAAGGTTGTGGAACCGACATAGAAGTTGATTACGCCATCTTGGATGTCCATGTTGAGATATCTCCAAGATCTGGGGAGGTAGATGCACATGACCGTTCTATTGTCAAGGTACACATCTAGGTAAGCCATCGTTGGTGATGTAGTAGGGAACGAAAGGTGGTGGTTGGGGCTGTGTGGGTTTGGTTCTTTCAGCCAGTGTTGTTGGTAGTTCTCAAGGTTAGTATATTGTTGCTAGTGTCTTCTACTGGTATGTATAGACAGTGTAGGGGTGAATGGGTTGTTGTGTAGTAAATGTGTGGAGAATGAATGTTGTAATAAGTGCAGTTATACCTACATTGTTTGTGGATAAACTCCTCTTCCAGGTTAAATCCTTTGTGTGTGACCCTGCATGTCCATTTCACGTTGGTAGTGAAAGTCCATAACACTTATGACTTCACAAGCAAAGAGCGGTGCCTAGTCGCACATCAATGCTACCTAAGTGAAATAGAAAGTTGGAGAACAACTTTCAATCCTATAATCCGTGAATGGTGTTACATTGAATGTATAATTCCTACAATCCTCAAGGCATGGTACTATGTGTGTCTATAACAGTGTGGTTGTTGTTTGATCGATGTGTAAAGGTTGGTTTGAATGTGCCAAAAGCCGTTTTGTGTTGGGGCGCTAGCAATAACTAGATCGATGTGCCAATGATGATCATTTTGTTATATAAAAGTCTTTGTGATGTGGTATAAGTATGTTTTGATATGATCATGCGGTATATGTCATGTTGGTTTGATGTGCCATATTTTGGTGTAGGATATAAATGAAATTGCAACATATTTTGTTGTAGAATGTGTTATTTTAGTATTATATATGTATTGCTACAGTTGGGATTTGCTTATGTTTATGTGATATATATATATATATATATATATATATATATATATATATATATATAATCAAGACTATTATTTTTAAAATATAAACCATTGATCTTCGTTGTCATACTATAACTAGTCTAAATAGAAATTTTGAGCCCATTTGGATGAGTTTAAGTCACTCATCCAAAGACAATAAAATCGACGTGCGAAACTAATTTGAAATGCATAATTTTTGTGGTCGTTATAACATGATCTATAAATGTCCAAATGTGCTCAAATTTTGTATATGAGCTATTCACAAGATGTTTAAGAAGATCAAGGGATTAGATTTTTGAAAAAAATATTACATCATGAAAAACTACTGCTCTGAATACACTCGAGTGTATTCTAGCCTGACTATATATATATATATATATATATATATATATATATATATATATATATATATATATATATATATATATATATATATATATATATATATATATATATATATATATATAAAAGCAAATAGTAATGCATTTTCTTAGTTGATTCGTCATCATGTTGTCGCTCATATTTTATATTATGTATAATGAAATTCTCCATTTGTTTCGGTAAATTGAAATTTGTTTTTTTTTCTGTAAATACAATTTACAAATTTGGTTCTAAATTTGGTTTCATATTTAGATTTTCAACCTGGGTAACATTCCATATTAAGAAGTCTGAAAAATATTTGGATCCATGTCATAATCTAACATTTAAAATAATCGGATTTGCTTTTTCAACTTATGCAGTGTTGGTAACACGATTGGTGAGCCAACGCCTTGGTGCGGTGAGGATGGATCACCGCAGCATTTTTGTCCGGTGAGAAAAAATTATCGTTGAACGCTACTCAAGAAATAATACAAATTCGTGGGTGATCTTGTGTTTGGTAACAACAATTATCAGTGATTGCAACCTACCGATCTTGCCCCATCGCTGCTCGGACAATCGCACCACTTTCCCAAACAAAACATTAAACTGACTTAGAATACACCTCTTGTCGTCTTTTTGATATTATGGTATCTACTCCAAAAGACATACACCCATGCATGACATCAAACTCCAATCTTTTCATAGATAGCCTACATTGGTGCTCAGCGTAGAATGAAGACAACAGTTTACGAAGTAAAGACAATGCAGCAGTAATCGAATATTTTATGGAATTCCAATAAAAAATTACCTTCTGCAACCCCCTCCTTATAGTCACTGCTAGTCTCCAACCAATAATTACCTTCTGCAACCCCTCCTCATAGTCTCTGCTAGTCTCCAATCAATAATTACCTTTTGCAACCTCCTTATCATCTCTACTAACTTGTTTGTTTCTTTTTCTTTGTTAAGTCTGAGGTCTTCAGTTATACTGGTTTTTGTTCTAATTTCTCATTTGTAGGAAATGTCTAACTAAAAACGTAACGTTCAAGTTTATAGGATTTAATCAAGGTGGCAGATAGATTCGAGTGCCCTTGTACCATTAAAAATAAAAATGTTTAGGTAAAGGTAGATCTTGCACGAGTGAACATATATTGTTGCGGGGATGCCAATCAAACTACAGCAGCAATCAACAAAACATTAAGGCGCGACTACTCAGCGACCGCTTGTGTACCATCGTTGATTGATGACAACCACCAACATTGCCAGTATACAAACAGTGAAACTTGATAACATTAAATATACCAAGCTATTCCTAGCAAACGACAATAGCATAAGCAACTGGTTGAACAGTATGCCCTTTGTTTAAACATTTAAGAAACAATGCATGAAGTGTGATTCATCTCGATCAGTGAAGGGCATTACCAGGATAAAACACTTGGAAATAAATTAAAAGCCACTGAAAAAGGGATAACCGACGATGAAAAGACATGATAAGCAGGGTAGTAGTAAGACTTATTATTTGATCTGGTCAAACGTCAGGACCATAACTGTATTTAAATATTATCTTTTGTGAACGTGTAATGAACTTCCTTTACCGCTAATTCTGACACGAGGTTTCAAACTTTTGCTGGAGAGATTACAGTCGACTAAAACTAGGTAGACAATACCAAAGAATTCAACTCATGTTGATCTACGGGTCACCCTTTTGGGCTTTCCCGAAGGACACCTGCTAATAAGTTCGCTGTCTTTCTATATGCATATACTGCGGCCCACCAAAAACAAGTTGAAGCAATTGCTTCCCCAGGCGTGAAGGTGCAAAGATGCTTCCACTGCCAAGCGACCATAACTAATGCAACTGAACGAAAAGCAAACACTACAACATATATTATTCATATATCTAAAATTAATAAGAAAGATGACAATAGTTATATAATCATCTAAATCAATAAGAGGGAACATTGCATTAGATATAATGTGACCTCAACTACAGAGTATAAACCAGGTTGTTTCAATAAAAAATGACAAACTGAAGGCAAACTGATCAACTGACAGGATCTTAAACCAAGACGAGGAAGAGACGACGATAAGCACACCCTCTAATGAGGGAAGCTACTAGGACAAACACAGAAGAAAAAAAACGAGGAAAGAACTGGCCAGCTGCTCGAAACAAAAAGTAACTGATAACAACGAACGAAACTCAGCGAGACACGGCTCTCGATTCAGCACTTCTCAGTCCTTAGAAGCATCATTTCCCACTAGCATGGCAGCCTTGATCTGCCACATGGCATCGTCATCTTCTCCAGAGCTCCTCTCGGACTCTTCATCCCAGCAGTTGAGGGTAGACCTCGGTGACATGGCACCAGCAGACGAGAATGTCTGATATAACAAAAGACCGCCTCCTGGTAACTCCTGCTCGACCACGTCTTGACAGTTGTAGCCGGACACCTGCACTTCTTTGGCCCAAGAGCACGCACGCAATGATCCACCAAATACTGTAACAGCAATCGAGAAGGTGGATGGCGAGAAGCAAGCAAGTGCCCTGTTGATCAACGCGGAGGCATCAGTCTTTGACGGTTCAAAACCCATGGCCTCGTAACTTGCATAACTGAATCCATCTTCAGGCGTGACATGAATTGTAGACAGGGCACCATCATTAGTGATCCCGTTCATAGAATACCCGCATGGATCAAACTCAAAATCGCATATGTCCATCTCAGGGATGATGTCATATATCCCAGCACGCTTAGTCATCTCTTTGGCACCAGAGGAGGACCCATCAGCGGATGACTGCTTGAAGAAAACGGACGCACAGTCGCTGTCCAACCCAGTCATGCACATTTCAAGAGTCACCATGGGCTTGTTCTCCTTGGCTTCTTCGCAAGCGTAGTATATGTGCCAGTTGCGGTTAGGCACATTAGGGTCACCAATGACATAAGCGTTTCCTCCGGAAGACAGATTGCCAAAGAACTTGTTGAGGACGGTGACCTCTTCTGTAAAGCTACGATGAGGTGCAGGCTGCTCGTCAGGGAATATGAAGCTACCACGAGAGTACTTGGCAGAGGCCACAGAGAGTGACAGCAGAGACGCAAGTTCCAAGACCCTCGGTATGGAGAGAAGCAGCTTAGTAGTGCCACACGTCTTCAGGATAATCTTGTGAGTGTAGATGAAAAGGCTGGACTCCGAGAGAACGTAGGAGTCAAAAGCTTTGTTGGACAGAGATGAAACAATGGTGCATCGCGCAGGTTCCAGAATGGAATCGATCTGAGCCCTAGAAAGAGCTCTCAAGCCACGGCCTTTAGGGTCAATCCTTAGGGGAGACTTGAAGAAAGTAAGCTCAAGTCTCTTCTCGTAACCCTCAAAGCCGATTGGACTGGTGTTGACTGCCATTGGATCAGACTGAAGAGTGGAGAATCACAAGAAAAGAAAGGAAAGGGGGAGGAGAACGTTTTCAGAAATTGAGTACGACAGAGAGCAGCTAGCCAGACCAAAACCTTTATTTGAGAGAAAATAGCGACAGAAATGAAAATCCTAATTAACGGGGATGCCCAAAGCGATGTCAGGATGGCTTCCTGGCGCACTGCGAGAAAGAAAAAAACGAAAATCAAGAAGTTAGAAATTTAGATTTGCAACAAAAAGAAAAGTAAACAAACAAAACAGAACTTAGATTATGTTTCGAGGTCCTTACGTTGGAGTAAGCAGCAGACTGGAATTTCTTGATCCCTCCGTTTGGTCGCACATCTTCAGTAACATAGCCAAGGGGAGCTTCGTACATTGAGGAATTGATACTACTGGACTGCTTTTTTCCACCTTTCATCTCCATTAAAACATCAATACTGCAATCAAACATGGGGCAATCCGAGTTAAGAACACATGATTAAAAAGAGTAGGTAAGAAACTTCTACAGAAAAGGGTTGCGATTGCATAAAACCCAAAATTTAAAATTAAGGCAAATAACATATAAATAAGAGCAAACAAGATTTAAATAAAAAAGAATTGTTATAAAAAATTGTATTTACTGCGATATATAATGGATGGGGATAACCCATAAACCGAGACATAGGCCTTGTTCTTCATAATATTGAAACTCGGAATTCCATGGGTCTCCAGAATTAGCAAACGGTATACTAGTAATTCACTTACAAAAATTAATTAATATGATCTGTTTCCTAGTGCCTATGATCGTCTTTGTTATCATCTTTAGTTCATTAAGACATGGGCATACAAGGATTGAATCCAGTGGCACTATGAGAAAATCCATAAAAAAGAGGTTAATCCGATTCATGCTCCTCTTTAACAACAATAAAGACGTGTGTCGCCTAATTTTTTTTGGTTAGGTAGGATTAAAGAAATAAGGATATAACCAGATAGGAATCGGAATTTAGAAATCAGAAAGCCGGAGTTAGATGATAAGTATATGCATAAGCATAATGTGTGTTTAAGGAAAGATCTGAAGCATCTGAGTTTCGTCTACAACAATAGAGGATTCATTGAGAAAACCTAATAATTAACATATTTAGTAGATCATAATCGTTTGTTAGCATTGCAAACAAAAAACACCCTAGAGACTTTACAATTGGAACACCCAAGAGATTAGCATCGACTGCCCATGCCAAAGTTATCTTTTTAGAGATAAGAAAATATCATGAACAACGCGATACAAAAAGGTACGACATGAATTCCTGGAACACACCAAAGAACACCGATCGAGAATCTCTTTTTTGGGGTGAGACATGAGAAGGGGGATGAACGAGATATGAAAAAAGAGCACTACGAACGGAAAAGAGATCTGAAAATCGCTTTTTAGGTTCGGGGGAGAAATCAAAACATAAAAGAAAGGATGGGAGAAGGAGCATTACCAAACAAAATTGAGATCTACTAATCCCTTTCTCCCCCCTTGTTCCCCTTATGACTCTGCCTCCGCAAACCAAAAATTGAACAGCGTAATAGGGCCCGGCGAAGATGAACGAACGACGATGTTCAGGGGAGGACGAGTTTCAGGAGGATAGTCTGATATGGAGGCGTGAAATTGCGTACGTGCACTGCCAGGGCGAGAGAACCAATCCGCCACCCCTCCCAATTTATAGCTGGAATACTAACCCTAGGGGCCGAGTCCGGTAACCTCGGGTGGTGGCAGGAAACCCGTGACCCGCAAGTAACGCGTAGGTAACAGAAAAGAAAGAACGCGGATACGTTCCGAGAGCGTTTCGGAGTCGGACAATAAAAACAAAACGGGAAGTAGGATGCCATTTATAAATAAGATCTGTCATTTTCATAACGATTTTTCGTAATTGATTTTTGACGTGTAGAGTAGAACCGCAATATATGACATTCAATCACATGCCCTTTTCAGATTTTAAAGAAAAAAAATCCATATAGTTATAAATAAAAAACATACTATATAATCGCTAATAAAATGTGACAAGTCCAAAAATAAAAAATGAAATCCTATTTTGCATAAATGAGACATTAATAAGTTATCATATACCTGACATTTGACGAACCTTAAGATTGTGTTTAGTGTATTAGACGAAGGGGAATGATGAGGAGATTGAAAATGTTACTTGGTTAGCACACTCGTAGGGAAGGAGATTTTTCCATATAGATGTTTAGTCTATTTTTATTCTTATAGAAAAATTATGATAATATTTAAGAACATTCCGAATTAAAAGAAACGTGGTGAATGATGAAGAAAAAAGTTTCTTTCAAAAATCTTAGTTGTCTACTAATTATTTGGACACACAACTTAGATTTATTCAATTCTTTCCTTCTCTAGAGAAACACAATTTCCTTCAAGATTTTCCTCCCATAATTTGACTTTTCCAACTGAAAGTTGCTTCCTTCTAGTTACCATTTCTCTATCTTACTACCTCCAAATAATTTTGTTCCTACTAATATCTTGTGTCATTTATTAAGTCGAACTTCCTAAACTAAAAATAGTTCCTCCTCGTATATAAATATACTTCACTTTAACTAAATTCTTTTGGAAAAATTTGTCTTCCCTCAGATATTTATTGTTTCCTCCAAGTAAAGAATTTTTGTCTAAATAAATTTGTTATTGATATTCATTTCGTATCATTATAACCTAAATCCTAAACTTTAATTTACATCTAAATAAATTATTTTGTTCCAAGAAAAATATTTTTTTTCTAAGATCTTATTTAATATCAAAGAATAATCCCCGTCTTTTGTTGTTAACAAAATGAGAACGTCAAATCATAGTTGATATGATCAAGAAAGATTAATTATGTTGTATTTATCAAGAAAATAATAATGATGAAAGTGTAGTTTGTCAAACTTTCTTTATTCTTATGTATTTTTAGTGGTTCTTAATAAATAGAACATGCATATCAAAGCCCTTAACTATATTATAAAATATTTGAATATTAATATACAAAATAAATGTGATGAGAGAATATTTTAGTATTTATGCTAAAATGAATTATCATTGAGTTTCTTGGCTATTTAAATAAATAGAGTCATACTTGCATTGGTTTTTAATCAAAAATATCCCTCTCATTGTCTTCGTACCCGTGTAAAAAATAAAAAAAGTTAAGTATTTACATCTCCTATCCCTTTCTCCGTACAAACACAATTAAATAATAATTTTAATACTATTACCTTCTCTTTTATATCTTCATCCTTTTTTGAGAACCTATCACGCTAAACGAGATTACTCAAAACTCAAAACATGATAGATCACTAATTAACCACATAGCCAAAAAAAGGGATAAATTAAAACTGATTAAACCATCACCAACATATCCAGGAACATTACATAAATGCCAACATCTTGCATATATTCATGTATTAAGCAAATTATCTTTTACAACCGCTCTGTGGCCTCAGCCTCAACATATACATGCAGATTAATGTTATCCACATATACCACATGTACAAGCATCAGAATGCTACCAAAAGTTCGATTTGATTGAATCATCGTATGCAAACTTTTCCGCCCGGAGCTGAAAGTACAGGGACAACTCTAGGACACTCAGGACATCTAAACAACCTTCTCTAAGGTCCATCACCACAACTCCTCCTCGCCGCCACGTGTCTACTGTCGTTGTTGTCGGTCACCTAAAAATATGTGGTGACCCACGAGGTGAGACCCATGTCCCAACAAGAGATATAACTCTCAACAATGCTTATTGATAACATCAAGTTAAGTAATTAAATAGATAGAGTTGATTATATAACAAGATAGAAATGCCAAATATAAACTTCTTGAAAACAGTTCTAATCAGAGTCTTATTTGTAGTTAACATTATTCTTTAAAGATCAAGTGTAGTTAACATCATGAGCATAACTATCATCATAAGTCTGACTAACATCATAAACATAGCTAACATCATCAATAGGGATAACGGTATAAGTATGGCTAACAGCAAAACATATATAGCGATATGAGCATAATTAACAACATAAACCTAACTAACATTACCAATATATCTAACAACATAAGCATGGCTACTTTCTCTTATTGCACTATACATTGTCTATGTGAAAAGAGCAAACAAGCGTTATCATCAAATGTGAAGCGATTTGTATAACTCTAATCGAATATACTACACAGCTGGATTACGTCTTTTATTAAGCCTCTGGGAGTTTGAGGTATACCACTCAGACTTCAACTAACCATTACTAAGTCGAAATTAGTTCTGTACAAGATCTAGGAGAGCCAGAATCCTAAGATCTCTTTTTCCCTTAGTCAGTACGAGTCCTCCGCAAATCGACACATAAGACCAATCTACTACACAGCCTAGTCTGCCATAGTATATAGGTCATTGCACTAGCAAGATAGCCTAGTCTGCCCTTGGTATAATGGTGACCGTACTAGTAAGCAGGGTATCCAAAACCCAATCATCCAAGGTACAAATACAATTGTTCTCAATCACATCACATGTATACAGATATCTGAGATATGACTGCAACCATTCTCCTACTGAGGTATGACTACAACCATCCTTAAAACCTTGGGATCAGGATGTCAAGGACACACAGTGTAACATCCCTGACCTGGGTTATGCTTTAACCCTAGGTGTTTTGATTAATAAAGGTGATTAAATGCTTAATCTCATCTTGTGAAAAGTAATTAGGGCTCAGAGGAACTTATGTTGCAATTCTAGTCCTTTTTGAACATTGTTGAATCAAGGTTTGCTTTTTTTGGACTAATGTGCAAATCACCCAAGTTGAGGAGTTTATGTGCAAATTGTGCATGATAATATGTTCCTCATGTGTTGAAGCATCATGAGAGTGAATATGATGCTGAGGTATGGCTTATGGAAGCCTGAATACCAAGAAAGAGCTGATAAAGCAATGTATGTGCATGAAAACCTAGTTTTGGTGTAATGTGCAATTTACCCAAACCCTAGGGTGCAATATGTAATTTACCACTTCAATAAGGTCCCTAATGTTTCTTGTCATCATGTAGAGCAAATAAAATGAGAGGGGCGCCTCATTTGAAGTAAGTTGGAGGAGAGAGAATCTTGATATTAAAATAATCAAGATTTAATCCTAATTGAAACCCTAACTCGATTTAGGGCAAAAATGAATATATTAATTAAAGGGCCTTCAACCAAAATTAAAATGGTTGGATTCAGATGTGCGTGGACATCCTTGAGCTTTGCAAGGACCACGAAAATATCCAAGGGAGTGGATAACTCACACACAATTTTATAAGAAAAAGAAATATCCACTCACATATGGATATTAATATAATATGATTTAATGGCAGTAGGTCCGGGGATATTAATATAATATGATTTAATGCCCTAACCGGGGGTCCTTGGATGATCTTCAACCACTACATATCAGTGCAGTTGTGGTCCAAAGACTTTTGCCCCTTCGATCCAATCCCACACAAACTAGTTGTCTGGGCCAGAGTCCCTGATCTACCGATCCATCTCTTTCAAAACCAGCTGCTATGGAGCATCGGCGACTTGATTGGGCGGACAATCAAAATAGATACTACCACCCAATCCGGTCACAGGGGAAAATTTGCATGCATCACCGTCGAAGTAGATACCTCCCAGCCTCTACTCCCGACGCTCCTCCTCGACAATGAGAAGTATCGGATAGAGTATGAGAACCTCCCCACCTTCTGTATGAAGTGCGAAAGGCTTGGCCATAACGTAGGGGACTGCAAGTTTATCCCAGCCTTTCCCAGCGTCGACCCATCTTCCTCCGCAGGCCCAACCTTGAATATAGTGCCGGCCTATACGCCTGACATCCATGTGAAGATGCCGGAACGGCGTCCCCTGCCGGCAAGAAAGCAGTGTCTCATTCCGCAGCCAGTAATCGCGGTAAGAATATGGACGCCAAAGCCACGCCCCCCACACCACACCCTGCTGTTGCAGTAGCTTCTAGCGAGCCCAGTAGGACAGTGACGGGGGCTGGGAGACGGTCACCCATAAGAAGAATAAGAAGAAGGCATGGAAGTAATCTGCGGGACAAGGGTCGCAGATGAGCGCCAAGCCACCATCGATCCCAATTGCCACTTCGTCCGCAACTCACAAAGGAGGGCAACAACTCAGTCATCACCTTGGTTGACGATGAAGTGAGTGACGGAAGAGACAACGCCTTAGTAGCAGAGGCCTTTCGCTTCCAAGCCTCCGTTCCCACTATCAACACCTCTGATCCACCTGTGTTCTCAGTAGGTGCGGATGGAGCAGGCAGTGGCGTCATTCTCCGGAAAAGAAGGGTAGTTTACCAAACAATTAGCCTGGGCTGTGAATGCAAGAAGGGCAAGATCGCTCAATTTGTGAGCAGCATGAACTACGCTACAAATGCTAAGAAGGGTCTTCTATTTGAAGCTAATGAACCTGGTCT